>OZ005740.1:216413599-216749855 GCA_963930735.1 Dioctria linearis | reverse complement strand
GGAATGTTCGGCCCTATTAAGAGAAGTTAATTCACTTAAGGTGGCAGCTAATTCATCCGTAAGCCCTGGCTCATTCGCCCAGAGATGGTCAATCAAAAGTGTAACCAAGAGATTTTTCTTGGAAACTTGGCTGTGCGAAAAAATCGTATTAACAACTGTTTGCATGTCATCTTTATGCTTCTCACGAATAGTAGCCACACATTTATCATAGTGACCATGTTGGAATTGTGATTCTACATCGAAGTACTCACGAAGTAACTCATGGACAGCTGCCTTCATACGTCCTCTAATTCCATTTCGATATCTCTGCACAAGTTGTACAATGCCTTGAGTAGTTAAGAAGAATGTATCTCGGTCTGCCCTTTTCTGAAGTGTTGCTGCGTGACTATCAATAACACTTGCGATTTGTTGTGAAGGGAATTGAGCAAGAACGCTTGTTATATTTCTCTCATAAAGAGCCATTAATTTTCTTATTTTCTTTTCGACAGACAAAGGGATGCGTCCAGAAATAGAAGCTATTACTTCTTGAAGTTCAAGAAGCGGCAGTGATGGATCTCTTAAACTTTGCATAAATTTTTCTATTACTTCACGAAGGCGCGGAGCGTTATATGGATCAGGAAGGCAGTAACCATCCAAAGTATTTTCCAATATCAGTTTGTAACTGAAAATTTAAAATATTTTATTTTTAATTGAATCGTATAATATATTTCCAAATTGCTTACCTATTATGTATCCGATTAAGTTTCTCTGGAAGTGTAGAGTTTTCGTTTTGAGTGAATGGGCTTTTATAAGGTTGAGCTTGCGTCACTAGCGAAGGGTCATCGAGTTCTAAATGACCTATGAGAGAACCAGGATCTAAAACAGCACCTGGACGCCGAAGAAATGATACAGTTCCAGCCTCTTGAGATGTCAAAGTCATCACCATTTTCATAACCTGCGATTCAAAAAGGAATTTTTATTTGTTTTTTGTAACGGATGTTTATTTTTTATCTAAATAGATGTTGGTTTAATTCATAAATCAGTAACAAGAACTCAAGATCTGAATCTTGAGAGCTATTGTTATACCCTAGATCAGGGGTTCCCAACCTTTCTTTAGTACCGTACCTGTACGTTGTAAGCAGGATGATGACGTACCGGTAAACCACAAATTTTGAAATGGGGAATAAAATGCAATAAAAAGAAAATTAATAATAAAGACAAAATACCTAAGATACACTTTTATTGCTTAACATATGATTAAAATATGATTATCATCAAAATAATACATAAAATCCGTGAGATGGTTGGGCCTGTTTATAATTAACTAAACGAGTAATATCGGGCTCAATGTTTGTCAGCTTAAGGCGAAGATCCGATTCAATGTCCAGCAAAGCTCTATATTTGGTTTTCATCGCAGTCATTTAAGAAAATCCTTTTTAATATAAATATGTGGTTCCAAATGGCATTAAAAATTTTACTGCTTGGCAAGACACTTCATTACGAACAGATAGCCAAAAGGTGATTAGGTTGGAGCTCTGAAAGCTTAATTTCAAACTACCGTTACTGATAAGGTCTATAAAAGATTCTTTTGCAATCACATTGTCTGAAACTTCCGCTGTGAATACGAAAGGATTACGAATCCAATTTAGAGCTCTGAAATCTTCCGGAAAATAATTTTGAAAACATTCAAAAGTTGATGTTAGATGTTTTCTAATGTCGTTCTTCACGTCGTCTTCAATTGACAAATTATTTTCTTCGATAAAGTTGCACAGGGAAGGAAACATGCAGTGGCCTGGCGTGGACTTGGTGTGAGGGGAAGCAATAAGATTATAATTTTACCAAAGCGTTAAATAACAATGCGTTCGAAAGTTATTGAAGCAATTCTAATAAATTATCTATACCCCTGTCGTTAGCTGCTTCTTAATCACCCTGGAGTTACTTTTTGAAGAAAATATGCAAATGCAACAGTGAACTGTGTCGACTGTGCGAAGAAGACAATAAAACCTAGAAGTATATAATATTCGAGTGTCTCGCGCTGCAGCTTTAAGAATGGAAATCACTGGAGAAGTATTTATCTCTCCAAATAAGGTTTGCAAGCTAACTCGTAAAAGCTCGTAGAAAGATAGATTTAGCTGAAGCGCTCTAGGGTAGTTTACAAAAGACATCTCTGGTCGCGGTCTCCGCAGGGCCTTAGTGGCCTAGTTACCCCTACCATTAACCTTATGCTTAAGCACCACGATCGAGTATGCGAGAGTAGGCATGAATTGCAGTGTGTTGGCCATCTGCTTTCAAATTAAAATAAAAGTTATTAAAAAAATAGTCATAGTCAGGTCGAAATTTACTTGTATATTATACACTCCGTTTCAATCATTGAATAAATAACTAATAAAGAAGCTGGATATCGTTCGAATACAGTGTACGTGAATAGGACACTTACTGACAGAACGAACTTGGTTGAACTTACTTTGACGATTTTGAAAGAAAACATTTCAGAGTTCTGGGAGTTCAGTGAAAGTTTATAGAATTTAATGACCTTAATAAATATTATGTATATTTAAAATTGTGTTGTTTCGGAAGCTTGAAGTGTACAGTTTTATACTGTTTAGTGTTTTGTGAAATTAAAGCTATTAGCTTTAAATTTAATGTGATGAATTGTGCGGTGCAATTATACACAAACACTTGTGGAAATTTCAGCGGAAAACCGGTTTTTACGCAAGTGAATATATTTTAAAAAATATCATCTTCGTAAATTTTTTTTTTTAAATATGTACAACAGATGCAGAGAAATACACGAAAGTTTTAAGATTATGTACGATTTGTTTATTCGAGAAATGTCAGAAGGTCTCTTCTTTTCAATGGCAGCCCTACATTTCTTTGGAGGCGCAAACGCTTTGGTTATTTACACAGCAATGTGGAATATAAAAAAGGTTCCCATTAAAATTGTTACAATTTCACTACTGCTATGACGAAGCGAATACAAACACAGCACACTAATCCATTTCACGAGAGGCTTAAGTTTTCACCCGATAATTCGCTTCCATATTAGTTATTTATTCAATAGTTTCAATTAAAGCTATAAACAAATTTTGAGCTTTTAGTTTTCTCGGAAATGAAGGAATGATGAATGGTTTTCAGAATATGGAGAGATCCTCAAGAATGTTCTAAGGTGCCTAGTAATAACGCCATTTGAACTCTGTAAATGAATGAAATTTCAAAGAACTTGCAAAATATGAAAATGGAGAATTTCAAATTCGTTTATAGCCTTGAAACAAAGTATATTATTCGTCGCGTTCTTCATGTCTTCTCTTGAGATGTAGCAATTTTTGGAGTAAACTAAATATCTGAAAAAGTAGATTCGTCATTATGCATACCGGCGACAAATAAATTCTAAATAAGCTAAATTAAAATATCAATAATTGCTCATTTGCTTATTTACCTTCTACTGTACGATTTTATCATCAATATCGTATTTCAAGCCATCTCTTCTCTAAAGTAATATTCCCCTATCCAACTTGAAATTCCCCTCAGGAATTCACTATTTCCTATCAGACAGCAAGCGAAATGCTTCCTAATCGACCTACCGACAGAAATTGATGGAAGCAGAAATAAAAATGCTTCCAGTTAAAGCAAATACAGCGATGATGAAAAATGTTATCATATGAATGAAATTAATCTAATACATGCTACCGGTATAGCAGTGTTTGTAGGTCCCATAGAAGCATTTTTTTAATTGCATCCCTTATGTTTGGAGAGCATCAGAAGAGTGTGACATAATAGGTAGATTCTTACGAGTTCGAATGCCATATATTTTGTTGGATGTTGTTCGATTGCTGATGGAAGCAGAACTGCTCAGGCAGTGGTGTCGGTCATAGACAGAGCCCAGACGTGTTCGAATGCTATACTTTTTGTTACATGTTGTTCGATGCTTTGTTTTTGATTGTTTTGTTCAGAGGTAGGTGATTTTATTATTGCTTCTCGTTGATAGTTTACAGCGCAGGGCGAATAAAAAGCCTTTACAGAAAATATTGTTGATGAACATTTTTTGAAGATATTCTTATGTTGTAATTTTTTATTTGATTTCATTTTTATTTTTTTTTAATTCAATTAAAATCAGAAATCCTAAGGGAAGCAATGCTTCCCTTGCTTCCAAAGACGCCACGCCACTGGAAACATGCCTATATTTTCATTTTCAACTTGCTGTTGCATTAATAGCAATTTCCTCTTGAACACATCTACTTTGTCATACAAATCAAATACAGTGTAGTTAACTCCTTGTAAACTCAGATTTAGTTCATTTAACCTCGAAAAAAAGTCTGAAAGGTATGCTAGTTTTCATAACCATTGCTCGTGAATTAAACTATCTCCGATCAAATTCTTTGAATGGGTTAAAAACATATAAATTTAATCGCGCAACTCAAACAATCGACTGAGGACTTTACCACGTGACAACCACCGTACTCCACATAAAATAGAAAATAAACGCGAATTAAGCGCTCGAGATTTGATAAAATTAATTATCTTTACCAACTCATCTAAAACCTTTATCAAATTAACTGGCATATTTTTGGTGGCCAAAGCTTCACGGTGAATGACGCAGTGCATCGACTTGCATTTTGGTGCCACTTCTTTAATTTTGGTCACAACGCCCGATAATTTTCCAATCAGCGAACGAGCACCATCGGTATAAACTCCAACACATTTGAGCCAACTTATGTGATTTTTGATGAAATAATCATTAATTATTATAAATATATCTTGTGAAGCCGTTCCTGCGGTTAATGGTTAATTATGTGTACGAAGGAACATATGGCAAGGTTACAAAAATTACAAAACAGGGCAATGAGGAGCATATTATGTTACCATAAAAGAACACTCATTAGTGCAATGTTAAATACTCTTAAATGGATGTCAGTTAATCAGCGAACGAATTTCAATGTATTAAAAATGGTGTTTAAAATGAAAAATAATCTTCTGAAAGAGTATTTATGCCGGGAAATCCAGTATGTAGCGGATATGCAACCTTATCGATTGCGCAACTTGGAAGACTTCAGATTGGAGCGACTGAGAACGAGTAGGGCTCAAAATACAGTAATGTATAAGGGACTTCAAGTGATTGCAAAAATGAGAACAATTTTATGTTGTTTAAAAAGAAAATTGTAGAATTTATACGCAAACGTTATCCGGTTCGATATTATAATAAGAGTATAAAATAAGAAAGAAAGGTATATTATTAATATTAGTATTATCATAAAGCATGATTTATTGCTAATAAAGATTATTTATTTATTTATTATATTCGTATGTATATGTATAATTTAAGTATTCGCAACATAGAGCCTAACATTTTTTAAATAAATGAAGATACTTAAAAAAATCAATTTAAATAAATTTCCAGAATTTAATACACTTACCTTACCTTATAAAACTACCTTAACAGCTTCTTACAATTTATAGAAAATATAAAACAATGTAGTTTGGCCAAGAACACATTTAATAGGACACTAGGACGCAGTCGCTATGTCGCTTCGGACGCATTCTGCAAGACAGTGAATCTACTGACAAAGTTAAGCCTGAATTACAATTACGTCTGAACTGTCGACTGCGACTTGTTTTTAAGTCGAAGTCGACGCTGAGGTAAAATTCGTAATTAAATTAAAGCTTCAACAGCTTGAACTAACCAGAAGTCCCGACTTCTCTGATTAAACTGAAGTTGGCGCTGCAACACCAACTTTGCTTTTTGAGCAAAGTTCAGTTTCAGTCGCAGTCTCAGTCGAAGACGAAGTTGCAATTGTAACTTGCCACATGCATTTACCATTTGGGCAAAGTCGTAGTCGACTGATCAGTCGTAATTGTAATTCACGCCTTAACTTAATGACAAGTTAGGACACAGAAGAGTTTTCGGATTGTTTTACATTAAAATGCACACGGCAAGAAAAGGAAGAAAGAAAAAAAAGTCAAACTCTCTTTAATAGGAAACCGGTTTTGTGAGAACTCTTCCAGTTTTAGCGCCTACGCGGTTTCGGAATCAAGCGCTCAAGCCGGTGCGTTTGACCTGCGTCTGCACTCCAGTTTTAAGGCCGACTTCGAGTCAGCCGGCGTTTGATAACTTCGGCGTAGTCCACTTTCCCTTAACACAGTGTGAGCGCTGACAACTTTTATTTCCTGACTTTTATCTTTTTTTTAGATTTCTATAATCCTAGCATTTTGAGTTATTAATTAACTCCACATCCCGCACCAAAGTAATCAACTTTGTGACGTCGTTTGCTCGGTCGGTCGGGATTGCTCGGGCGCCAATAGTTCGGTCGGTTAGCAAAACGTCAGAGCTTGACTCTGGGTAGCTTCAGTGGAGTGAGGGGTCCAAATGACAACAGTTCGGTTGAGTTCAAATTAATTATTTATTCCTTTTAAGTCCCTAATATAAATGTAGAATAATTTATATTAGTGAAATTATTGTCTATGTT
Source organism: Dioctria linearis (assembly GCA_963930735.1). Lineage (NCBI taxonomy): Eukaryota > Metazoa > Arthropoda > Insecta > Diptera > Asilidae > Dioctria > Dioctria linearis. The sequence continues at coordinate 216,743,415 of OZ005740.1, read as the reverse complement.
TTCTAAATCTAATTTGGGTGTGTGACAGGAGAGACTTCCGTTGTACACGTACTAACTAGTGGTTTCCGTTGATCACGTACTACCACTAGTCCTCCTTTGTTCACGTACTGGTGACAGGATAGCTTTTCCGTTGTACACGTACTGACTATTGGATCCCGTTTGTTACACGTACTACCAATAGCTCTCCGTTCTTCACGTACTGGCTCACAGGCAGGGTTTGGAGGTGGAGGTGGATTTTCTAGGTCTCCCGGACAAGCCAGTTCAACTTGCTAGAAATGTTGTGCAGGAAATTCTGGTAGGCAGATGAAGGTGTCTAGTGAATATATACTGCCCTACTTATAACATCAATTCAAAAAGCTATTGTGAATTACATGAAGGAAAATTTTCTATATAAAACTTCACTCATACATTTCTAATTATCTATCTATGTACATGTTCGTTACATCTCCCCCCCTGTTCGGAGGAATTTTCGTTCGGGAAAAATTCAATTACATTTTTTTTCATTTACATATTTCAAAAATAAAAAAATCTTTATACAAAAACTTAAACGGTAGCTTAAACCTATCTATCTCGGGAAGCGGGGGGCTCTCGTTCTTTTTTCGTCTCTTTCTTTCTTGGGTCTAGTTTTACGAGGCTTTTTGTCTTTCCCTTTCTGCTGCGGGCTAATCTGAATGGCGTGGCTGACCATGGCAATTTTAGGAATGATTGCCTCAGGATAGCCCTCTTCAGGGTGGGGCGAGAGCTGATATGTTCGGTTGCTGATGTGATACTGGTGATTCCAAGCAGGGCTAGTGCACTTCTATAGGTGCTAGGCTGGCGTTCTTTCAGGATAGTCCTCTTCGGAACTAATATACTGCGTTTCCACGGTGATCTTCCATTTTGTGGCATGACTGGCTTTTCGGTTGGAACGTGGCTGGTGCTTGGCTGATAGGTCAGGTCATGGACCTTTCCCGTGAACATTCTGGCTGGTACGGTGTTTTTCCGCTTTGTCGGGTCTGCTTCGTCTAGCGGCTCGGGTTTCGGTATTGCTGGTTTTCTGGTGCCTGGTTTTCCCTTAGCTAAGTGGACTGGCTCCAGCCGCGGATTACGCATTTTTCCTTTAATGTGTACAGTGCGGGGTTTCGTTCTGTGGCTGGCTTGGTTTTTGATTCCTGGGGAAATATACTTCTGGATTCTCGGATTGACTCACTCGAATTCGATGTTTTTTCCTCAGGAATTGCTCTCTCTTCTTTGTTTCTTGAATTATGCAAACAGCTGATTCTTCGGTACGGAATGTTTCTTGAAATACGGTGAGCCTTATACCTACTTCAAGCATTATGTCCATGCCCACTATCATATCTTCTGTTAGAGCTGGTAGGATCAGAAAGTAATGGTAGTGGTTTTGGCCATTTATATTAAACTGTAGCCCTATCTCATGTTTAATCGTGACCCCTGTTCCATTGGCTAGACGAGCTCTTCTCCGGCTACCTTTATGAGGCTTTACTCCACTGGCACCTTTATGAGGCTTTACTCCACTGGCTAAGCATTTCTGATACGTCTTTTCTGATATATATGAACACACAAATCCGGTGTCAATCAGGGCTTTCAGGTCAAAATTCGGTAATTTTACGTCTAGAAATATTCGGTTGTCTTCCTGGGTGCGAATTATTTTAATATTCTGTTCTTCAGGTTGTCTGCTCTGGTCGAAATACTTATTTCTCTGCACGGGTTTTCTGGTTATTATTCGGCTTGTAGAGGCCCTTTGACATTGGCATTCTCTAGTAAGTTGCCCATGTTTGCCACAGAATGAGCAAAACTTGACTGGCGGTCTATTGCACTGGACACGATTATGACCTGACTGACCACATCTCCGGCAACAATTCTCTCGGTTGTAATTACCAATGGCGAGTAGCTTTCCTGGTCTACCGTTTAGCTTCGGCTCTTGATCTTCTCTTCTCACTTTGCCTTGTTTTTCTTCTGCACGGATCTCTTCGTACTCATCACAGAGCTCTAACAAGCGCGTTAAGCTTGTGAAGTCATGACGGAGTATATAGAACTTGCAGTCGCTTCGGAGATTCTGGTATATTCGCTCTAATTGATCGGTATGTGGGAGCTCAGCATGTCTTCTCATCAGTGTCTGGATTTCAGTGACATATCCTCTTCTCTCTGTTTTCGGGTTGCTATCTCTTCTAGTAGCAATCGTCGATAGCCAAGTGGGCAAAAGAATGCGTTGAATTCTTTTAGGAAATCATTCCATCCTGTTCAGTTCAGGTGATTATTACGGTGCCAGAGGAGAGCCTTTCCTCTTAATAGTTGTGGTAGTGCCTCCAGTATATTATCTAGTTCGATTCTATAACTAGTCGCCAATTCCTCGATGCGCTCTATGTAACCAATCGTATCTCCTGTGCCATCAAAATGTACATTCCGCTTACGGCCCGGTCCATTAATTCAATGCCCCTCAGTGTTGTACTTTCTTGTTGCACTCTATTTGCAGTATCATCTTGTTGTACTGTTTGTGATTCCATGTTCTGGGTCGAGCTGGTTGTCTTCGCATGTGCAACCAATCGTTTTCGCATTTCATCAACTGTGCCCTCAGTTTCTAGATCATACTCTTCTAGTTTTTCTGCTAGTTCTACTTTATTCAGCTGGTAAGTATCTGGTGTCTAGTGAATCTATACTGCCCTACTTATAACATCAATTCAAAAAGCTATTGTGAATTACATGAAGGAAAATTTTCTATATAAAACTTCACTCATACATTTCTAATTATCTATCTATGTACAGGTTCGTTACAACTTTTCCTGGAATATTTTTATTTTATTTATTTTATTTAGTTATTATTAATTAATCAGTGCGCGTAAATTGGGACTGGGACATTTTTATTTTATTTATGTTAAACGTCGGCTGTGCTAACGCTCGCACTGTGTTTCAGCCTTTAAGCTCTTCAAAAACTATATGAATTTATGTCTATTCATTATGTATATTGCTACTTTTCGTGACGCAATATTGAAATTCGGGAGAAACTACAAACTACAATATTAAAATGTATTGGTTATTATAGTCATTTGCTTTCTTTTTTGGTAAAATCGATTTTTAATAATTTTTGTTCTAAAATGGAAAGTCTTTCGCGTACCAGTAGCTGCTTGTCCGCGTACCGGTACCGGTATGCGTACCCGTTTGGAACCTCTGAACTAGATGAAATCTAAAGGGTATACTAAGTTTGTCATTCCATTTGTAACGCATAGAAATAATGCTGCTAGAGCAAAATATTAAAAGTTATTTTGATTTTGAGAGGTTTAGAGAGCTGAAATTTTGACACGGGCTTTAAAAATTAAATTAAATAAGTTCGAAAATGAGACAAATCGGGTAAATCCTTCGTGGGGTTGCCATACAAAAATTTCGTCTTTCACTATACAGGGTGTTTCCAACTAGGAAGTCAGTAGAGCGGGAGGTGATAGTACTCACTTAGATGAACCAAAAATTGTACGGCGGGGGGGGGCGCATATCAACCGTTTAGGAGTTACAGGGTGATTAAGAAAAAAAGCCAGTATTTCACAAGACACCCTGTATCTTATAAACTACAGGGTGTACTGTCACACTTAAGAGCTCATTGTATGCAGAACTTCATGGCCTTTCCAAGGACTGCTCAAATACCTCCACACCCCTCTCCCATCAAGAATTGTTGTTGTCTAACCTAAAAATTTCGATTTTCTTACCTTTTTTTTAATTTAATCTCTATTATTTTTGCAAAAAGGTCGTTAGCATAACTTTTTTTTATAAAAACTGTAAGCTGCAGACTCTCCTCTTTAATATGACCTATTACACCCAAAGTCCTATAGTTATTAGATCTAAACCTATTCTCAAACCTATTTTCAAGACTATTATCAACGATAATTTGTTCCCTTAGCACGTCATTTTAAAAAATATCGTCTAATTTCGGTGTGACCTGAATAGGTTATGAGAACTGTTTAGCGGCTACAGTTAACACATAGGGTGTAATTGGTCAACATAAAGAGGAGAATCTACGGTTTATAGTTTTTATAAAAAAAAGTTATGTTAACGACCTTTTTTCAAAAATAATAGAGGTTAAATTAAAAAAAAAAGGTAAGAAAATCTGAAATTTTTAGTTTAGACAACCATAATTCATGATTGGAGAGGGGTGTGGAGGTGGTTGAGTAGTCCTTGGAAAGGCCAAGAAGTTCTGCATACAATGAGCTCTCAAGTGTGACAGTACACCCTGTAGTTTATAAGATACAGGGTGTTTTGTGAAATATTCACCCTTATTATCGTTGTCACTTTAAGTGAGAAATGGCGTTACGACACAAAAATGGTATTATGGTTGTCGTTTAAAGTGACACATGTCGAAAACATACGACTTTGGACGTATTACTGTTGTCGTATTAAGTAGACAAATGTCGATGTAAGTGACAATTTTACTCACTTGGTTTTTGTAAGTGACAGATGTTAGATGTGTGTAAGCAAAAGGAAAATGCATGCGGAAAATAATACATTTTATAATGGCTCTCTAAGTTGTTCATTAAAACATAAAATTCAATAGTTTTTTATAAATTAAATTATTTTTTTTTGCAATTTTAGTGAAAAATTACAACAACAAAACAATTTGAAGTCATGATAGATTTTAAGGTGAAGCATGCTGTTATAGCTAAAGGGCTAAAATACATCGAGTTTATAATTTTTTTTCTTTTAAACACTTTCAAAAATAACAATAATACCACGAAATAAGATAAACCTCACTTTTGTCTACACCCTGATGCTATCTGTCACTTTAAGTGACAACTATAATAAGGCTTCGAAGAAAAATGTCACGTCACACCGTTCGACAATGATAATACGAAAAGTGAAGTGAAGTGAGAGTGACTGCGAAGTTTGTCACTTTGGTGAGTCGACAACTGTAATAAGGGTGACTGGCTTTTTTTCTTAATCACCCTGTAACTCCTAAACGGTTGATATGGCCACCCCCTCCCATACAATTTTTGGTTCGTCTAAGTGAGTACTATCACCTCCCGCTCTACTGACCTCCTAGTGGGAAACACCCTGTATATTTGGACAGTGCCTGAGAACGCGTTAACGCAGAGTGCTGAAATTTTGTACACCTAGTTTTCATTCAAATAGTAAATATAATTCCTAAAATAGGCTAAATCGGGCAACCCTATTTTGGTGTATAATCATTTTTACTGTCTGACGAACAGTTCTATAAATATATGCAAAAAACAACTTCAAAAATTAAACTTGCACAGATGGGTGACCGTACGAAATTACATACGGGCAGTCATTTAGGGTATCATAAGAATTGGTCTTATAGGGCGTTTTCACTACATCGAAATCACGTAATTTTGATGAAGTGATTTCGAAATCACTGTCAGGTGTTTTCACTACCGCTGAGATGATTTCGTTTTCAAATTTCTTCCTTAAAAATTTAAAAAATTTATTGAGAAAAAGTGGAAACCGAAAATGGTGCTTTCAGACAAATTTTCGTAATTTCCGACGTGATTTCATTGAAATTACGCAAAAATTAGTGTTATGGAGGTATATTGAGTGATTGGCTTGGACGTGAAGTCCAGACTGCCAGCATGAGCTGACAGATCACTCGGCGGACAGCGTTATGTGCAGGGCGGCAGACCTGTAAAGAGAGAGACTAGCGGACCAAGACGACCTTCATGGGAGCGGGCTCCAGGAAAGTGAAAGGAGAAATGAAAAGTATTCAGTGATCCATATTTACGTTATAATCGTTCCTTTAATTTCTACGTTTTTGAAAAGTTTGATCATTTTTGTAATTTTTCTGCTAAATACACTTCGGGTGATAAAATAAAATCTAGATTTCTGAAACTAAAACTACCTTAATGACTACCAGTATGGATTGCAACTGCTTTGTTCGCAATAGGATATATAAATTTTTTCTTTGATTTCCTTCTATTTTCATTGTACTGATTTTTATATGGTGACGACGATTTTCTTTAATTATGTAAAGAGCGGGAAATGTCTACATTGACTATAGCTTAAAACGAGCTTATAGGAAACTGAAATGTTGCTTTCTTTTCCATGTAACTTTTCTAAATAAATTAAAGTTGTTTGTTTTTATGTTAACCTACTTGTGTTTGAAAAATGTTAGTATTCAAGCTTATAACTGCCCTCTTCTTTACACGCAGTCCTAGTTTTTCTGCACAAATCTTATGTCACCACACTATGCAGACATTATCAATCGAAAACTTTATGGTGTAAAATCAGTTGTGTACTTTTGTACCTTTTTGGGACCAATGCAAAAATGAATAGTAAATTTATGCAAATTAATATATCCTGCCTACATGTCACAGTTACAATTGTAAAAATTAACTTTTTTCACCTGAATACCAACAATTATTTGTAACCTAAGGCTAATTTTCAAATAACTACCTTAAAAATTAATTAATAAAATTTTATTTTTGATAAAATTTAAAGCAACTATGCCTACAATCTTTTCTCACTGTTTAATTTATTCAATGCGTTCTTTATCTATTTACTTATTTCATTGATAGTGAAACGAATTTCAACTCTTATCCCTTTTTTTTATAATTATATATTTATATTATAATTTACATTATTTAACACAATCTGCAAAACAGTTGACTGGAAGAGTTTAATTTGTGTACTGCACCATGTTGCTTATCTTTTAGATTTTCCTATACTCAAGAGTCAATGTATTGACATGTTTTCTGTCTCGGTAATAGCAGCAAATTTGCATTTCAGAACTTAGCCGACAATGCTACTTGCCCCACGTAATGCTAAGTAACCGGCAGTTAAATCCGTTCAATATGCTGCAGAATCTCTTGTGATAAATTAGACACTCAAATTTCGGTTCAACACCGCATTCCAAACGGTTATGCCAATTTGAACCATGAGGACGGGCATATGAGCTACCACAACGTGGGCGAGTAAATGCACCCCATTCACTGGTCCCGCTGCCACTTGGGCTGCTGGCAGATATATTACCCTTATTATCACCGCTTCCACTTTTAAGTGGTAAATTGATTAACGCACTACCGTTTGTGAAGGTGAGTGGTGTGCAGGCAGTGGCCGCAATGATATTTGTTGTGGTGGTGATTGTAGTGTACCTGTTCCACCCTGCCTTGCTGCTGGTAAATTAGAATCAAGGGCTGCGACAGTTGCAATCGCTGCAGCAATTCCAGCTGCATGTGCAATTGAGGATTCTCTAACAGATTTGAGCTGTTCTACCTGATAGTGATGGTGGCGGTGATGGATTTATTTGCTCCTGCTGATGAGGAGAATATTTTTTTTCAAATTGATAATAGGATATGCAGGGATAAATATTATTGCGAACTTATGTAAGGGTTAGATTTCCCGCCGATGCCGTTGAAATTTGTTGATTTTGTTGTCTTCACTTTGTTCGATTTCACGGTTTGACAAGACAGATCGATTGTCTTCTTCTTCTCCGCTGACAGGTACGAGCTTTTTCGAGCTAGGGTGCGTGCGGACTGTCAGTATGGCAGCCGACCGGCATACGTGCTTCATTAATTCTCCGTGTAGCATATTGCTATATGCAGTACGCTACGACCATAACACGAGATGACTTCGATTAAGCTTTTTGTACTGGAAATGACGTGATTTCGAGGGTGATTTCGTCGAAATCATGCTGAAACAGCGAAATTACGTGATTTCGATGTAGTGAAAACGTCCTATTAGACCAATTCTAGCCTTTTTATTTGTTATTACCACTCAACATAAAGTTTCAATGATTTATACGGTGCGTTCTTAAAAATTCGGTCTTTTGATATATGGATCATAAAAATCGGTTGGTACATTCTCGCTAGGAATTGTGGAAAATATTTCTAACCCCGCAAGCGAAGAGAGAGAGAGGGGGCTTAGTATATTTGGAGAGAGAAAAAAGCATTGGTAAGCTAACTTCGTATTCTATACATACTCTGAAAGTTTCATTCAAATCGGGGATAGTCGGGTTCCAAGGTAATCGGTCAACTTCAATTTTTTTATTAATTTGTGCTGTATATGAGGCGTTTATAAATTTGTGTATGATTTCGCAAAACCTAAGGGCGAGATATTCGATAAGCATGTAACACTGCGAATGATTGATTCATGAGCTGAAATATTTTTCACCCGAATAAAAAAGAATACTTTTACAGAAAACGCAGTCCTCATTGGATAACATTTTTCAAAAATCAGTATTAATTTTTTCTCCAGAAAAGAAAAGATTTTATATTGTGGTAAATTGAAGAATATGAGGATTCGCGTTTCAGTTACAAACATTGTAATAGAACTGCAAGAGCGGCATAAAATACAAAAGAAGATATCCTAACAGACGAACGCCAGAAGTCCGAACTTTCAGTAAGATTTCAATTTAAGAGCATGTAGTCGCGCAGCTAAATCAAGAACCAGTGACCTGATGCAAAAGAATAGAGTTGAACAATGTAAGGGGCGATTCTAGAATCAGTGTGTATCATATGTTACGTTTTTGGCTTTTATAAATTTCAGGTTTTGCGGAACTCGCATCGAGAAAAGTTTCATCCCTATTGTTTCAAGGACTAAAGGCTCTGGAAGAGGCGGATTTCTCTGAACGCATCGTGTTGTCTACGAAAATTCTGCGACCCGCCCATATTCTCTGACATATTTCTTTAGGAAGGAAGATGTATACATGAAAAAGGACGAGTCTGCCAAGATAGTGTGAATAGCTGGTTAAAAATTATTTATTAGGACTTGTTGAGATTCCAGCGGTGCTCAGTTCAAGTAATTTCTTGATTTTTTTGAAAATGAACTTTGTTGTCTTCTGGAAGACTTGCCTTTAAGGTAAAAAAGAAATATGTGGTTCCAATCAGATAGATTTTCCATTATTTACTATAACTGAAATACTTGGGAATGATATAAACTAATCTTCTATGTAAAACAATGATCCGTTGTGTTCCAAAAATAAGTCTTCTCAAATTAAGTCGTCCTTCTCTGAGACATAATAAAGTTCAGTTACTTACTGCAGGTATCTGCACTACATTCACATCGTTTCTGTCCAATTTGTTAGCGACAAAGTGACACATTTAAGGAAAGTATAAGATTTAAAGAAGTTCTAGAGTTTTAGTTGAAATCTTCCAATCATCCATAGCTGTTTTTCTCGCTGCCTCAGCTTCGAATTAATGGCTCGAAAAATCCTTTCGTCTAAACGGATCTATCATACTCTGTACGCAAAATGAAACCTTTTGTGTTTTTTGCAGATATTAGAAAAAAATTAATTTAGAAATTAGATTAAAATAACTGATAACTTCTAATTTCCTGGCATCGACAGTTTTGAAATCGAGAATGTTTTATTTTAAGATTGCGGATATTTTATACTTAATGACTATATCCTTCATGCACAGATTTTTTTTATGATTTTAACAATTGTATCGTATAAATGAAACTCAAATAATTATTTCTATCTTAATCATTCTTGGCCAATTATGTAAACAATTTCCAATGTCAAAGCTGTTATTATCTAGACATGATAGAATTTCAATGATTATTTTAGAGCTATTGAATATTTTTTATTTATTTTTTAGTAAATTAATGTTTAGAATAGTTGTAGGCAGCACTGCTCTTCAAACAGTTTTGGGAAACTGTATGCTGTTTGAAGAATTTCACTGGTTCTCAATACATCTATTATCAAATTTTGAGTGTGAAAAAGATAAGAGGTTTAAATACTTGCTTCTCGCTATAATTGCTACCACATTTGTTTTTCGATTCGCGAAATACCCTAGCTACATATAATCAAATTAGTTTCAATTAGTTTCATGCTCTAAATTGAATACGCGAGTTAACTAAGTCTATAATGTATCTTTTTGATTTACGGAGGATCTTCCGAAAAATAAGTTTTCATATTCGAAGACTCGCTTTACAATATATCATTTCATATGATTATTATTATACAGAAACAGCCTCTCGTATCTGTCACTGCCACCGATGATATTTTTTAACTTTGTATTAAGTGGCTTATACACGGCGAACATGTTGTCCAACATGGTGTGTCACACATGAAAGCTTTTTCTCCAAACTTGTCAAACATGTTGTCCAACATCTGGACAGGAACACATCAAGAGCTGCTAGAGCTTTTAACTGTTATATTTACTTCAATAGCACTCACTCAAGAATGATGAATGCGTGACAAACCAAATCGCCCTCCACGATACAATGTGTTGTTGAACACACAGCCCCACCACAAAAAAATCAGACTAACTTGGACAACATGCTTGACCGTGTATGGGCCCTTTACGTAGCTTATCGAACTTGATATCTTTCATAAAACTTATATTGTTCTTGGAGATCACAATTGGAGCGCCATTCATAAATGTTTTAGTCTTATCAAGTCATAAAGCATGTTCGGCTGTTTCGTCCAACTCCAATTCACCAATTTACAGTTTTCAAATATTACTGTGTGCTATCCTTGAATCGACGAAGGTCCATTCTGTGGTCTCGAACAGAACCATTCAGTCTGAAAGCTGTTAATTGCTGCTACGTTAACAGGAATAGTCTGCTTGTAGTTTTAGGAAGGCTTATTAGTTATCGCACCAGAAATTGTAAAATAACATGTTTACTTACACATCAGGGGTATTTATTTGCATACATATACTAACACGTCTGAGACGTCTAATTGAGAGAAAGATTATTAGGTCTTAAACTTGAATAAGTTTCGATCAGATAAAAATCAAGAGTATAAGGAAAATGTAAAAAATAATAAAGGAAATAATCAAAAATCGCAAGGTTTTCTGCTTGTGATAATTCTGAAGCCTTTCACTTGATAATCCAATAATATTAAAACTAAACAATCAGTTTTCCATTTTTGATAACTATAATGCGACTTTTATAATGAGTCTATAGGCATTAACTTACCTCTATTTCAGCATAAGGTTGACCCTTGTTAACATGTGCTCCATCTTCAATTATCAAATTTATTAATTTTCCTGCTGAAGGACTTCTAAGTAATGACGGATCATTTTCTTTCTCAAAAACGCATGTTTGATTTCCAATGACAATACGATATCGATCAACTTCTTCCTTCATGTAAGTGGTATAACTAGCACCTTCTAATGACAACAACATACCACCGTCTGATAAACGATGGACTTCAACTTCCTTGAAAGAGTTATTCATAAAAAGGAAGTACGAATTTGGTCCACTTTTTGCAGCTTGAACTTTGTATCTTATACTTTCATTGATCAGTTCAACATCAATAACATTTGTCAAGGTATTTGCAGCTTGTATTTGTCCTCTGAAAATATAAAATAAATCTAAAGTTTGTAATGGAAATTTTGTTGACATACTTTTCTAGAGAAGTTTGAAAACTTGAGAAAGCTTCAGATATTTGACGATCAGCAATGTGTAGAGCTCCGCATATAACTCCAAGCAATATATCAGGTTTTTCTGATTGAACACGTTCCGCAATCAATGCATCCAACCAAGCTGTATCAATTGTATTATCGAGGAAGCTGTTTGTTTCCAGGAGAGTGATTAAATATTCCACCGTTGTACGAAAATCTCCTCTTATAGAAAGCTCCTTAAGGGCAATTACTAAATTCCTATATTGAAGATATTAAGTAAATTTGCTGTCACTATTTAGAGTAAAAAGCATACTCTCTTGCTTGCTGTCGATTTTCGCCCCAGGAAAAGCAATGCCCAAATTGAGAATCTGCAAATTCATGGAGACCACCAGATGCAGCAACACTGAAATATCCCCAAACGTTTTTACTTGATCGGAAGTTTAGTTCTTGAACAGTTCCCGAGCTAGGTTTAAAGCCCTCGTCGGGGTTTTCAGAAGTAATTCGAGCAGCAATAACATGGCCCCAAGGTCTGGGCTTATTTGGAGGATTTTCGAAATCAATAATTGTATCAGCCCACGGTGATTCTCCATATAATAGTCGAATGTCTTTTATGCGGTATAAGGGAATTCCCATTCCAATCTAAATAAATGTATGCATATATATAATATACATTGACAATTTTGCCATACTTTTTATATAATTACCTGTAGTTGGCAAGCTGGAAGATTCACATCAGCAACCATTTCTGTACAAGGGTGTTCGACTTGCAATCGTGGATTAAGTTCAAGGAAATAATACCTCCCTTCAGTATCGTAAAGATATTCAACTGTGCCTGCACTTACATATCCAACCATTTTAGCTAAGCGAACAGCAGCCTGAAAATCAGGTACAAATTTATATTTTTTAAACTTAGCTTTAAATAACTAGTGAACCTTCTCCATATCTTCAAAAATTTCAGGTGTTGCAACAATCGCTGGTGCTTCTTCTATAATTTTTTGATGTCTCCTCTGTATAGAACAATCTCGACCAAATAAACTGATGGCATTTCCATACTGATCAGCCAAAAGTTGAACCTCTAAATGCCTTGCATTACTAGCTAATTTCATAACAAAAACAGGGGAGCCGGGAACCTCAGCTTGAACTTGTCTAAAAAGTCCAGGAAATTCATCTGCAATATCAACTCGTCTAATTCCTTTGCCACCTCCACCTTCCGAAGCTTTTATCATAATAGGATAACCTTGAACAGTTATTATATATAGTGGTGTTATTTAAAATGACATTATATTTAATAGTTGTACACACCTATTTTATTAGCAGCCACCAAGCCTTGTTCTACGTTTGTGACGCAACCTCGAGCGAATAACTCACTGGAAATTTTTATTTTTTTGCCGGTATATTGTGCTTTTAAGTCAGATCCTGACCAAGGCATTGTAGGGATTTCCGCGGTTTGAGCTACAATTGATGAAGCTACTTTATCTCCAAGAGCCCACATAGCTCTTTCTGGTGGGCCCAGAAAAATTAATCCCTCTTTATGGAGTAACTCAGGCAGCTTTGGATTTTCTGATGCATGACCCCAGCCAGCCCATACTGCCTATAATATTAAAAAAAAAAAATTATTTTAGACTTACTGGTGCGATGTATACATTTTCCTATTGAGTCTTGTAATTAAAAAAAAAATAATTAGAAATAATTTGAATAACTCATACTATAAATTTTATTTAATATTTTTCACTGGTAAAATATGACATTGTAAGTTGATATTACAACAAGATCTGTGCAACACTCATGACCTTATACTCAATATTACCTGCGTTTTTATAAAACCGTGTGCATTTGTAACCATTTTTAATTTCCAGTTCTTCTTGTTTGATCAGCTGTAGCATCCTGTATTCATTAACAACAATAATAAGTTTTCTCCTACATACAAACGGTTGGATAATATGAGTAGATTATAAATGTTCATTTAACACTATCCCGAAATTTTTCCATTTGAAGAGAATTATTCTTTTAATGAAGAACCACCCAATAACGTGGTCGATTTCCTTCTTAACTTATATAAGTGACTACCGTACAATGTAAAGCAAAATTCTAAAATATTCGAAAGATGTTGTTTCGAAGTTGAATGTTCAAAGCTTTATAAAGTTTAATTTTCTACCAATCGGACATAGGAAACAAAAAAATGTATAAAATAAATTTGTAGCTGTGAAAGAGATTTCTGCCAATACAAAAGAACGCGAGATTGTAAGAGGAAAAACGAAGGTGGTACTGCAGGGCGGGGTAAGACCGTTGGTTACTTATGCATCTGTCTTGTATTTTGGTAGCTGAAAGAAGGTTGTGAAAGGATCACATGTGTTTATACGATTTGCTACAGACTGAAATATATCCAGGCACATACCGGTTTCATCTAGAACAGTAAAATCCACTAGTCTGCATTTCATACAATACTGAGTTGCTATATGGCAGCAATTATCCATCAACGTTCGGGCTGTTTTAGCCAATTGTTGGAAAGGAAAAAAGGTATCGAATATAGAATTACTGAGATGGACCTAGGAGATATTAATGCAAGTGTCCTTCTTGAACATCTACGGCCCATAGCTGGAAGAAAAAACAGAAGATGGTCAACTGCATTACATCTTCACTGTTATGATGGTTTCCCGAAATATGACGTAGTGACCGAAACTACCTTCAGGGGTGTGGGGATCGATATTTAAAATTACAATATGTCATAAGCCGACGAATCTTATTTTTACTTTGTCTAACGCGGACAACGCAAAGATTTGAAGGAAGGGAAATTGCTCCATAGCTTGCTTTGCTTTTTTGGGTATTGGCTGAACATGGTCTATACCATTGGAAAGGGCATGTGAAATAATTTTCGCAGAGTTTAGCGAAAGAAGAAGCAGAATTTTGAGTACCAGGGGCGAAATTTAATGGGCAAATTTAATGGGCCTTGTGAATGATTGCACTTCGAAAGCAAAAAATTGCTTTGTTCAACGGATTCCGTTTAGACGTTCCTACGGTGAATAAGGGGTAATAGAGAAGAATTTGTTCTTAACTGCTTTAATAAGAAACCAGAAGTTCTTACTATCTTTGGGAATAAATATTTTCGGGCTAAATTGGAATTTTACCCGCCGAATAACCAAATTATAGGTGTTGCAATTTGATTTAAAAAATAAGCAATTTCTTTTATGGAATTGTATCTCTACACTATCAAAAAAAAAATATTTTCAGATTACTGGTCGAATCACTGATCTATTAAATTAACTATAAATTATAAGGATATCAGGCTTACAGGCACAGGCGCATTTTTAAAGAAATGCCACGTGACTATTGACATTACAGGCGGACCAAGTACACTTATCCTTCCCTCCGATTGAGAAAAGTTTCAGTTTAAAATAATAATAAATAATAAATAATTTTTGATTTTAAATACATTGAGACGCACTAGAAGCAATTGGGAGGGAAATGAGGGTTTTGTAACAGCAGACATCTATATTTTTACAGATGGATCAAAGATAAGTACAGGTATTTTAGCGAGAGTATACTCCAGCCACTGGCTTCACCAAGCAATATTGCTGGTATCTAGAGAGAGTCGGACTTAAACATCTGCATGTATACTGACAGCAAGACGGCCATTAAGGCGTTGGATGCTGTGATGATAAAATCAAATCTGGTGCAGCTTTGCAAAGATAGCCTGGTAGATATTTCTATATGGCACAAGTTGACAATATTGAGGGCAACGATAACGGATGAGCTGGCAAAAAGTGGTTCCAAAATGGATAACTCAAATGCATTATCATATGTAAGAGACCCGACCGGAACTTTAAAATGTTACATCACCAATGACAGCTATGTTAAAGTTAATCATTGGTGGGTCAAGCGGGACACCTGTTGTATTTCGAGGAGCCTGTGTACAATAACAAGAGAGCATTGGAACTCCTGAAATGAAACAAATACTGCCCCAGAAAACTATCTATTAGGTAACCATGCTTAGAGACTGGGTCTAGAGTTGAACAATTTTTGTCGTAGCTATAAAGCTCCTGAAGAAATCGAATCAGTTTGTCATGTACTTCCGAGTGTCCTGCACTAGCGAATAAAAGAGAGGGGCTACTTTGTTTCTAATTCTGCTTGGAGTTCGGGGCAAAGAACTTAGACGCATTCTGAGTTTCCTTAGATCTAGTGTAATTCTCAGTGGGTTGGATTCCCATGAATCGATGGGCACAATGAACTCGTCAGTGGTCTAGGTGATGCAGGCCAAGCTTCCTTAGCGGAACCTCTCTAATCTAACCTAAGCTAACTTTTCTTAAAACGTTTAGCCAAGAAATATTAGAATAAATTGAATAATGTTCAATTAGGATAAGCTACTTTGTATGAAATACTTGGTTAATTATTATCAGTTATAATTTTGTAATTAGTTTTCTAACTCAAAATTAATATTGTTTACTCATACTTATATGTACACATAAAATATATGCATATAAAAGATATATATACATATATATATATATATATATATGTACATATAAAAGATTAATGGCTTGTTGTACTAACGTGAAAAATAAAAGAGGTTTGAAATGTGCGTTTTCTCAAATGTAACACTACGGATATTTTAATTCTCCCTTATGAAACAGTTCATTTTATTGGATGATTTCAGCATGCCTTTCAAAAATTCAAATCGATATTACAACATATCTCAACTTTCTACTTTATATTGAAAATATTATTTGAATACCAAAAACTAAAAAGCATTTTTGTATCTGATTGATTGAATGATTGAAAACCGAGGTTGAGGCCCCCTATGGGGTCTCTGGAACGTACGTCATAGCAAGGCCCATTGTTCACTCTACACAACCGGACAATCTTACGAATTTATGTATTGGCACCCAGCCCTCCCTGTCAGCTTCAAGGAGTTCGTCCAGGAAGTGTAAGTTAAGGAATCTCTAACGCTTTCCCGAGAGAGCCTCGACAAAGAAAATGAGTCACTGTCTCGGATTCCTCCGCGCATTCCCTGAATATAGGATCAGCAACAAGCCCCAACCTGTGTGGGTAACTTCTGAGAAAGGCGTCTGCAATGAGAATTGACACCAGAATTCTAATTCTTAGGGTTAGTTTGTTTAGTCCCAATAGCTTTTTCGTTTCGTTTGGGTTAGGTCTGCTCCACAGTTCTTTTGTAGGTCTACCTGAAGGGTCATCTAACCAAAGGCGACTGTGTTACCAGTCGACCCAGACCGATATTTTGGTGCAATCCCTATTATGGAGGAGGATACCTCTGAGGTTGCACCAAGACGAGCAATTTCGTCCGCCTTCTCATTTCTGCTAATATCGGAGGCTTTGGCAAAAATACGATAACTTTACAAAATTTCGAACGAAGAATTCTATATTCAAAAATAAATTAGTGTGGTATAATTATTACGTATTCATCATACAAAACATTTTAGAATATGCCGATATTAGGCATAAAGTGAGGGTCACATCGAAATTCAAATTCGAGAAACGCAAAACAAATAATCATTTTAAGTCAAACGGCATTACCGAGGTTTCTTTTATTTATTTTATAATATTCAAAAGGAGAATGTTACTTTAAAGCGATAATATTTGATTTATTCGGTTTACGTTTTTGTCTAAATCGAATTTCAATGCACCCCTGACTTCCGTCAATTATTCATTATAGCGCCCTTATATAGCTTAAGGTTAGTTGTGTGCCACCATGTAGGTTCTAACTTTTTTTTTATATTATTAAGCCAAGCTCAGAAGATAAGGAAAGGATTAGGGAGCATGAGGAGAGTGGCGGAGGTACTGATGATGTCACTCTTGAATCTTCACAGATTATAAGCTAGAGAAAAGACAGAAATTGGTAGAATAATTTTTTTTTCAATTTCATATGCCTTTTGCCATAGCTCCATAATAATTAATGTTGCACATTAACATAAAAAATTTCGCAGATGGCGAAACATTTGATTGTTGACAAATTGCTGCATGTAGTTACTCAGCGCTAAGACTCTGAACCACCGAGTGAAATTCAATTTGTATATTATTACAACATCCCAATCAGTAATCTGATTTTAGCAGAATACTCAACCATTAGCAGGCGCTCACCTGGGGGATTCGAATCTAGCTCTCATGGATGATCATAAGCCATTGTATTATCTAATTTATTTTCAGACATTTTCCTTTTCAACCAAATTCAAAAGTATTCAATTTGTAAATTTGTAAAAAATGTAACATATTAATCCGTTGCTGAATATGACTATATAATTATTTTCTGTCGACAATAATGACACTATACATATTTACTTAATGTTTTTAAGGTAATTTGAGCTTTGATGAATCTTTAGATTTGGTAAAGGCTTGTCACTACTAAAGCTTTGCTACAAAAGTTATGTGCGCAGTATATTTAATCTTATTACATTTAGTTTCTCACTCATATGTGAAAGCGTTACTTTCAATCAAAGAACATCTAACAGAGTTTAGTTATATGTTCTCTTCTTTCAATCTAATGAAAAGGGGCTGAAGAAAAAAAATTTCAGCTTCGTAAGATTGAGATATAGACGCATTAACTGAATCATCTGCACAGGACAGAAGAAATTCATTGTCAGCTGAGAATAATCAGTTTTACGAGATGAACTGATGCCACTCATCCTCAAGTTTTTCCATAGGATTTTTGAAGAAAGCTTAGAATTAAGTTTAGATTCGTAATACTGCTTTTTAGATTTACGAATAGCTGCAACGGTACTATTGCGTAAGGTCTTATATTCCTCAAGAAAAACTATACGATATGCAATATCACAAGCTGATATCATATTCCTCATTCGAGGGGAAAACAAAGGGCACAGAGGATTAGTGATGGCTCTCATGACCAAAGGAACATGAATTTCATGTAAGAAATGAAGAGAGTTAGTAAGGAAATTCACTTGATCGTCCAAACAATGCATAAAAAATGCCTTATCCCATTCTCAAGTCTCCGCATCACTACACAGAGAATCCAAGTTAACAGCTCCGTAATTGTAGTAAGAGTAAGTTGTAGCCTCGCTAAGAACTTCATAAGTTAACAAAATCATGTCAAATTACGTCAGTAAACAAATGAAGCTTGAGGAAAATTATATCTTTGGTTCTTTTTGTTACTTTGTCTTATAAAATTGATTAAAAATCGGTGTATGTGTGTGTGTTTACGTTAAATATGAATATATGTATATATTTAAAAAATAATAATTTGGGAGGAATTTACCAACTGACCTGAACCTGAGTTCGCAACGCAATGTCAACAATCAGTTCCACATTTGCATAATTGTTGTTGTTAGATCCTCCTGGCACAGGCACATAGTGATCAGCCATTTTAATATATTCGGCATTGGCTTTCAGATCTTCAGGTGTTACCTATAAAAAAATAAAGATGGAAGCTGTTCAAAGAAAATTTCAAACAAGAAACCAACCATAACTACGAAACGAACAGCTCGTTCGTTTTTGAACATCTCGTATGACCATCTTCGGATTGATCGCATACATTTAACCGCAGCAATTCCATTATTTGCTATCAATATCCGGTTTATAACCCTTGTACCACCAAATCTTTTAACAAATTCTTCAGTTGTAGCTATGACAAAGTCCCGATCTTGATATCGATCGCCAAGACCAGTACCGCGGGACATGCTAGGTCTATAATAAAAATTATGTTTTAGTTCTTGGTAAGAAATTTAACAAAAAATAATTAATAACTTCGTTTAGAATTTTATTTACTTTAAAGTACCAGTATTTGTCGACGGCGGACTTAAAAGGTTTTCATTTTTAATATCCGGTGCAGTCTTAAATTGCTCTTTGTTTTCAATATTTGGCGACTGAATTATTGCATTCTCTGCATTCTGAATTTCCACTGGAATTACGCCTTCCGCATTTCCCGAATCCAAACTTGAATCCCAGGAACTTTGTTCCCCAGACTCGACCAGAACAAAACGTTTACTTGCTCTTCGTTTCAACATAATATAAAACAACACCACTATAAAGCTTATAAGCATAAATTTGTGCAGGTTAACAATAATTAGTATAGTTGCGCAAGCGCGTTAAGTGACGGCACTAAAAACTCCTCTATATCATACAATATTTTTTGTTTTAATTTCACTTCAAACATTCCTAAATACCATTATTTGATTGAATTTATAAATACTTGACTAATGTGCCTTTCTTGACGTTTAACTAACATTTACATAATACTTCGTCACTGCGAGATCTTGACCATCAACATTAAAAGTAATTAAGAAGCTACCCACTAAACGACACCATTATTGAATTATTTTATCCAATATTTAACTAAACCAGTTCTTTAATAATGTACATTTTAAAATTTCACTCATCACTAAAAAGTTTTAAACAGCGATACGTGTAAAATTTATTGATTTCATGATAATAATAAAAGTCGACGTAAAAGAAGCAAGGTGTATTGAGAAAACGGTAAAAAAAAGAACGCGAGTATCAGGTGTATCTCTGGTAACAGCTCGTTCGCTACTGATGACAATGATGTGATGAACACAACAGCTTCGATGGTTTGCCCGATAGGTATGGTTAAGTCACAAAAGTTATTAACGTAAGCAGTAGAAAGCAAAAACTGCAGTGCTTAAATTATATTGACCCAATCGATGTCGCTTTTCGGTCTTTTCGACTGGTTTTTTACGAAAATTTCCTCGACGTAATCTGAATCTGATTGGAGTGGTACACCGGACTTTTGCACCTTCCTTTCCTCTTATAAAATTAACTCAAGGTATGATGATTATTATATAACTAAGAATCTGGAACAGCTCTTCGTTTTGCAATTACTTTACTTGTAAATACAAATTGCTTATGCCTACAATATTTCATTGTTATATACTTACATATGTATATGCGCAATATTGAAAGAATTATTGTATATGAATGAAATTAAGACAACACAAAAACTTCAGATTTAATGGCCAGCTACACAATTGGACTAAAAGAATTAGTTGCACCAATAATATCTCTATCATGAATGGTGAAGATGTGCTTGAATGGCCGTTAAAACCAATAGTTGAATTTAAATCGAGATGTGCTGCTCGTCTTGTTCTTTGTAAGGACTGATGATCTCGCCGAATATAATACAGTAATAAAAGCCCCTCGAAACTTCAATAGAAACGGGCGCATGGTTATTATGCAGTACTTCGTCATTAAAAACTATTTAATTAACTTTATTAATTATTTCTTATACAGTATTAATAATATTGTAAGCTAACTAGACAAATGTACGAATTCTGCCTCTCAAAATAGTCTCCTCTAAGTAAACGATAATATATGACGATTACATTGCTGCTATGAGTAATAATTTTTGAGACTAGCAGTAAGAGTTATTTTTGTATTTGCGGATCGAGGTGATGAAGGAAAATCGCTTAACAAGGGCATCTTTTTATACCCTAGATGAAATCTATAGAGTACACTAAGTTTGTCATTCCGTTTGTAACACCTCGAAATAATGTTGGTAGAGCAAAATGGATTGGACACCCACGCATAATATTAAAAGTAATTTTGATTTTTGCATGTCCGTCCATCTGTGCGCACGATAACTCGAGAACGCGTATACTTAGAGTGCTGAAATTTTGTACACGGACTTTAAAAAAAAGAGGAAAAATTAAGTTCGAAAATGAGACAAATCGGGCAACTCCTCCGTGGGGTTGCCATACAAAACTTTCGTTTTCCACTATATATTTGGACACTGCCTGAGAACGCATCGATATAGAGAGCTGAAATTTGGTACATGGTGTTTTCATTTTACTAGCAAATAAAATTTCAAAAATGGAGTAAATCGGGCAACTTCTTCTTTGTGTTGCCATATAAAAATTTAGGTTTTTTACTTATACTGTGAAAACGATCAGTCCAAGACATTTTTATTGTACTAAAAACTTCTTCAGAATACGAAATCCTATAAAATTGGTTATAATCATTTTTTCTGTCCGACAAACCGTTCTAGAAATATATGCGAAATCCACTTCAAAAATCAAACTTGCACAGAAGGGTGACAATACGAAATTTCATACGGGCATTCATCTATGGTATCATAAGAATTGGTCTTAGACCAATTCTAGCTTTTTTACTTGTTTAGAGTCTGTTTATGATTGAAGGCAAAAAAAAAAAACGGTAAAGAGAAAACAAGTAAAAAAGCTAAAATTGATCTAAGACCAATTCTTATGATACCCTAGCCTAGATGAATACTCGTATGTCATTTCGTATGGTTACCCATCTGTGCAAGTTTGATTTTTGAACTGTTTTTCGAATTTATTTCTGGAACGGTTCGTCGGACAGAAAAAATGATTATATCCAATTTTATAGGATTTCATATTCTGAAGAACTTTTTAGTACATTAAAACCTAGGATTTATAGTTTTCACAGTATATGTAAAAATTCTAAATTTTTATATGGCAACACCAAGAAGGGGTTGCCCGATTTAGTCCATTTTTGCAATTATATTTACTATTTTTATAAAAAAAACACTATGTACAAAATTTCAGCTCTCTACATTGACGCGTTCTTAGGTAATCTCCAAACAAGTAGTATAAACGAAATTTTTGCATGGCAATCCCCACGAAGTAGTTAACCGATTGTTATGGTCGTAGCTATTGCATATAGCAATATGCTACAGGTAAAATGCTGATGTAAGCTGGCCTTAAAGTAAACTGCATACCGATCGCACCCGACCGAGAGTAATGCTTCCTCAAGCTCGTGTGACATGTGAGTGAAGAAAAAGAAAAAGAAGAAGAAGACGTCTCTGTCTTGTCGAAATTTCTGTAGTGAGTGCACGGATGAGAACAAAAACTTATTTCCAAAAGCATCGGTGAGGACGTAAAACCTGTAAATCCGGCATAAAAAGAAAAAAACAAAACCCGCACCGGCGAAAAATTTCCCGAAAGCAGCGAAATTCCAGAGGGACAGTCGCGGAACAAAAGAAATTTAAAGTTACGGCTGCCGTGACCTGCCTTTACACCTAGGTTTGGCAAAGTGGATTATCTATTGCTTTTGGTGCTCAGAGCCTTTAAGTGCGACCTCATTAAAGAGGAATTGTGCTTTGGCAAAGTGTGTGCCCTGCAAACATCCTATCGTTCGACATCACCGTTTTACACAATTTCGCGACAAGGAACAGTAAATTTCCGGCGTCAGAAGTCTCAAATCTCTACGTCAGGGTGTATACCACTGCAAGTACCACTTCACATTATGTTGCTATACCCAACAGGATCAAAATCTTCAGGCCTTAGTTAAAAGTGTGTGCCCTGCAAACATCATATCGTTCGACATCACCGTTTTACACAATTTCGCGACAAGGAACAGTAAATTTCCGGCGTCAGAAGTCTCAAATCTCTACGTCAGGGTGTATACCACTGCAAGTACCACTTCACATTATGTTCCTATACCCAACAGGATCAAAATCTTCAGGCCTTTGTTAAGAGCGTGTGCCCTGCAAACATCATATCGTTCATCATCCCTAATTACGCGCCAGGAAACTCAAATTTTAGACATCGCAAATCACTACATTAGAGAAGTGAGCATGCGAGCACCTCGGATATCGCCCTCCAGTATAGAAGTTATACTATCAAAAATGGCACAGTTTCGCACAGCGAAGTGAGCGTGTTCAGAAGCTCCAGCGTCAGTCATAGAATATAGGCCTACAGATAGTTCATTATACTCATAAGTTTTTTTTCAAGTGAATGGTTTATAGCATGCGGATCTTCCTTGGAGGCGCCTCACGGTGGAAACCCAGCAGATAACCGTAAGTTGTTGTCAAGAGTTTTTTATTCATATTATCTAAATTATATTGACTTTTTTTATATATGTATATGACTAAAATCAGAGCGTTCATTGAGTTTATACTTATGTATATGATGGTATAAAGTCACCAATGTGATAAATTCCACGAATCAGTCACCAGATTGCTTACCTGAATACGTGTCCACATCTTGGCCTATATGATTAGTGATGTGAATCCCTTATCAATAACGATGAACTTAATTTAAAATTTGTTTTCGCAATGCACTAAGCGTGCGTATATGAAATTTCATTAGAAAATTTTTGTTAATCAAGTGGACCCATATTTGAGTAAGCTAGCCCTAGGGTAGATTTGTATTGAAAGAGCTCCAGATGCGTAACTGAGACCGAGTAGCTAAGCATTAACTCTTAGAAAATGAATGTTTATTAAAGTTATATATTTTATCACTGTACAGCTGTAATAGTTACATACTATTTATATAATTACCTATGTGCTTATGCACAGAACAAATATTTGTTAGAGTAAATCTTTATCGTTATCGGTAGATATAGTCTTTAAGATTGGTTTTTTCAATGCACTATGAATGCTTATATGGAATTTCATTGAACTTAGTGTCTAGGTGAACTAATAGGAAGAGACCAGTTCTCTTATAGATTCGTTTTATCTATATATATATTGTAATATATATATTCCACACCCTTACAAATTATTTATTTCTTTATTATAAAATGCATTTGATTTTATAAATCAATTTATTCGTTGATCACAAATTTAAAGAATGATATGAATTGAACGAAGTATATACGAATTAAACATACACATATATATATTTAACAAATTTAAATAATTATTAGGAATAATTACTATGACGTACAAATTGAATAATCACAGAAAGAAAATTTTAGAAGATATCCGTAGGATAGGCGTATATTTAGAGTAACGCTGATAGAAGTGTAAAACGTTTAAGTGCGGTGTGCCCATTTATGATCAGCCATAAAAATGTAATGTTAAATTTTGTGGATAGTAGCTCACGCACTACCAATTTTAGTTTGAGTTTGTTTTTTTTATTACTGATAGGATACTCTTTGTGTAGAGAATAGATCTAAGGAAAGGAAATAATTTGCCTCTGTAAATATCCTCGTAATTTTTTTTTGAAGAAATTGAGTTATAACGTAATGGAAATGTAAGCTTTTGTTATTTCTCCTTTCACTATCCTGGCGCCCTCTAGCATGAAGGTTGTATAGGTCCGCTATAACCTCTTTACAGGTCAACAAAGGAACTTTGGACAATTGTGCCACCCAAAGTCAATGGGAGGATGGGGCTTGGCAAAGAAGGCAGACCATCTGCGCCTTCAATGGAATGTAGGTAAGTGACGTAAGGGTCCCTTCAGGACCGAGTGTGTGCTGGCTTGTTGGTTGTAGGCACGAAATTTTTTTTTTTTGATTATGGTTGGTGACAAGCGGCAGTCCATTGCAGAACTCGAAGAATGTCATCCCAACACTTTGGATTTTCGGTAGTTGTACGAATGTAGGGCAAAATGGTTTGATCAGCACGCTCTACTTGTCCATTCGCTCTTGGGGTGCTTACTGCCATTTGTATAAAAGCATTTGACGTGAAAGCGGTACCTCTATCGGTTACTATACGTTTCGGAAGCCCAAAATAACTTTTGAGCTTGTTCAGAATATTAAGAACAGGTGTAGTTTTCGTAGTACGAGCAGCCTTCAATACCAAGAATTTGCTGAAAGCACCAGATATGGCTACAATGTACTACGCACGAACGGTCCAAGGTGATCGATGTGTATGAGTCGAAAAGGTATAGCTTCCATCTCGTCGAAGTGTAAGCGACCTTCCGGTTTTCCTGTTCATAACAACATTGAATACAAGTTGCGATGTAGTCTTTTACATATTTCCTAATTTTTGGAAACCAATATTGTCTTCTGATTCGTTGCGTTGTTTTCTCGACTCCGAAATGACCCATCCGGTCATGGAAGAACTGGACCACTAGCCATCTTACTGCTTTGGGAACCACAAATTTTAAGTTGTCTCCATCCCTCCGATATAGTCGATAATTTTTCAATTGGTAGTCAGTCCTTATCTGGGTTTGTTGGTCTGATTTTTATTTTTTTTTCCCATTGAGTACAGCAATGATGTTTACAAGCTCATCATCTTGGAGTTGCATGGTTAATAACCAATCGTCATTATTAGCAGTTACCTTCGTAACAAAACCAGCTAGCTCCATTTCCTTCGACGGTTGATGTGGTGAGCGGCTCAGGTCATCGCCGTATGCCATGCGACATCCTGCTCGATGAATTGGCTGGAAATTGTATTGAAGAAGCTTCATCTACCAGCGAGCGATTCGTGGTATAATTTCGGTTTTTCCTTTAAGCGTACAATAGCGGAACAATCTGTCACAAGCCGAAAATGTTTACCCAGAATGTAAATCCGAAAACGTTCCAGTGATTCCACCCACAGCAGCTAGTACTTCCAACTCACAGCTGGAGTAGTTTCGTTCAGCATCCGTACAGTGACGGCTGTAAAAGAAGACCGAATGTCAAGTTTTTTCATCATTTGACTGTAACAACACGCCTGCGAGTCCAACACTACTCGCATCAGTATGAACCTCATCATGTGCCGAAAAATCATAAAGAGCAAGGGTCGGGTGACTACATAAACTCTTTATTAGCTTCGTAAAAGTTTGCTGCTGCTGTTCGCCCCACAAGACTTTTTTTCTTCGGTCTTGCGTAGTAATTCGTTAATGGTTTTGATATGAGAGAGTAATCCTTTACGAACTTCCGGAAAAATCCGGTTAAGCCCAAAAATCGTTGAACTTCTTTTACGTTTGTAGGTGTTCTGAAATTTTTGATTGAGCTTACCTTTTCCCCACCTGGTGAAATTCCTTGTTCATTAATTACATGACCCAAGTATGAAATTTTGGTGGCGAGAAACATGCACTTGTCCAAACGTAGAGTCAATCCGCTTTCTCCAAAAATCGTGAGCATCTTTTCTAATCGTTGTAGTCCCTCACTGACTGTTTTGCTGGGGATTACCACGTCATCTAGATATACCATTGCTTCACCTGTATTGATTCGTCCGATTAGCTTGTTCATTATACTCTGGAATACGGGTGGTGCATTAACAAGTCCAAATGGCATCCGGCTGTATTCGTAATGGCCATCATTAGTGACAAATGCGGTATACTTTTTAGAAGACTCAGAAATTTCGATTTGATCATAACCCATTTTCTGGTCCAATATAGTAAAATATTTATTTCCTGATAGCTGTGCAAATTGTTCGTCAATGTGTGGCATAGGATAAGGCTGCTTAATTGTAATTTTATTAAGTTGTTTATAATCTATGCACATTCGGCTTTCTCCATTCTTTTTGTCAATTATAACGATTGGGGATGCATATGGGGACTCTGAAGGTCGAATAATATTATGTCGTAGAAACTCGGCGATAATATTTTGCACTATGGGTCGTTTGGCAAAAGCGATTCGATATGGCTTCATCATAACTGGAACATCTGTAGTAATCTTAATTTCAATTTTGGTCACGGAACATTTTCCCAAATCCGAAAGAGTAGTTGCGAAGCAAGTACGATGTTCCGCGAGCAAATATTTTAGATGATTTACTTCAGAATCGCTTAAGTCTTCACCGGATTTAATGTTTTTGACCTTTTCAATCCAGCAAGCTTCCAGCCGATTACCATCGCTGCACAAAATATCTCTTCTTAATAAGACATTTTCGTTAATATATTCATCTTCGACTATGAATCGTTCCGTAAAATACGTATTGTTGTCAATTTCTAACGATACAGGAATTTTTCCAGTACACATGTACTGACCTCCAGCAAATCCGGTTAATATAGTACTGCAATCAACTTTTTGTCCAATGTCGGCGGCGAAAGAGTTTCGGATAAGGGTCCTGTTATTTCCAGGGTTCACAAATGAGTTAGTTGCTTTACCATTGATTTTGATTTTTTTCATAATGAGATCATCGGCGGTGGTTGGTAAAGAATTATCTTCGATTTTGTGGATTGTCGGTTTCCATTTTTGATAGGCGGCGGTTTTATTATCTCTCTCTGGACAGTTGACAGTTTGATGAGTTGTTCGTCGACATATCGTGTAGCGCTCTCGTTTTTGCGGCTCGGGGCAGTTAATAGAAAGATGCCCAGGATTGAAACAATTGTAAGTTACAAATTACTCGCTTATTGTCGACTCTCTCTTGAATCGAGTTCTTTAAATGTTTCAAAACTATTCGGATTTGTAGACGACGATGAAAATGAAGATTTCGGTCTTTCCGATGGTTGAATTTGAATTGGGTTATATTTCACGTCGGAATTGAAGCACAAGTCGTTGAATTTGAAGTTGTCATTTGCGATGACGGTGACGATGGGATGAGAATATCGGATTTGTAGTACATGATGTAGTGGTGTGCGCCATTGGTGACGAAACTAACAATGGTTGGAAACCGTCTGATGGTACTACGTTCGAGTGTCCAGACATTTTTCTCCAATTGTAATTGAGAAATTGTTTTTTTAAATTTGTCCTGCGTTTCACAATTGTTAAATTTTGATCACTATCATATTCCTCGACTGGTTCAATCAGATTAATTCGATTTCCAGTTGTCGCAAGTCCTACATCTCTACACCTTTTCTTGAGTGTTTCAACTTTTAAATGTCGAAAACCACCCATTTTGCGTTTCAATTAATACGGAAAATAAAACTTTTTATTGAATTCCGACGAATTCCGTTTAATCCTGTTGAATCCCACTTCTGAGCTGTCAGGAATAACTTTCGAGACGATGGGATCCAGGATTTATTAATAAAAAGAATGATTCGCGATTTTATATATTTTATTTTACTTTTAAACACAGAACGAATAAAACAAAAAAACGTCCGATTGATCGCACGTCAGTACTCGACTACTGTGTTTGCCTTTTCTTGGCACGGCGACTACGAAACAGTAGAGTGGTGCTGTCAGAGTACAGTAGTACCATTATAGTTGTTTTCGTGACAAAAGCTTTACAAAGTCTCCTATAACAATGGCAGTCAAACGGTGACAACAACAAAAAACTGTGCATGCACATTCATATAAACTAGAAATTGCTGTGACCTAAAAGTTGCTATCCGGAGGAACCAAAAGGCACTTTGCTATCACGTCACTACATGCGCGTATTCACAGTAGAGCCTATGGAATTGACGGTGGTGACAAACAGTTACGTGACAAAAAGTCTCCAGTGTGCGAAAGGCCCTTACATACTTTACGTTATTATTCCTGTTGATAACCCAAAGGTATTTTAGAAAATAATTTCTGTTAGGGGGCCCCATATCCTAAAGTGCTCAGGGCCGCCACTTGACTAAAGACGGCCATGGCTACCATCATTAATTCTAGGTGTTGCAAATGGAATGAGAAGCTTAGTAAACCCTATAATTTCATTTAGAGTATAATAAGTTTTAGTGTGAATCGAGGATCAAGTTCGGAGGTGGGAGTAGGATCTTAGAAGTTGGATATCAAGCTCAATATTTTGGGCAAGTAGATAGACGGAGAGTAATATTCCTTCATTTTTATCTGAAGTATAAAGGTATATAATTAATTAAATTTTACAAATAACTTAACTCATAACAAAAAGCCTAATTATGTATGTGTGGAGCTTTGAATTAAATTAATTTTTCTGAATCCAGAATTTAATTCATTAATAAAAAGTTTCTTGGTTAACCTCATCAACAAAAACCTAGCCATCTTCACTGAATGGTCGGTCGGCGAATAAAAATGTTGTAACCAACATGGAGCCCATTATAAATAACCTACCTGGTTTAATCAGCATCATCAGTTTCATTTTCTGAATAAAATTACCGATTGACAAGTTTTTTGTAAAAGTTCCCTGCATGTATCGAGTTTGCTCTGAGTAAATTGTTCATAGCTTAGAATATAGAGACAACAGGAAGTGTTGATACCTGTAAAATTCGTGTGCATGAGCGTGGATTTTTCAGAGTATTTTGAAGTAGCTCAGCATTATATTCAAGAAAGAGACAAATCTATGTTTGCATGTCAAACGAAGTTTGTTTAATTAGCGAAAGATTTGCAACAATTCAAATCTATTCAAATATAACTTAAAAGTTGTGAAAAGTGTGTTAAAAATAGTGCTAAACTAAGCAAATAGTGTAAGTAATTATCTGTTCAAATTATAGTGATAAATTTCTAAGTGATTTCATGAAATTTCAGAATGAAGTGTTCGGTAAAAATTGCCACAACAACACCAAAGAACGACGTGGGAAATCATTTTTTAGGCAAGTATAGTTATAAAATATTATTTTGTGTACTTTACACACCTGTGTATGTCAAATTAAATTAAAAATACATAAGAAATGCGATGAAATATCGAAAAATCCTTCCTCCACCGAGATTTGTTTACGTTTGTGACAGCTGCGAAATAGCGTAGTGACAGTGAATAAGAATATTTTCGATGGGAGCAAACGTAATATTTTCAACCATATATCTTGTTGCCCCGCTCTCTATATTGATTCTACTGCACGGCTATACTGAGCGTTCACTACAGGGGCAACAGATACTAACCCAACCAGAATTTGACTACACCAAATTTGGCTTATCACACTTCCTGTACTCTCTATATTCTAAGGTTCATAGACTTTAGTGAATGTCAGATGTGCTAATGCCTGGAAGCTAAAAGTATTTTCATATCGAACAAGAGCCTAGGGGATCAAAAAAAGTAATCAAAGGGAATACCTAGTTGTTCATCCAAAAATAAGAGTATGTAATTTCGTATGGTACCCCTCTGTGCAAATTTGATTGTTGAAGTGAGTTTTCGAATATATTTCTAAAACTGTTCGTCGGACAGTAAAAATTGTTATTATAACCAATTTCACAGGATTGCATATTATGAAGAACTTTTCATTACAATAAAAACCTTTAGGACTGACTGATCGTCTTCACGGTATACGTAAAAAACCTAAGCTTTTATATGGCAATTTTTAATTTTTAATTCAATATTTTGTACTTGGATTCTCTCTTTTGTAGTTTAGTTCATAACTTTAATCTTTTTATTGTAATTTTATTTTATTTTTTGTTTTGTTTCATTTTGTTGACCTAGATTAGACTCTATCTTTCTTCTTTTTATAATTTTTTTTTTATTATGACTTACCGTATTAACATATCAGGTATTATTTTATTGGACTCTGTCTGTATAATATTTTTTGAACTTCTTAAATAAATAAATAAACACCAAGAAGGGGATACCCGATTTGTCCCATCTTGAACTTAAATTTACATTTTTTTAAGGTTCCGTCTGCAGAATTTCAACTCTCTAAGTACGCACGTTATCGAGTTATATAAGATGTTTGCATACTTATAGGCTCCTTAAATTATCGAGACTAGCCTAGATCATGGATTATTTATATATAGATGTGCACAGAATCATTGACGTCTTAGAAACGAGATGTCGCTACTTGCCAAAAATGTGATTGAAACTTTTATTTAATGGTAAAATACAATTTTTCCAGCATATAATATAAAAATGTTGCAAAACTAAATCAAAGCTCCTTACCAGTCATTAAGAATTCTTTTATTAGAAGTTTTAAAGCTGGAATAAACAAACGAAAGACACGTAGCGACATCTCCTTTCTAAGACCTCAATGATTCTGCGCACATCTGTTTATAAATAATCAATGGCTAGATCTAATTTAGAGACACATACAATGCCAAAATGCTTTTTTGTGTTATATGTATTTCTATTTTCTGCATGCAAGTTATCTAATTGGAGCGCTCGGGAAGGAACGGATGAGAGGAAGCAGTAATGGAATAATCCGAGATGAGAGACTATTCTTTAGTTCTCTGTCCCTAGCTCTAACCCAGCATGACCACATGTTATTGCGGCGTACCATAACCCACGAGCATGGGCATGAAACAGAATCCCTCACTACTACATGAGAGCCCTAACATAGTCCTAACATTCTAAAATATTTGCAGTGTTCGTACGTAAAACTGACAAAAGTTTGATTTGAATAGCTCCTGCGCCCTAAACTACTTCATACAGAAAAATTTTCTTATCTTCCCAATCGTAATCAAATTTTTATATCTTTCATAACAAAATTATTTAAAAAAATTTATCTTAACCAAATGATTACGATTCTCCAAACAAAAACTCTCAGCTGAGTAATAATTGCATAAGTGAATGTGCCGTGATCCGATGGATTCGAATCAATCTGCCTCGGGCAACTGCCACACATACACTATTGCAACTATTAGTCAGCTGAGAGTTAATGAGCGTAAAATGGTAACGTTACTTTCTAATCAAAATTATTGTATTATTTTATTAAGTAAGATATAGTAAATGTAGCCTTTGGGAAGGTAAGGAGATGCATCTGCTGAAGTGAGCTGAATTAGCTCAGAAGCGATACGAACTAATCTAGGATGTGGTGACGTATGCGTATCGTTACGATTTCATAATACACACAATTAAGCCTACACACATTATAGTACACATCGTGTTTTTGCATAGCTGCTATCCGCGAGCTCAGCTAGTGTATATACATAGAAGGTTTTTTTACCGTTTACAGCTTGGCACTCAATTACATGGATATAAAAAACTGACGCCGAGAAGATACAATAGTTAGATATGATATTAATTTTTGTACATTTATGGAGCTGACTTCGCATACCTACGTTTGTTCCTTTCATTAGTCTATATATTATTAAGGCCATGGTATTGTCCAGTGCAATGCACTTAGAACGAAAAAAAAATTTTTGCATCCTTTATAACACAAATTCTCAATTCCAAACAAACATTTTCCGGTGCACAATGGACCCACTCACTCTAGTGAAGCAGGCTGTGTTTAATACGAGTAATATCATGCATGATACGTTTCGTACCAAATTTTTCGACGATTTTCACACTTTCACTAATTTGTTGAAAAAGACCGAAAAGCTTTTTTCCGCTCTAATCCTCACATATCCAAACTTTAAACTACCACTTTATGTGCATAGCATACAGATACAGCACTGTTTCACGGTTTCATTTAGCCAAAAGATGAGCGGAAACTCTCTTTGTCGGACCAGAGCCATTTTGTGCACTTTAAAGTGTCACCACCCTAAATAGCTGGAAGAATAATGAAAAATCCCTATATTGGGAAAGGCTACAAGTACTTCGGCAAACAAAAAAGTTTATCGACACCTGTGGCGGAATAACAAAAGAACTCCTAATAATCACAGAATTGTTTTCAGGTCACTCACCTTGTGGTATCACAAAAACAAAACTGGCTTGGCTGAGACTTCATTTTGCCGCTTCTGTCGGGATACTCATGAAACCTCGGGGCACCTGCTCAGCAATTGCAAAGCATTGGCCAGGTGGAGATTAGTCCACCTCGAACATGCTTTTCCTCCACCAAACTACGATTGGAATCAACCCAGAATGGTTCTAGACTTTATTAACAGTCTAAACCTAGAGAGGGAATAAATTGAACGGGGACTCACAATAGATCTTGCAGGTTGAAATGAATGCGAGGCTAACGCCACTCCACGAATTCAATTTAATCTATTTCCAAATTCGATTCCCAGATAAATAAATACGAAGTTCCCAGTATAGGACGCACATAGATGTTTACACGGAGAGATATTCTTAAGCTCTGCTGTCTTGCGTGCATAACTTTCTTTTTTACTTTACTGAGGATTATTTGAATTGTCATTAACAATTAAACAAATAATGACTCATGTGGTCTCATCGTAAAACTAAGAAAACTCTAATGGCTAGTTTGCTGGGCATAGCTGGGACAATAGAACCTACTCCATTACAAACAATGAAAGGAATGAAAATACTCAGGATGTATTTTACGGTTTACGAACAAGACTATTAGCCGCAGATGGAAAAATACAGATAATGGAATATCATACTTCGGATCAATTCAATTCAATTCATTTATTTACAAAAATTGTACACATGATTCGTAATCTTATATTTAAGTACAATCTATTACTGTTGTGCTGAGAATAAAAAACTTAACAGTAATCTAGTCTAAAATAAAAAAATAAGAAAGTAAAAAGTAAAGATAAAGAAAAGGAAAGAAACAAGAGCAGAATACCTACTAAATAAAGTAAAAAGTAAAAGAAAACATGAAAAGCAATACAAATAGTTTCAATAGAAAAATCTAACACAGCCGGATGAGGTACATTAGGATATGGTCATCAAACCGGGAAATTGCAAATGAGCTTTTTAAATTCGTTGACATCGTTCATCCAAGCAGAAAATGCACACACAAGGCACAAACAGTTCAAGGTTTTTTACAGTAGAGTGCAAGGAAGAAGGCAACATCCGGCATGTGCAAGCTATGCGGAGAAACACATGCGCTCCGTTCAGGATACACAGCTTTAAAAGCAGATCCACATTTATTATTTAAAAGCAGACCCACATTTATTATGGGAAGATCATGCAACGCCCTACGCTCCGGACGGCTTTATCGGAAGGCATCATCGACGTTTCTAAAAACGAGGGAGCTTACTGACTCTAATAAAAGAGGGAGGATCTGCGGTCGATAGCACGTTAAGGGGGCAAAAAGCAAGGTTTAGAAAGTCGTTCCTGCCTAGATCACAATAAAACCTTTAGGATAATCGTTAAACAATCTACATAGTACCACTCTGCATGGCAGATTACGAGAAGGCTTCCGAGTCGATTGACAGGAGTTATATTTAGAAGGCTTTACGGAGACGTCTTATTCCCCAAAAGATTATCGAGTAGATAAAGGATTTTACAGCAACTCTATATAGCAGCAGGTTGTTCAATAGCTTTAATGTGAATACTGGAATTAAACAAAGATGCTTACTTTCGTTGCTTTCCTTTTTTTGCTGTAATAAACGTCCACTTAATCAGTATACTCGACAGCAACTCCGGTGGCATACAAATGGGCATTGTTAGAAATCGGCACATCAGAAGATCAAGAACTCCATGGAGAATAGCCAACTATTTAGAGCTCACGGAGTGAACTTAAAACTGTTGCGTAGAAAAGATTCCACTGATCTACATGAGATTAAAGCAAAACAACCTAAAATAACGATCAGAGGGCCTGTTTGTTTCGTAGACTCTAAGCATTATTAGTAATTGCTTTTCTCGTCACGAAAAAAATCAAGAGGTCGAACTGATATTACTGCCTACAATGTTAAGCGCTGCGAGTGCTATATTGCGTTACAACTTAACTATATCAAACAATTCGAAGAAATAAAAGAAAGTAATAATAAACATAAGGAGCCCAAACATGCGATGAGAAAAGAGTCGTATAAAAAAAAACGCAACGAAATGATTTCGGAACTCAGCCCAACCGAGTGAGTGAATTGTTTACCTTTTAGATATGATGTGTGATAAAAATTTAAACCAGCAGTCATGAGAATGACAGCCTTCTCTGCCATTTGATGTGAGTACCTATAAGTGTTGTGGATATATTAATAAGAGCGATACGATATCTGATTATGACAAGATTCCGCGAATGAAAAATTCTCGAATGGAACACATGAAATTTGGTGTAAGCGTGTGCATACATACATATATTCGGTAGCGGTATGATTACGGAATGTCAATCGTTTTGAAAGTTGCGATTCGTTCACTTTCTTTGAAATGGTAAAATTGGACCAATTTAATCAATTTTCACTTATTTTGTTTAAAGAAATGACAATTTGTGCTATATGTTGGATTTCTGATAAAAGTACGAAATTCGAAATTCGTGCACTTTTCTAGGTAAATACAAGTGATTGGCGATCCTTGAGTTCAATTCGTAATAAACCATTTTGCAGTAAAAATAAAATAATTTTGAATTACATATACAACAATCTGACCATGGCCCAGATGGAAAAAACCTCAATTACATAATTGAAGCTATTTTAACAACAAAAAAGCAAAAGTTACAACGGAAAACTCGAGTTTTCATTGTGACAAAATTTACAAAATTTACACATTGTGTGTGTGTATGGTAGTCTCGCAGGTCTGGGCGCGACCTCCCCCTTCAGCGCTCATCTCAGTCCCTAGTATTCGGTTATATCGGTTGATATTCCACTACCGGCGTAAAGTCTTGGAGCATGAAATGACTAAAAGTTTCAGACACTTCGTGTAAAAAGTCATTAAGCGCACAGTGTTACACTATCTGCCTACATTTCATGTTACATGAAGTGTCTACAACATGCATATATGTAGATATGAGCATAGTATTCGAATATTTTGAATTGCTGAATGCGATCAGATGCAATATTGATCAATAATACTTTCGATCTCATTTTTGTGATCGAGTATAAGGCGAAGGACTATTTGATTTTAATTATTTATTTTTATTTATCTTTCTACGATAAAATGTATATAGGAACCTCATGATGATCCAACAGTTGTATGGTATGTGAGTACATGGTCCAACGGTTGTACAACACCAGTTGGACGGACAGTTGTACCGTGCGTGGGCCGCTTTACGATACGATATAGTTTTTTAATTCAAAGTAATCTCGTTCCTTTCAATAATTGAATTCATTTGTTTTAATTTAGTTATTTCAAAAGTTTGGATTAATTTCATAATACAGGGTGTTTCCCCTTAGGAGGTTAATAGAGCAGGAGGTGATACTACTCACCTAGGCAAACAAAAAATTATATGGCGGGGGCATATCAACCGTTTAGGAATTACAGGGTGATTAAGAAAAAAAGTTAGTTTTTCACAAAACACCCTGTATTTTAGAAAGTACTGGGCGCACGGTAACAGTTAAGAGTTTATTGCATTTTTTTTTTTTTATATTATTAAGCCAAGCTCAGGGGATACCCTATGATGCAAAGCACAGCATGGCAGGAAGGAGATAGGGAAAGGATTAGGGGATATGAGGAAAGTGGCGGAGGTGCCGATGTATGTCGCCCTTAAACTTCCGCAGATTGTATGCCGGAGGAAAAACAGAAGATGGTAAGCTGTTCCACATTCGCACTTCGGGATAAAAAAGCATCTCGGAATTTTACTGTACGGCCGAAAGTAATTTGAAGGGTTAAAGGATGTGCGCGGTTTGCAGCGCGATTATTGCGTGCAGGAATCATTCTACAAGGGATTAGACTAGATATTTCATCAGAACATTGACCATGCATATAGCGATAAAGGAGCGAAAGGCATCCAACATTGCGGCGGTGCTCGAGTGAGTCGATATGACAAGTTATTGCCAAATCGCCAATGAGCTTGAAGGCTCTCTTTTGGACAATATCCAATGAAGCTAAGGCTGTGCGACCAGCCCCGGCCCATATAT
Source organism: Dioctria linearis (assembly GCA_963930735.1). Classification (NCBI taxonomy): domain Eukaryota; kingdom Metazoa; phylum Arthropoda; class Insecta; order Diptera; family Asilidae; genus Dioctria; species Dioctria linearis. The sequence goes on along the minus strand of OZ005740.1, from coordinate 216,707,113 downwards.
GGGAGTTGTATTCCATTCTAGGTCTAATGTAGGACTTGTAGAGGACCAGATTTGACGGGCTGAAATATTTCTTACATCTTTTCAGAAATCCAAGACATTTCGATGCTTCTTTGGCAACAGAGAAGATGTGATCTGTCCAGTTTAACTTACTGGAAATATTAATGCCAAGAATGCTTAGTGACGGTGAATCAGAAATGAATGCTCCATCAAAAGAAACGGGTGTGGTTAAGTTATGATCTTGTTTTAATGAGATAAGACAGCTTTGGGACTTTGATGCATTGAATTCGACGCGATTCGCTTTGCCCCAAGCGATGATATTGGCAAGATCGTTATTCAATGATCTAGTCATGTAATCTCGTTTAACACATGCAGCATTCCCCCTGGATTCCGCAAGAGTGTCAAAGGAGTAAGCGAAATCAAGAGTACTGTCATCTGCGAAACTATGGATGGGATTGAAAGTAAGGGAAAGCAGATCATTAATGAAAATTAAAAAGAGAGTTGGAGAGATAACAGAGCCTTGAGGTACACCGGCATTTATGGGATGCGGTTCAGACGTAACGCCATCTAATACAACACGTATTTGGCGACTAGATAGGAAACTTTCAATCCATAATACAAGAGGAGGGGAGAGACCAAGTGCTTTGAGTTTGGCTAAAAGGGCTGGATGCCAGACTCTATCAAAGGCTTTTGAAATATCTAGGGCAACGATTTTAGACTCACCAAAATTGTGAAGACTACGGTTCCAACGTTCCGTAAGAAAGGTCAGCAAGTCTCCAGATGAGCGTCCAGCTCGGAAGCCATATTGGCGATCGTTGATGAGATGATTAGTTTCTAGATACTTCATTAATTTTGAGTTAATGATAGATTCAAAAACCTTTGAAAGAATCGAAGTGATGGCAATTGGTCGATAATTTGAGGGATCGCTACCCTCTCCTTTCTTAGGAATAGGCTGAACGTGAGCTAGCTTCCAAGCAGTTGCAAAACTTCATGGTCTATGCAACGAACGGACGGGTGTCTAAACAAAATATTTTGGATTTTTTTACTTAGAGCTCTATTTTTTTGCAAAACGGTCGTTAACATAACTTTTTTTTATAAAAACTATAAACTGTAGACTCTCCTCTTTAATTTGACCTATATACACTATGTGCTATCTGCAGCTGTTAAAGAGTTATTAGCTCAAAAGCTATTCATATCATACCGAAACTAGCCGATATTTTTTTTAAATGACGTGTTTTTAGTTAGTAAGAGAACAAATTTGGGTTTGAGAATAACTTTCAGAATAGGTTTTGAGCTAATAACTCTTTAACAGCTGCAGATAGCACATAGGGTATATAGGTCAAATTAAAGAGGAGAGTCTACAGTTTATAGCTTTTATAAAAAAAAGTTATGTTAACGACCGTTTTGCAAAAAAAAATAGAGGTCAACGAAAAAAAAATCCGAAATATTTTGTTTAGACCACCGTAACTCCTGAGAGGAGCCGGATATGGGGCTGGTTGAGCAGTCGTTGGAAAGACCATGAAGTTCTGCATACACTGAGCTCTTAACTTTGATCGTGCGTCCAATATTTTTTTAAATACAGGGCTTTTGTGAAAAACTAGACTTTTTTCTTAATCATCTGTAAATCCTAAATGGTTGATATTGCCGCCCCCCCCCTGCCTTCCAATTTTTTGTTTGTCTAGCTGCGTACTATCACCTCCTGCTCTATTGACCTCCTAAGGGGAAACACCCTGTATATACAATTATTTTAGAATATCAACTATAAAGTTTTTTTTTTTTTTTTTTTTTTTTATCCGAATTTGGAATCTTACATGTATGTACAACTAATAAGTAATTTAACTGCTTAGTAAATTTTATATCGCAATGGTTGAAACCAATTTCAAAAAACAAAGAAAAAAGGTCGAATTGGTCTTGACCAATTCTTACGAAATTCTAGAATAGATGAATCATTATAACCAATTTCATAGGATTTCATATTCTAAAGAACATTTTAGTATACAATAAAAACGTTTAAGACTGGTCGTTTTCACAGTATACGTAAAAAACCTAAGTTTTTGTACGGCATAGTCCATTTGTGAAATTGTCTTTACTATTTCTATGAAAATGAAGTATACAAAATTTAAACTAACTACATCGACGCGTTCTCAGACAGTGTTCAAATACGGCGGGCTGAAAATTGTTGGCCCTAAATACCTTTAAGTGTCAGTAATATCTTCTGCTAGTTCCACTAATTTCGAATATCCGCAGTAGTATAAATACCGAGTTTCATGTAATTACCATCAGTACAACAGACAAGAACACAGCTTGCCGTCGCGCAACAAGCTGTTAATAATTTATCGACATCGTGAAATATAAAATTAATAGTTATTCAGTACGCTTTAATTAATTAAACCGTAAGCATCACCATGTCTGAGTCATCCGAACATTGAAGAAAGACCTCCGAGGGCGATGAAATACTCATTCAGTGCATTTCTTTTAGTTTGGAGTTTGGAGCTTAGAGAAATTGAACAGCTGTTCAATAGAATGAGATTACTCATGAGAGTAGGCGTTATTTGAAAAAATAAAAAAAATAAAAATGAATCCAAATTTTGAAAGAAAGAATTCACTTATACCTCAACGAGTGAATATGGAGTGCTTTTTGTGCAAATTACTTGGTGAAAACCCAAAGTTTAGAGCGAAAAGAGAAGAAACAAAGACTTTTCTAAAGAAATTCTGCTCTCTTGCAAACAGTTCTTAAAGGCTCGAATACATACAAGCACAAATATTTATAAAGATGTGCTACTGCCTGACAGTTAAGATGACGATGTCATCGGATATCATTCCTCCTGCTATAAGAAGCTCAGGGTCAAAAATTGTTGGATACGATCCCTCAGTTCTACCGCCAACCAAACAAGAGCTATTGCAGCAGATTAAACGAACATTATATATCTGCAGTATATGGTGTAATGCACAAATACGCAGCCCCACCGAAAAAAATCCAGAAAAGTGCGGATGAGCATTAATTGATGGCAAATACCATTATTATTGGTTTGATGGCCACCACAGTCCATCTCTTAGAGAATTGTCTTCTGATTTTCAAGGTACTCCATTACTACTTTTCTTACGTATTGATAATTATGTTGCAATTTGTTAATTTTTACAATTATATTTTTACAGAATCAGATGTCATTTATTCTGCCGATTGCGACGAAGATGATGATGTTCAAGACGAAACTGATGAAGCGTCGACATCGGATCCGACGAAGAATGAAATTATATTTAATTAGTTTTATAATTGTATTTCTGAATTTTAATAAAACGAAATAATGTTATTTTCAATATTCTTGTAGGACAAGCGATACATACCAATTTATTGGTAGGACACTGCTTGATTTAGGCAGAGAATTCACTAACTTAACATGTGTTATCTTTGTCCTACAGTTATTAATGAAAAAAGTTTTACCGTGGAATGGACAACTTGTAAGCATAGGACTAGGAAAACGTACCACTAAATTTGTAGGATTATGTGGCCATTTCATTGTAGAAATATTTACTGAGCTGCATAAAAAAAATCAGCTGGTTATTAATAATTTTTATGACGTCGTTATCTGGACATATTCGGAGTGGAGGATGCTAAAATCAAACCATTCATTTTGTAGGGCAAATTTTTTTCCGAGTTTATTATCCAATTATCTCAATATTCAAATAAAAAACTTACTGTTATTCAGACAATTTCGACACTCCACCGAATCGACATATTTTATACCTGCGCACTACAATAACTACCTCTATCAAGAATTTTCACAGAAGAAAAACTTGGCGTCTCGTCGAACCGACCTTAGTCACGAAGATTCAGCCTGTTATTAGTCACTAAAAAAAAACATGCGGTGGCTGCTGGACTAATACTTTTCTCTCTCAAATAAGATTGTGACACAATAATGGAAGACAATTTTGTAAACTTAAAGGCTTTGTTCGCTTTTTCCCTTTCGGTAGTATTACCTTCGGAAAGGGGAATGTCCACTTTTCATACAACTTTAGGACCGACAACTCCAGACATGAGAAATGTCTTAAACGACGCATTATGATACACTGAACATATTTTATTAACAATGTTTATTTCAATTCAGCGGGGGAAAGCTTTGGCGAAAAAAAGTTTTCTACTTCTCGTGATTGCGCGGAATTGGCGAGTCGAGGAAAATGGCTTCCTATGAGAAAAATGTGTATGTGACCCAAGTGCATGAAAATATCTTTTCCCGCTGCAAAAACGTCCCGAGAAAGTTTTCTGCATCGGGAAAAAAGTACACCACCCAGTACTCGGCCAGACCTTTTATTTGATATGCAGCATGCCGTATTAGAACCACCCCCACCCTAAAAGTATGCAGAGAAAATTTTTCTTTTACGATTTGTAATGGGCTGAAGCGAACAATGAAACTTGTTTTCCGATCGGACTAAACCCTACTGAGTTAGAACCGATCTTAGGTGCAAAAAATCTAGTACCTCAGTTCGAATAAAAACGAGAAAAATACTAAAAAATTGAATATGGGGATGGCTATAAACACCTATTTAAGGCTCCAAGGAAGGAATGTATGTACTTAAACTTCTCAGGACCTATGGAACTCGAATCTGTACTAGATTTTCCAAAATGTACTAGATCAGGCTTTCCCCGCTGAATTGAAATAAACATTGTTAATAAAATATGTTCGGAGTATCATAGTGCATCGTTTAAGACATCTATCATATCTGGATGGGTCGGGCCTAAAGTTGTATGAAAAGTAGGCATTCCCCTTTCCGAAGCTAATACTATCCAAGTGAAAAACGGAACAAAGCCTTTAAGTTTACAGAATTGACTTCCATTATTGTGCCAAAAATATTATTTGAGAGAGAAAAGTATTGCATATTTTGGCATTCTAACGACCTAGCTGCACACTCATTTGACTGAAATAAATAAAGCAGATAATAAAATATACATGTTTTAATTTGAAGTCTATGAGTCGAATGATTAGTTACAGAGTAACACTGATGCAAGTTTAGTTATCTAGGGTTAAGTCAAGAAGAAAACGCAATCGACACAACAAGTACCGTCGCAGCAAGCTCACGCTGCTTAGCTAATCTCCAAGGCGAAATGAAAGCATCAAATGATGCAATGATAACCTCTTTTATAGTTGGCATATGTTTACGTAAACATAACACCTTATACCCAGTTTTTATTTGTCTTTAATTTTAATTTACTCGATTTTCTTTAAAAACTGAGTCCGGAGAAAATATGGAAGCTATATATTTTGTTTGCTATGCTGTGAATATATTTATATATATTTACTTTTTACTCCCTTATGTTGGCATTGCTGTCACAGCAAGCATCATATTTGAATTTTTCCAAACCGAGCAACAAGCATAATGATGCTTCGAAAAAGCCTTGTATAACATGCTTGATATAAAACCGAGCATCACAGTTGATGCCTGCTGCGTTGATTGAGTTTTCGCCGTATATCTGGCCAATCTTAGGCCAATGTCATACGAACTTCAGTAATTTTCAGAATTTTTTTTTTTCAACTAATATCGTATGCTAGTATCCCAAAGCTCTGCTCACAGGCGTATCTCCACTATCAACATCAATTTCCGTAATCATAATTCAAAAATTGTACACTATATAAAGAACACTTGACGCTTCTAATTTCAAATGAAGTGCGAAAATTTTGCAGCTCGTGTCGCAATGCAGATGCATAGCAGTATTCCTTATGATGCTCTATAGTTCGTCCGACATGAGGGGAGAACGCCAGAATAAGTGGGTCGCGCGACCGCAGCATGTCTTTTTCGTTACGGGGAACTAGTGTGTACAGTTCCATTCTATGTATGTATGTACATAATCTTATAACGCCGGGCATACGGCGCTCGTGTGACATTGGCCTTATACAAACCAATAAACAGTTCGCGTCCAAAATAATTAATCTCGTTGATAACATTATCGGACAAAAATAATTTAATAACATTTATATGGATAGAAACCAAATGGTTTATTGAATTCTTATGTAGTAAAATCGCCGGATCTAACAATTCCGCATTTAGAGACTATACTCAAGAAAGTGTATTTGTTTATCATGATTACTGCCATCTGGCTGTCCAACTCTATATTATTCTTCTTTAATATTATATAGAGATATACGTTATACAAAACTTGGATCGTATGAATGAAAATTTATCCGATTAACCTTTCTTCCTAATGAGAATATTTTTGTCATGCTTGATTTTTTTGTAATTACTGGAGAGCTATTGCTCTTTGCATCGAAGGGATCATTAAATATACAAGGTATCTAAAGTACAGATAAGTATATAGATATCCAAATCTAATTCATGCCGTTGGACTACTTTTTTGGCTCAAAGTTGGCTAAGGTTGAAAAATGAAACTTTTGCAGTTTCCCATATAAGCCGGCGGTCGATATCATTGAACTGAAATAATGGCTAGTCACGATCTCGAATATTGTTTTGCCCATATTTATGGTTAGAATTTATACCCACAATTTTCATACTCCGTATGTTTCTGTAATATAAGCGAATTTTCCTGAAAAAATATACGTTATACAGCATATCGTACATAAAACATAGGACATTAATGTCATCCTTGAAAGGTAAAAAGAGTACATTTCCCTCAATTGGAAATTTTTCCTATAACTTCTGGGGAGGGAGGAAAACAGAAAACATGAGGTAAAGCTCGATGCGTTTTTTTTTTTTTTTTGTTAAGGTTTTTCCTGTAGGCCTACTTCAATAAAATCATTTCATATATTATAAGTTTATGAAGACTATATTGAACGTAATAAAATCTGAGAAATTAATATGGTGATTTTTAAGGAAACATAGTATTCACACTAGTAAGTGTCACTTACGAATATCAACAAACTTACAATCTCTTAACTCTTATTTGCCTTTATAAATAAAATTTGATGTTTCCTTTTAGAAAGAATTTTTTATAATGTTCTTGATTATTCTTCCCGATGTCTAGATGATTGAACATTTTCAGGTAGGTCAACGCGAGGCTACTAGACTGGATCTCCTTGTCTCAAAAGGACGATTATCATTGCTGCAACAAGACAGCTCTTGAACTAGAGGGCATAACCATAGGGGATAAGCCATGGCTACGCAATTATGCCTTGACTACTCAGGCTTTCACTCATACGACAGGACGGAAATAATTTATAGGCGCTATCCATATTACCACAAATGGAGCAGGGTCTAAATCAACTAAGTAATAAAATTTTGCCCAATATTCTTGTATTTTTAGACTTATAAAAGCTAATGCTATTATTATTCCATGTATTATTCCATTTCCCCAACAAATTCTTTAATTATATTAATTGAATATGTTGAAAAGATTTAGAAAGAATATTTACTTAAATTGCGATACTTATCAGGACGGTTGAAATTTTTTAACAATGCTAAAAATTGTTACTCACCTAAGTCGCCTGCGACGTTCGGCAACCTCGTTGTTTTGTCGAAAATCATTTGTCATTTTTTGTGGAAAGTCATCTACGGCTTCTGTAGCCTCTTGAATATTATTTTCAATTTCATCTCCTACCTGAAAAGAATATATACCTTAGGATTCCGTAAATCCTCAAATGATATTGCAAGCTTACCAAAAAATTTGGACGTTCTGATGTGTTACTCATGATACCGTTGCAATTAGTTTCTTCAGTTATTCCGTTTTCTAAGATAAAATTTTCATTGGAAAATTGCACTTTTCGTATCTTGTTGCTTGCAGTATCGTTACCGTTTTCTGTAACCAATAAGATTTTAGATTTTATTTCAATAGTTCGGAATAATATAATCTTACTTAAATTATTAATGATTTTTCCAATACATGCGGTCAACAAAAGCATTAACAAACCAACAATTAATTCAAGAAACACCATTTGCTTTTAAGTATTTCAGTTAACGAATATGAACCATCTTAGTTAGCTGAATAAAAACAATAGAAAAATAAAATATTTTAATGGCTTTATTAGGAACTGGAGATAATCTTTATTTTCAGAAATTCAGAGACCACTTAATTTTTTAGTATTCAGTAGATCCTCCTCCTGTTTTTTATCGTCTCTTAGATAAGGATTTTTTCAAAGATACATTTTCTAATTCTTATACCTTAAACAGGTTCAGCTTACTTTGTAAACCAGATCTCGCGGTTCTATTACTTCAAAACACCCATAAACAGGAAACTTAATATGTTCCAATTTAAATTTGGATTTATTTGATTTCCACATAAACTCTTCATCGTAGTAATAAAAACAAATCGTTTCATTTTTCATAAAATTAAAACAAACTATGACTATATGTCAACCATGAAATTAAAACAGATCTCTTGAGCAAGAACTAGATGAGCCACAGATAGACGTATTTTTGTGTTCAATTTTCTGTGCAAATCGAACTGAAAAGTTCGATTTAGTCAACAAAGAAATTTTATAAGTTAACTAGTTGTCCCGTCCAGATTTCAATAAAATTGTTTGTAATCGTTTTGCGAATTTGTGAAAAGCTATTAAAAATTTGTAAACAAAGTAAAAAAAAAAAAAAAAGTATTTTTGAATGATCATTGTATCTATTAATGATTGTGGCCATGGATATTCAATATGAGGAGGATTGCAATGCTTTATGATATACGACATTTTTCGCTTTGTTGTCTGGCGCGTAAACAAGCAAAGCTGATCATATTCCGACACGGGAACAGAAGGCGACATACCATACCAGCGAGAAGCATGGATTTTCAAGGTTAATGCTGCAAACACTCAATGACTGCCCTTGTAATTTGTTTATAGTCATTGCGCATGCAAGCCGCATCGGAAACTGCAAGCGTTTAAAGTTGATCGGAATTATTGGGATGCGTGGTATCAAAACGTCTTCTCCTTTGTACTTTCCTTTAATGTCAACCCATACGCATGGTTCAAGCAAAAAACTACTTTAAGAAGATTCCAAGGGGAGATATATACACTTTCGATTTGCAAGATTTCTGTTCATTAAATACACTTATCGTGTATTTTTATCTATAACACTCCCAAGGAGATATATCCAATAGTCCATAACAGAACAGAGCACCATGCGAACGCCGATGATATCTGAGGATATGTAGCCCTCTCTGGGCATTTACGGGTAAATATTATGTGTTTACGTTTACTTCGTAAATTGATGTAAACAAAGTAAGCAACGTAAACAGGAGTAAACAGAAGTAAACAGAAGTAAACAGAATAAACCAAATAGGCGGGAAAAAAAGAGTTATTCATAAGTATAACAATTGTCCTTCATTCCTCATTACATGAATTTATTTAGCCCTATTCATTCTTCGTATAGACGGTGTAAGTACCAACGAGTAATCGGTGTTCCGTCATTTGAGCAAATTCTTAGTTTTCACTTTAATTAAGTCTTTAACTTTTTTTTTTTTTATTATTGTAAAAAAGTGAAAATGAGTTCAGTTGTCCCGAAAAGAGATACAGTCTGTCTAACAAGAAAAAATACAGTATGTATAAGTAAAGCAAATTTTACATTATTTTAAAAATGATTTAGTTTTATCAAAAGCGCGTTTACTTATGTTATTCGCAATAACTTTAGTAAATTGTACAGTCTGCCCCACTTTGAATTATAGGTTGACATCTGTGGGTGCAACTTTCGCTAAGTTTTTCGTGTATTCTGAGTGAAGGCTGCTCCGAACACGACGTAAACGATTTCTGAACTGTAAAATATTTTTATATCCTAGATGAATTCTATAGGTTATACTAAGTGTGTCATTTCATTTGTAACGCACAGAAATAATGATGCTAGAGCAAAATGGATTGGACACCCAAGCATAATATTAAAAGTTATTTTGATTTTTGCATGTCCGTCCGTCCGTCCGTCTGTCTGTTTTACCATGTTTACATGCAGGGTTGAACCATGATTAAACTCGGGTTCAATTCCATGTATACGCGGCTCGAGTTGAAATTGGGTCGACTCGACCACACTGGCGTCCAATAAATGTGGATTGTGTAGTCGAGTTGGCAGCTAACAGTTGGGATTCAGTTTGTTTGCTTTTAACTCAAAAGTTTTGTTGGTTTGCTTATTTATTGTGAGTTTATTTAAAGAAAATTTAAAACTCTTATAACACCATCACAAAAAATATCATAAATAAGATGTTATATTGAACTGTCACTTGAACTGTATTTGGACCCGTTTTCAACGCAATCTCTCAACCCTGCGTGCTCAAAAAGACGACTCGAACACTCAACTCAATCTCGACTCAATCTTTCAACTCCCCATGTAAACATAGTATCTCTGTCCGTCCGCCTGTGCGCACGATAACTCGAGAACGCGTATACTTCGAGCTGAAATTTTGTACACGGACTTTAAAAAAAAAAGTAAAATTAACTTCGAAAATGAGAGAAATCGGGAAACTCCTTCGTGGGTTGCCATAAAAAAATTTCGTTTTCCACTACCATGATATTATTGGACACTGCCTGAGAACGCGTCGACAGATTTCTGAAATTTGGGACATGATGTTTTCATAGTAATAGCAAATAAAATTGCAAAAATGGACTAAATTGGGCAACTACTCCTTGGTGTTGCCATATAAAAAATTTGGTTTTTTACGTATACTGTGAAAATGATCAGTCCTAGAAATTTTTATTGTACTTTCTTCAGAATACGAAATCCTATAAAATTGGTTATAATATTTTTTTTTCTGTCCGACGAACCATTCTAGAAATATATGCGAAAAAACTACGAGCTACTGCTGTCAACTTTATATCTCATTTCTTCTTGAACAGGTCTCAATAGTTGATGGGATTGCATCTTCGTTCATGCCTTTGTCCAGTGGAGCTCCGCAAGGCTCAATATTAGGAACTCTCCTATTTAGCATCTTTATTAATGATCTTAGTGATATAGTAAATGACATTAATTTACATTTGTATGTAGACGATGTTCCGCTGTAGCTGAACAGGCCCCACGCCTTATAGATCATCGACTTTTGGCACCCTAATTCCACGTTTCTATTCATCCATTTTTGAAGGATCTTACTTTGTAGAGGTTGCTCGACTTTGGAACTCACTTCCTACTTATATACGTCGCGTAACCTCTTTCAACGAATTTAAAAAGCTCATTTGTAATTTCCCACTTTGATGACCGTACCAGTTGTGTTAAATTTCTGTTAGATTTTTGTTTCATTTTTAATTCTTCTCTTCTGAATATTCAAATTGACTTTTGATTTTTGACCTTTTACTTAGTACACGCTCTTGTTTCTTTTATTTCCTTCAATCTTAATTTTTGTTTTCTCGTTTTTTAAATTAGTTAGTATACGTAGATTACTGTTAGGTTTTTTTATTTTTACCCCAATTATAAGAAATTGTACTTAAATATGAGATTATGAATGTTGTGTATAATTTTATAAATAAATTAAATGGTAAAAAATGGTAAAAATTTAGCTGGAATTTAGTATCAGAGCTATGCAGTTAGTACTGTTACGCGCCACAAAGTGATACAAGCGACATCTATTGGAAATTGAAACAACTTTAGGTTAGTGACATCCTAGTAAACTGGGTTTGGAGAATGGAATATTCAGGAAGGTTCTAGGATAATTCGTAGAATATAAATAAGGCGCTACTCACATCCAGGAGGCGAGTCTTATTTCAGACAGTGAAGTGAACGAAGTAAACTATTTGGATTGTGGTAATTAGAAGTACAGTACTAGTGATAAATAAAGAGTTGATTTGATAATTGTTTGTGAATTATGAGAGTAAACAGTAAAGTTAAATAAAGAAAGAATTTTTGAATTATATCTGAAATATTGTGTTTTAAATAACGAACAAACGCCAAGCTCGTAACAACTGGTGTCAGAAGTAAAATAAAATCGCGAAATAAAGTGGTGGAATTTGACTTTGAAATTTAAAGAGTGATTAATTTTGTGAAATCGTGTGTAAAAATTCCGAAAGATAATTTTGTATTAAACTGTGAGTGAATTAAAAAAGACGCAAGAATGGGACGCAAACTAGAGGAGCTTCGCATACAGGAATTGAAAGTGGAGTTGGGGAAGCGGTCATGGCAAACGACTGGCCTAAAGAATGTTCTAGTCGAGCGACTTAGACAAGCTTTGATAGAGGAAGAAAAGAATCCTGACACATTCGTTTTCGAAGAAGAACCAGAAATTGAAGAAGAGCCTGCAATGAACATAGAACAGCTTTTAAGTACTTTAATGACCAAAATGGAAGCCCGTTTTGATGCACAAAAGAATGCTAATGAGGAACAAAAGAATTCTCTGCAATCATGTTTAGAAGAGGAAAAGAACTCTCTAGAAGCCTGTTTGGATGAGCAGAAGAAAGCTAATGAGGATCAAAAGAATTAACTGCAAGCATGTTTAGAAGAACAAAAGAATTCTCTGCAAGCAGGTTTAGAAGAACAAAAGAATTCTCTGGAAGCCCGTTGGGATGAACAAAAGAGTTCTTTGCAGAATTGTCTAGAAACCTGTTTGGAGGAACAGAAGAATTTTCTTAAAAATTCATTAAACGAACAAAATGTGAAAATTGAAGGAATCCAGCAGGAAGTGCTAGAAGTTCAACAACAAGTGTCGGAAGTACAACAAAATGTTACGGAGAAGCTTGACAACGTTAAAGCAGATTTGGAGAAGATGAAGCATCGACAACCTCAGCACGAAGGAATTGAAATATCCGGTGCAGGCAGAATGAAACCTCCAATATTTGATGGACAAAATTCGTGGCATATTTTCATGAGACAATTCGAGGCAGCTTCCGAAGTAAATGGATGGAATGATGCAGACAAAGCTACAGCTCTGGTATTAGCACTTCGAGGTCCTGCGTCAGAGCTATTACAAACTATATCGATTGACAGCAACGTGATTACACTTCATTAGTACAGGCGATAGAATTACGTTATGGAGATGAACACATGCAGCAAGTATATCGCTTGCAGTTACGCAACAGGATTCAGAAGCATGGCGAATCACTACAACAACTGCAGGCTGATGTGGAAAGATTAGCTTATCTTTCATACTCTAGTGTGATATACATTTAATACCATAAATACAAACAACACTAAAAAGCTGTAAACACAAATTTCACAACAAATGTAAAACGCTAAAATTAATCAGCACAAATTTATTACAACACCATTCATAATCGAAAATAATTGATGATAATAATGACATACATTTATTTGCAACAAGCAAGCGATTGCACCACTGACCCAAACGATTCATCGTCAAGGGGTTTCACGCGTAAATGCATGTCATCATAATTTTATGCACATTGCTTACTCGCCCAGCGTCAGCATTTAGAATAGTAAGAATAGGGTACCATAGGTTACTAATTATGTATATATAGGCTAAGAACGATCAATAAATTGAATTCATTCAGTTCTCTTGATTTATCGAGAAAGTTACAAACCGTCGTGTATTATTCCACATAGGAGTACTAAGCTGTACAGCTGCTCCTACTATTCATACCCCCATTTTATCTCGGAGTCTGAGCTGTTAATAGCCGCTCCAGTGGAGTCAAAGTCACACGACTGCTCCCAGGTTTTTCTTTAAAAATTATAAAAGATACTACATGGCGACCGTGACATCGTAGAAACTGCGAAATTTGTAACTTTGCGAATCTGCAGACCATAATATCATCATCAAAAGTGCAGCTGGGAATTTTCATAAATAATAGAAACTTTTACGGTGACATAGTAACAACCACCAAAAAACTGCGAAGACGACTACATCCACTACCAGTACCAATCAGAAGAAATTTTAGTATGAACGAGATAGATGCCATCTTCAATCACATTTTCAAGACTATTGAAGAAACTAAGAAGATACCAGAGAGGAATATAGAAGGCATAACACTGTATCCAGTAAATAAGAAGCCGACGCCGTACATCCCCAAATCAAGGCTGGACAACGAAAATCCTCCACCATACGAAGCGGGTCCAAAAAGAATCACCATCGAGGAGTATAGAAGCAGAAACACAAGCAGTGTAAAAACTCAGGAGACAAAACCACGAAAAAGAGGAGGCAAGAGACAAAAAATTGCACAGGAACTTCAAAATTACAAGGTACTTGTCGAGTTAGCAGCAACTGAGGAGGAACGGGAAAAATACAACAAACTAATAATATTGACAAAAAAACAACTGAACGTCATCAAAAGGAAGAGATAAGGGTTTAATGATCTAATTTAAAATTTATTTTTTTTTAAAATATAAAGTAGAAGTAGCGTAGTATAAAGGTATAATAATAATTAAATAATTAATATGTAAAAAAAAAAAAAAAAAAAAAAAAAAAAAAAAAAAAAAAAAAAAAAAAATTTTTTTCTTTTGCTGTTTGCTTGACGTTGTTGGAAATAAGCGAAACATTTTCAGTAATGGGTAAAACGCAATCCAAAACTTCAGATAACAACGGGGAAATTGTTAATAATCTAATTATAGAGGATACAGTTTCGGTCGAGAATAATCAGATAATAATAATTTTATGCATATTGGTTGCAATTAAAATCATTGAATTTGTATACATACTGTACAAAGATCATAGGAGGGGTTTAAGGAAAAGATACCTCAGTACCCCAGCAAAATTAAACATATCAACCGTCTGATAAATGGAAGCACTTATAAAGATTAAGGACGAACTAGAAAATATTCTGGACAATTTTAAGAAAAGTAAAAACCGTCCATATTCTGAGAAAACTCTGCAAGAGAAAGAAAAGTTAACAAATCAACTCTGTGCCAAGGCAAAAGAAAACGCACTTAAACAAGCGGACGTCGAAACAATATTGAAGATAAAAGTTATCTACGAAGAAATTGAAAGTATAGCAAACAAAATCTTAGAAAACATAAATACACAAAAACAAACAAAGATGGGTTTTGACATAAAAACAGCTACATCGCTCATACAACCCTACGATGGAAAGCTGGATGAAACTGATTCTTTTATCGAGTCTATGGAACTACTAGACGAGTTAACAGCAAACGAACATAAAACCATCATGATCAAATTCATCAAGACACGTATAACTGGAAAAGCCAAGTACGTAATATCGGAGGGCACAAATACAGTATCAACGATCAAAGCCAAATTAAAAGAAAAATTTTCGGCAAAATTATCGTCAGATGCTATTCTGGCACAACTGCGATCATGCCAGCAAGGTAACAGAAAACTTGCAGACTTTTCCAATCAGATAGAAAATCTATCAGGCCAGCTGACTAGAGCCTTTATAACAGAGAAAGTAGCAGCTGGAGAAGCAGCTGAAAAATTGGCCGAAAAATTTTCAATACAGTCATTTATGAACAATGTTGCCAATACAGAAACAGCGATTATACTAAAAGCTAGTAGCCTAGGAACACTTTCAGAATTAGCAGCGAAGGCAATAGCAGTAGATAAGCCGCAGCCAAGCAGTGTCCTGCATTATAATACCAACCCATCAAGAAAGTTTCATTATAATAATACGCAAGGGTTCAACAATCAAAATAATTTTAACAGGAACAGGGAGCGCTGGCCCAAACAACAGTACAATAGAAATATGGCAGCCAATAATAGACAAAACCACCCACGAAATCAATATAACCACCGCGATAAAAGATATTTCGGTGATGCTGCACCAAATAACAGTAGTCGCTACCAGAATAATCTGCGAGCAAATAATAATAATACCTATAATCAAAGAAGAAATGTAAACTACTTCGAATCGGGGGAATATCAAGCCCCCCAACCAGAGGAAGAAACAACACGGTTGGGGGCTGCGACGAATTCAAGCCAAGAATACATTGCCTAAACCTATCCTTAACAAACTTTATTAAAGCGTATGTCGACATGTGCGGGTCAGTATGTACTCTGATTGTAGACACAGGGGCAGAAATATCCATATTCAAGAGGGGAAAAATTAATAAAGACCAACTTTACTATCCTAAAAACACTTGTATTATCCAAGGGGTTACGGATACTAAGAGGCAGTCGATTGGGGCAACATACACAAAATTACATTTTAACGACCAGTTTGCGGTCGAACATTTATTCCAGATAGTAGAAGATGATTTCTCCCTCGGGGCTGATGCAATTTTAGGACTAGATTTCCTAACAAAATTCAAGACCACTATCGATTATGATACGTGGACCCTTACATTAAACACACCTGAAAGTTCGGCAGAGATCCCAATACTGAATGGTCCATCCGAAAATTCTATTATCATACCACCCCGATGTGAAATAATAAGAAAGTTCAAGGTTAAAAAACAAGAAGGTGCCAATGATATGGTAATCATTGGACAAGAAATCCACCCAGGCATATTCATTGCAGGATCAGTAACTTCACAAAATTACCCACTAGTCAGGATACTAAACACTACAAACAAAACCACCACACTACAACATTCCGACATAATAACACAACACCTCTCAGACTTTAACGTCATTAATACAGACACAATAAAATCAAAAAGAACAGAACAAGTTATCTCCAAATTAAACTTAAACAGCATTCCAAACTACGCCAAACTTCAATTCGAAGAATTATGCCGAGAATATGAAGACATATTTGCGTTAGAAAGTGAACCTCTAACAACCAATAACTTCTACAAACAAAATATAGAACTAACTGATAATAGAGCAGTATACACAAAAAACTACCGAATACCAGAAGCACACAAAACCGAGATTAATAGGCAGGTAGACAAAATGCTAGTAGACGGAATAATAGAGAACTCTGTTTCTCACTTTAATTCTCCAATACTACTAGTACCCAAAAAATCCAACAACCAAAATAAAAAATGGCGTTTAGTAGTTGATTTTAGGAATCTTAATAAAAAAGTTCTGGCAGATAAATTTCCCTTACCGCGTATAGAAGAGATACTCGACCAAATGGGCCGAGCCAAATACTTCTCTACACTTGACCTTATGTCCGGATTCCACCAAATACCATTAGAGGAATCTTCTAGAAAGTTCACAGCTTTTTCAACTAACCAAGGTCACTACCAGTATACACGACTTCCTTTCGGACTTAATATAAGTCCAAATAGTTTCCAAAGGATGATGACCATCGCCATGACGGGTCTACCACCGGAAATAGCCTTTCTGTACATTGACGACATCATAGTCGTCGGATGTTCACAGTCACACCATATAAAAAACTTGCAAACAGTATTTAACAGATTACGAGAGCGTAATCTCAAATTAAATCCTGAAAAATGCAAATTTTTCCAAACCGAAGTCACCTATCTTGGACATCGAATATCAGCACAAGGCATAAGCCCAGACAGTTCAAAATACGAGGTAGTTAAAAATTATCCTATCCCAAAAAACGCCGACGAAGTCAGACGATTCGTAGCATTCTGTAATTATTACCGCCGTTTCATCCCCAACTTTGCAGAAATAGCACTACCGTTAAACAAACTACTCCGGAAAAACACAAAATTCGAATGGGCAGAAATCCAACAAAAATCTTTCGATGCTCTCAAATCAAGTTTGATATCCCCAATAATACTGCAGCACCCTGATTTCAAAACCCAATTCACCATTTCCACAGACGCCTCGAATGCTGCATGTGGAGCAATCTTATCACAAAGTGTCGACGGAACAGAACACCCAATCGCATACGCTAGTAAAACATTTACTGCCGGAGAAAAAAATAAGTCAGTAATTGAAAAGGAACTCGCAGCAATACATTGGGCAATTATACATTTTAAGCCTTATGTTTATGGCAGAAAATTCACAATAAGAACAGACCATCGACCCTTAACATATCTTTTTGGCATGAAAAACCCATCATCTAAACTAACACGAATGAGGTTAGATTTAGAGGAATTCGATTTCGAAGTCAAATACATTAAAGGAAAAGGAAATAACGGACCCGACGCGTTATCAAGAATACAACTTGACATTAATGATTTGAAGGAAATAAATGTCCGACGCGTCCAAACCCGAGCAATGAAAAAACAAAAAGAACAAAACATAATGTCCGATGAAATGAAAAATACTCCTATAGTCCCGCAGCCTGATCAACTGCGCGTTTGGGAGATACCATCTCCAACAAAGATAGCCAAATTACCTGAACTAAAAGTAAAAATTGAGAACTGCAGTAATAAAGAAACACAAATAGAAATAAATATAGTGCACAAGTATGAAATAAAATATAAGCGGTATATAAATATAAAAAACAACCAACCAGTAGAGCCCGCACTAGAGCAGGTACTCGAAGTATTGGATAATGATATATATAAACAATTTCAGACCAAGACTCTGAAACTTTCTGCAGAAAGCGAGATATTTAAAATAATTAATTTAACCGCATTTAAAATCCTAGGAAACAAAGTATTAAAAAATATAAACGTTAAAATTTTCAAACCGCAACGGTACATATCAGAAACAACGAAAATAAACGAAATCCTACATAACTATCACTCCACACCTACAGGAGGACATCTGGGTCAATCAAGACTGTATAAAAAGCTGAAGGAAATGTACAAATGGAAGAAAATGAGGAAAACAATAGCGAAATATATAAACAGATGCGAGCTTTGTGCGAAAAATAAGCACCAAAAGCATAATAAAGAGCATATGGAAATAACTACAACACCAACAAAAGTTTTCGACATTGTATCCATTGACACAGTCGGCCCATTTACAAAAACCACCAACGATAACAGATACGCAGTAACAATGCAATGCGATCTAAGCAAGTATATAGTAATAATACCCACAAAGGACAAGGAAGCAAATTCCATAGCAAGAGCCATAGTGAATGGGTTCATACTAACATACGGACCTATGAGCAAAATTAAAACTGATCTAGGAACGGAATACAAAAACCAGGTCTTTGCGGAAGTATGTAATATACTGAAAATAAAACAACTGTTCGCGACCGCCGCACATCCCGAAACGATCGGAGCACTAGAAAGAAACCACAAGTGCCTAAATGAATATCTCAGATGTTTTGTTAATGACAATAGAGACGATTGGGATACATGGATTCCATATTACGCATTCTGCTACAACACCACACCAAACACCGTACATGGCTACACACCATTCGAACTCATATTTGCCAAAAATATAGACCTACCTTCAGAACTCACAATTGATAGACCAGATCCCGTGTATAATTATGACCTGTATAGTAAAGAGATGAAATACAGACTTCAACAAGCCATAGGTAAGGCAAAACAATACCTCCAGGCATCTAAAGTGCGAAGAAAGCAAGTCAAGGATGCTAATTGCAAACCAATATCAATCGAAGTAGGCGACAAAGTACTAATGACAGTACAAAATAGACGAAAACTAGATCCTCTATACAACGGACCTTATATAATTAAATCAATAGACAACGTAAATTGCATTATCGAAGATATAAATAAGAACAAAATCAAAATACATAAGAATAGGCTAAGAAAGATAGAAAATTAAAAATTATGTACTATTATTCTAACTATCTCTAGCATGTTAAATTAGATTACACACCGGTGTAGACAAATAAGAATTATTGTAATCAACTAGATAAGTAAACGTAAACAATAAAGATCCCAATTACTAATGCCATTGAGCAATTAAGAGCTATAATAATAAACTATATATAAGTAGGTATATGTAAATACGACTAGGAATTAAGACTCATTATAATCAGCTACATACAAAAACATACCATATGAACTATTAGTATACATAAGCGATAAAATGCTTCATTGCGGCGAGCAAACAATTAAGGTTTAACGTAAACAAACTAAAAAAAAAAAAAAAAAAAAAAAAAAAAAAAAAAAAAAAAAAAAAAAAAAAAAAAAAAAAAAAAAAAAAAAAAAAAAATTTATGTAAACACAAATTTTTTTTTTTCCCTAAGGGGGAAAGGTGTGATATACATTTAATACCATAAATACAAACAACACTAAAAAGCTGTAAACACAAATTTCACAACAAATGTAAAACGCTAAAATTAATCAGCACAAATTTATTACAACACCATTCATAATCGAAAATAATTGATGATAATAATGACATACATTTATTTGCAACAAGCAAGCGATTGCACCACTGACCCAAACGATTCATCGTCAAGGGGTTTCACGCGTAAATGCATGTCATCATAATTTTATGCACATTGCTTACTCGCCCAGCGTCAGCATTTAGAATAGTAAGAATAGGGTACCATAGGTTACTAATTATGTATATATAGGCTAAGAACGATCAATAAATTGAATTCATTCAGTTCTCTTGATTTATCGAGAAAGTTACAAACCGTCGTGTATTATTCCACATAGGAGTACTAAGCTGTACAGCTGCTCCTACTATTCATACCCCCATTTTATCTCGGAGTCTGAGCTGTTAATAGCCGCTCCAGTGGAGTCAAAGTCACACGACTGCTCCCAGGTTTTTCTTTAAAAATTATAAAAGATACTACACTAGCGTCAATGCAGAATTCCTTAAGGAAGTGACAACAGAAGCATTTGTGAATGCTATTGCAGATCAAAATTTGCAACAAGCACTAAGGCTAGCAGGAAAGAAGTCAACAGCAGAAGCGCTAGCTTATGCATTAGCATACGAATCTGCTAGATAAGTTTCTCGGAGTGCAGTACGAGTGAGAGAAATTTCGGTGGAGGAATGTACTTGCAACAGAATGCAGTTATTGGAGAGCACTCTGTCACGTGGTATTCTTCGATGCTGGAATTGTAATAGATCCGGACACCTCCAAAGGGACTGCAGAAAATGCCGACGAATGGAATCACAAGAAGAGGAGAACAGAAAAGTATGCCAAAGATATGGAGCCAGGGAGCAAGCTATTCGTGGAGAGACTAGAAATGAAACAGCGACTAGTCGCATCAGCTCTTCTGTTGGACAGTCGGAAAATATGTAAAAACGGACTTTGGGGGCAGAGTTTGGTTGGTAGAGTCGGCAGCCCCGATGTCATCATTCAGGTAGCCCAGTTGCAGAGAAATAATAGCAGTCTCGTTATATATGGAAGTGTAGGGGAAAATGGCTGCGCAATCACTATTGACACTGGCTTCGAGATCGATTATTATAGCAGATCTCGTCAAAAACAAGTGGCTTCACAACACCACCAAATATCTACTAAGAACAGCAACTGGAGCAGCAGCACAAGTTTTTGAAGAAATTACTTTGGATGTTCAACTGGGCGAACTACTATTTCCTCACACTTTCCTGGTATCAGATATCATGGATGAATGCATTCTTGGAGTAGATTTCATGACCACATATAAAATAAATTTAGATGTCGGCGAACGGATCCTCAAATATGGCAACATAGAAATTCCTATGAGACTAGGACTAGGAGCAGATTATCCTGCAAAAATAAGGACGATGGTCTGTGAAGATATTACTCTCTTTGCATGCTCTGAGACAAAGCCTGGACAAAGCCTGCTGATGACATCGGGACCTGCCGATTCTATCTGGTGGAGCCTAACCCTACAAAAGTAACATCGAACATCATCGTTGGTAAGATTTTATTGAAGTCAGAAGGTGCAACATTAATTCCAGTCAGAGTGCTAAACCCATCCGAAAATGAGATACAACTAAAAGAAGGTGCTATAATTGGAAATTGTGAACCCGTTTATCAGATTGTTAATTTGGAAAATGGTAGTAATATTAAGGAGGCAAAACGTATACCAGCTACTACTCGACAGGTTCAGAAACTTCTTTCATCTAGTGCGTTAAGTGAACAGCAATACAACGATGCCAAAGAAATGATCGATGAATTTTCGGAATTATTTGCAATGAATGATGATGATTTCGGCAAACCAAATCTTGTCCAGCATCGGATCAATACAGGAGATTCTAGGCCCATTCGGCAACCACCACGAAGACTACCATTAGCGAAACAACTAGAAGTTGCAGATATGATAAATTCCATGAAGGAACAAGGCATAATTGAGGAATCTAACAGCCCTTGGACATCGCAAGTTGTTTTGGTCAGGAAAAAGGATGGCAGCACCCGATTCTGTGTGGACTACCGCCAACTAAATAATGTAACAAGAAAGGATAGCTATCCGTTACCAAGGATTGATGACACATTGACCCTTTCCGGAGCGCAATGTTTCCAAATTGGATTTGAAGAGCGGTCACTGGCAAGTGGAAATACATCGCGAGGACCGAGACAAAACTGCTTTCTCAGTTGGAAGTGGCTTATGGCAAGTCAAAGTTATGCCATTTGGATTATGTAATGCTCCAGCCACATTCGAACGACTCATGGAATGTGTTTTACGAGGATTAACCTGGAAAACATGTCTTGTCTACTTAGATGACATAATTGTGATTGGAAGGACATTCGAGGAACATAAAAGCAACTTACGGGACGTACTTCAAAGACTGAGAGATGCGAAACTGAAGCTCAGTACGAAGAAATGCGCTCTATTAAAGAATGAAGTAAAATATTTGGGGCACATAGTTTCATCACAAGGCGTAAGAACTGATCCAGAGAAGATAAGAGCTGTCAAAAATTGGCCTGTTCCAAAGGACAAACATCAATTAAGGAGTTTTCTTGGATTAGCTACCTACTACAGGCGATTCGTAAAAGGTTTTGCAGATATAACAAGGAGTCTACATCAACTTACAGAAAAAGGAAAGCCGTTCATATGGTCAGATAAATGTAACGAGAGTTTTGCAAATTTGAAGCAACACCTCTGTGGAACTCCAGTGCTTCACTATCCAAAGCTGGGAAAAACTCTTATATTGGACACGGATGCCAGCAATGTAGGTATCGGTGCAGTGCTTTCACAGGAGGAGGATGGTCAAGAAGTGCCAGTAGCTTATTTTAGCAAAGCACTTCAAAATCAGAGAGAAATTATTGTGCTACAAGGAAAGAGCTACTTGACATTGTAAACTCAACCAAACATTTCCATAAATATCTCTACGGGCAGAAATTTATCCTCCGCACTGACGATGCAGCGCTTAAATGGCTTTTGCAGTTTAAGAGCACTGAGGGGCAAGTGGCGAGATGGATAGAGCGACTCCAAGCATATGACTTTGAAAGAGGACGAATCCATGGAAATGCAGACGGCCTTTCACGACGTCCATCCAAACTTGAATGCAAACATTGCATTCGGGTGGAAGAAAAAGAAACAAAGACAACTATACAGCTGATAACGATGGAACCATCGACGGGTTGGGACAACGAGAGCTTGCGAACAGCACAACGGGCAGACCCAGACATATCACCCATTCTTGCTTGGAAAGAAGACATGGAAAGACCACAATAGAAAGATATCTCGGAGAGGAGTGAGAAACTGAAGAGCTACTGGGCTCAATGGAATTCTCTTCACGTTGAATGTGGTATATTAATGCGTAAGTGGGAATCAACTAACGGCGAGTCATTCCGAATGAGACAGTCGTCCCAGCATCCCAGGTCAAAGATGTTCTAGAAGAAATGCACAGTGGATCATCTGGAGGACATTTGGGAGTGAATAAATGCATAAGTATAATGTAGGAGCCCCATTTGAAAGGATAGCCGTAGACATCGCTGGACCTTTTCCAGAAACAGATAACGGTAATCGTTATATATGTATTAGTTGCTATTGACTATTTCAGTAAATGGCCTGAAGCTTATGCAATGCCTAATCAAGAGTCTACCACAGTAGCGGATCAAGTAATAATGAATTGGGTCAGTAGATGTGGTGTTCCTCATGAACTTCATTCGGACCAAGGACGGAACTTCGAATCACGGACTTTCCAAGAGATGTGTAAAATTCTGGGAATAAGAAAAACCAGAACAACTCCTCTGCATCCACAATCTGATGGCATGGTAGAGCGCTTCAACAGAACATTGGTCGAGCATCTAAAGAAAGTAGTCGACTACCACCAACGCGATTGACGTAGTATATAGGATTCAGCGGGGTACAAGAGGCAAACGGAAAATCGTTCATCTAGATCGTTTATGTCAATACTGCGAGCATCAAGACCGTGGATCACCTGTTGTTCGGGACGAACAATTTTAAGAAGGGGGCAGTGTTACGCGCCACAAAGTGATACAAGCGACATCTATTGGAAATGGAAACAACTTTAGGTTAGTGACATCCTAGTAAACTGGGTTTGGAGAATGGAATATTCAGGAAGGTTCTAGGATAATTCGTAGAGTATAAATACGGCGCTACTCACATCCAGGAGGCGAGTCTTATTTCAGACAGTGAACGAAGTAAACTATTTGGATTGTGATAATTAGAAGTACAGTACTAGCCATAAATAAAGAGTTGATTTGATAATTATTTGTGAATTGTGAGAGTAAACAGTAAAGTAAAATAAAGCAAGAATTTTTGAATTATATCTGAAATATTGTGTTTTAAATAACGAATAAACGCCACGCTCGTAACAGTACGTTCAAGTAAGTAATTTCGACTCTCTGATATTAAAGAAATTTAACGAAACATAGAAAACTAAGCCTATCTGACCGCGTAATATGAGATCGCAATTAAAAATTACCGCGCAAATAGTGGTATAATTTACCGCGTAAAAAAGAACTAGCGTACAAAAAGTACCACATAGAAAAGGATAGATAACAAAATTGACTTAAAGTAGTACTTCTCCCAGGATTCCTAAGTCTTCAAGATAGAACGCAAGAAAGACAACATTTACTGATTTTGGAAGAAAACTAAGGCAGCCATGTGTGCTTGGATAGTTCACTTCATATTAATATTTCCTGTTGATAAAGTATGCATCAGTCAATAATACAAGTATATTTAACTGCTCGGACTTTATTAGACCTGTCACACGTCCACGGGTCTCCATGTACGTCTCCGCTTTCCGAAGTTTGTTCATTTTTCATCTCCAAGTCTCCGGAGACTATTTGTGTGTTCTGCTCTATCAGTTAACTGTGGAATGAGTTTGACAAAAGTTTTTATTAATTTTTTTAAAATTTACTATAGGGTCATTCCATAGAAAATCGCACAAAATTTGCAATTTCCCAACGTTCTTCTTTTCCTGAAAGTTAAGTTTTTGATCGGATGAGATGCATGCTGCCTGAATTAAGTTTACTTAAACTGACTTTGAAATCCTGCAAATTTTCCAATTTTTGGTATGTTGAGTTATATTAAAGAAATCATAGCTTTGGATCTAATTATCACAAATGCATGGTCGTTAGATTATGTCAGGGAAAATTATATAAAGAATGCCTTTTATAAGAAAAACAATTAAAGTTGATTAAAATATCCTTTATCCTTGAAAAATACTAATAATAATGTTGTCAGAAAATTATTAAAACCTCAAGTTGGAATAGTAATGGGTTTAAGGAAGAGAATTTTTTTCGTCAATGTC
Organism: Dioctria linearis; assembly: GCA_963930735.1. Classification (NCBI taxonomy): domain Eukaryota; kingdom Metazoa; phylum Arthropoda; class Insecta; order Diptera; family Asilidae; genus Dioctria; species Dioctria linearis. Next base: position 216,681,906 of record OZ005740.1, on the reverse strand, counting down.
CTGGTTATTTAAAAAAAATTACACAAATTTGTTATGTTATCCTTTATCCCGTAAAATTTTTACACCAAGAATATATTTTTTTAAGCTTTTTCACTTTTCGCATAACATTAAAATATTAATAACTTTTCTAATAATCTCTTTCTTGACAAGTAACACAGGTATCTGGAGATATCTAGAGACCAAACATAAATTTCGTGTATACACTTCGGAGACGTATCTCTAGAGACTTATTTCTTATGGTCTCCAGAGACCTAATATTTTGATCTCCACAGACAGAAGTCTCGATAATTCGATAATTGCTTGCACACAACAAAATTGTTAGATAGATGCTTGACTGTTTCGTTTGCTACAGACAACTGAGCTCATGCACGCACCTATAAATATTATAAGGTTAAATTAAAATCCGTTTCTGCAGGTGACTACTCAATTCAACGTAATGTTGAGAATTATGCAGTTGGTTGCAGAAATCGTGTCTTTGAATAATAGCCTACGATATAAAGAGATCTGGGTACAATGGACAATGGTAGATATGCTATATTACAGTTTATATACATAACTACGAACACTTTTATAACGGTAATAAGCTTACTTAGTCTTATTATAAATTAAATCAAAATTGCAAATAAAAGTAGCAGTTTGTCATAAACGTAGCTTAGAAATAGTAAACACCACGTTTTTGATTTGAAATATCACGCTTAGGTATACTTGCCACAAGCCAGATTTGAATACTTTTGAATATGTATTAAGCACAGATATACTTTTGACTCACGACTGTTGCAACATACACTATACTAGTATGCAATGTTATATTTTTCACAATTTTATCCAATTGAGCTTGAAATTTCATTACAATTTTACATTATCTTATTTAAAGGGGGTAGATTTTAATCTTAATTAATTTTGAATGAATATTATTGCACTTTTTGCACATCAAAAGGTTTTTTCCGTTTTGATGGGAGGTCAATTTTCTAGGTGGAACCTATTACACGGTTTTAGTTTTAGATACACAATACCCTAAATTAAAATAAAACTGAAGCAATTTAATCAAGTATTCTATATAACTGCGCAAAATACCTAGGCAAATTTAAATATTATTTGACACCATGACCGATTCTTAATTTAATCAGTAAAAGAATTTATTTAAATCACTAAAACTCAACAAAACGAAGTTTCAGTTGATAGGAAATTTTTAATAAATCAAGCTTTCACAATACCAAAGCTTCTCCACTAAGGAACTCTTAATGAACTGAGTGAACGAAGGCGACTAAAGTATATTAAGCGCAGCGAATTAGTTTATCACTCTTCTTAACAATAATACTACATAATCAGAAAGGGGTCAGTCTTCACGTCAACTTAATGAAATTAGATATTTAAATAAAAATTAACAGTTGTGTAACGGGATTTTTACTTTCCATTCATAATAGTATGAGAACAGAGTCAAGGGTCAAAGCTTCCACTTGGAGTTAGCACTTAAATAACTTGTTTCAAGAAACTTGAAAACAATGAATAATATCGCATATGAAGATTTGCCGGAATAGGTTCGTTAACCAACAAAACTACATCTGAGCTGATGGGTATACCTGTTTGTTTCAATTATTTTTAAATCGAATCGAATTTTGATTAAAAATTGATGGCTGCGTTTGATTCCGTCTACAAATAATAATATAGCAAATTTGTTTGTGACAACCTCTTCTTGCTGGTTTTTTTTTCGCAGTGTAAGGTTTGCTGTTTATTTTTACTTTGGCATAAAAGCTCAGACTATATCTTGAACTTTTACTCTGATAAAGGAATAATGATGAGGTGAATTTTTTAATGATGAAGTGTTTTTATATACACCAAAATATATGTAGATAGATAAAATGTTTGACGTAATTGAAATTACCTCGAAATTTTCTGCCCAGGCCCGTCTGTTCAGACGTTTCAACTGCAAACACAATCTAAAATTTCATTACAACAATGTCGAAGATAGACTGGTGGCGTTTGCTTTATTTTTATCGAAATGCAGTAAAAATAAGTATCTATGATTCAATTCTTTTCCTGATAAGTACACCTGAGCTGTATGCAAAATGTTCGCTGAAACTGCGCCAAAATCAGAAGCGAAAAAATACTGTTAAAACCATATGGGAGCAGATAACACCTGATCAGAATATTGGACATCAAAACGCCGCTTTACTTCAATACTTCGGAATTGAAACATATAATAAGCAACAGATTAAGATATATATTCAAGTAGATAATTTGTCACTGCTGTATATGTACGTAGGTATGTACTTCTAATTTGGTGGAAATTTATATAAAAACAGCGTAGCTTAAAGTGCGTCCTTAGTTGTTAGAAGCGAAAAAAATCCTGATACTACTTTTAAAAGGTGTAATATTATCTGTGATTGTATGTAGTTAATTCAATTTTTTAATCTTGTGAAAAATACAGACATGCCATGCCGTGGGTAAAGTTCTAAGCGAGGAAGAACAATTACCGCTTATAAGGATTATGCATTTTCAGATCGTGAAATTACAAGAAGATCGGAAGATCCAACACAATAATACACAACTTTCTTAAGTTGGGCAGTAATTATGGTAAGCTTTTGAAACATGAAAGGCACAAAAATGTACAGAGTGACAAGTTCGATCAAACGTCTGCAAGCTGCATCAAACAAATTATTTTCATCACAAATAGTGAATAAATTAAACTCTCCAGTAACAGACCGACGCGAGACGGGTGCGGCAAATATTGGGCATTATTCTGTAATTTTTCATAAAATAATATTTTATGTTATTTTGTGATGATTAAATTTTTTCTTCATAAAATGAAAATAAATTATTTTAAAAAGTCGTATTCTGTCGTGGTTCCATACTTCGGACCAAAATAAAGGACATACATATTTAGTGATTTTTCAGCGAAACCATAAAATAAATTGGATTTACCTTTGTCCTAAATTTAACACAAAGTTAGCATCTCTGACTCAAATGCTTCACTATTTGTCTCACTCACATTTCATGGAATGAATATCCGTCTCACTTAAACTGGAATCTTAAAGTTACGGTTTTAAAGCAAGCTTTGGGTACACTAGAATCATTTTTAGTAGGTAAAAAGAAATTTTTCGAAAATGAGTTTCGCGAAGAAATTTTTTTTTCCCGTAATCTAAGAAATAATGTAGGAAGTGTTATACCATTTTAGAATCCTTATTATATGCGTCAACTTTTAAAGTTACTTGCCAAAGTATTAATTTTCTTTTCGGCAAAATGTGATAAGCTGAAGCAGTTGACTTAGAATTTAAAGCAATAGGTTACATAAGCACTATTCGGGATTACATAAGAAAAATTAAATTAAAAAATAGTAAAGATTTGTAGCAACAGGAGCTAAAAAACCATCACAGGGTGTACATTTTCTCGAAAACAAAAAAAATGTCTATAATTTGAAAAATACATGACTTAGATTATTTTATATTTTTCTGGTAACTGTTATGATTTGGCCTATCACCCGATTCCGGCTTGACGTCGACATCCGGGACACCCTGTATAAGAATAGAAGTACGTATGATTTTTTTGATATATTGTTTTTTGTAAAAATGGCGCATTTCTAAATTAAAAATTAGAAAATTCATGAGAGAAACCGTCAGGAAATTGTTTATAAAAATGAACTAAGCAATATAATAAAAAAAATCCTACGTAGTGCCTTAGAAAATGTAATTCTAAATGTACATACTGTAAAAATTTCAAATGAATCTGATGAAATTTTATTAATCGAATCGTAACACTTTTGTGGAACATATATTATATGGAATTGAGAAGCGATAAGAACGAATACTTTTGGAGAGGTAGAGGGCTTACTATCACCTGAGATGCAAGTCACCTTCATAGGGTGTATAACAAGAAAGTTACATGGTATTAGGATAAAAAGAACCCAAAATCAAAAAAAAACCCGCCTACCGTCCACACCGTGCATTTTCCGGCTCTCCTCCCATACAATTTATTTCTCGAAATTGAGTGAGGAATTCAGGGTATAAAGGAAATGCGGTACGTATGGGACACCCTGTATATCAAAGATAAAGAAAACAGTGAGAAAGTATAAAAAACTTAAGTGTCGTGCACGTGTCCAGTGTCAATAATGAAATTGTCCAATATTTAAATGAACACAATCATGCTGGCGAAGCTGCAAGGTGCGAAGTCGCGGAAGTCTATAGTAATGCTAAGTCTCGAGCAACAAATACCCAAGATGGGACACATCGCATTGTTGCTAATTCATATATTAATTTGTCACTAGCTGCAGCCGGACAGATGCCACGTATGGATAGCATGGAAAAGACAATACGAAATGTAAGAAACGCGAAAGACTGTCTACCAGCAACTCCAAATACACTTTCCGAATTACTCCCAGCTCCTCGCTCGCGAGCCGGAGCCAAAAAAAATGTGTTAAACGCTCCCGCTCGCGAGCCGGAGCCGACAAAAAAATGTTTAAACGCTCTTGCTCGCGAGCCGGAGCTATTTAACGGCTCCGGCTCACGAGCGCGAGCCATTAATTTTACAGCTCCGACTCCTCATTAATGGAATAAGAATTCACTATGTTATATTTAGTTTTTTTTAACTTTTTATTTTTTAAACTATAGTTATATGTATAAATGAAACGAAAAAACAAAAATACTAATATATATAATTTACCAAAAATTAAAGAAAATGTTTTTGTTACTTACGCGTACCTAATTAGCACATGTCATAAATTTGATTAGGGCAGCTTTCGTAAAAGTTTTTTTTTTCATATAGCCCTCACTCTAAAATTACACCGATTGAGTAACACATCGAAAAAACCCAAAATTTGTATATATAATGATGAAGAGCTGGAGCGGTACAATGGCTCGCTCGTAAGCCCGAGCTATTTAACGGCTCGGGCTCACGAGCGCGAGCCTGTAAGAAAATTTTTTTTGGCTCCAGCTCGCGAGCGAGAGCTTTTAAGTAAAAATTGTTGGGCTCCGGCTCGCGAGCGAGAGCTATTTTACAAAGAGCTTTTCTGGAGCGCTCTTTCGAGAGCCGCTCGCGAGCGAGCTTTTACGTACCCTAAACAGAATATTAATTTTCTCTACAAAAGACAATTTAAATTACTTGTCACGAACAGAAAACTGGTACGCAGATGGAACTTTTAAGACTGTGCCGTCTTTATTTCAACAATTATATACAATTCATGCAATTGTAAATCATAAATCTGTTCCAGCAGTATTCGTCAATTATGGTTGATTTTGAGCAAACTACGTTAAATGGTTTTGAAACTGTGTTTCCAGGAGCGTCTCTTAGAGGTTGGTTTTTTCATTTTACGCAGTGTTTTTATCACTGCATTCAACAAAATGGTTTGCAAAAACGATATCAAGAGGTTAGAGGATATCTAGTAACTTGCAACCTGTATTGGATTATTTCGATTGGTTGGAGGGGCGAGTCGACGTTGTCGTCGCAATCCTAGATTTCCTCTGAACTTGTGGAACTGTCATAGTGCCGTTCAAAATATTTTGCCAAAAACCAACAATTCTTGTTTCTTCACTGAACTAATTGGTGCACAGCATTCAGGTATTTTGAAGTTCATTGCCGCATTAAAAACTGAACAAAGCATGAATTCCGGAAAAATAGAACAATATGTATATAAGCGGCTGTGATCCTAATATGTCAAGAAAAATATATCGTGACTGTGCGAAAATGATAGAAATAATTGTAGGCGATTATCCAAATAGAACATTGATCGAATTTCTGCGCGGTATAGCTCAAAATTATAATTTTTGAATATTTATACATATTTCGCTAATACCTATATTGAATTATTGACACTTCATGAAAATAATGCCTTGGTTATTTAAATTTCTTTATTAATATTGTTTTATTTTTATTTTTAAAATAAAATTATATAATTATTTATTAACAAAAATATTTGTTGTTTTCTGAACCGTAGGATTTAAATCATATTCCTGATCTTCTTTATAAATACTTTTAGTTGACGACAATTGTTTGTGAATAATAATTGTAAATATATGTTTATGTTATGTAATAAACGTGTTTCTTAATCTGCATCTGTATTCATGTAAATGCAGATGTGCTAGTTATCTGCGAGCAACTTTCCTGGCGAGCAATTGTGGGCGAGCAATTTTCCGGTAATCTAAATTCTTAGAAGAATAAACAGTCAGTACGTTTACATGAATACTTGAGTAGTTGACTTCAAATCCACTTGAAGCTCAGGTAGGGCGGTTGATTGAATTAATTACAATTATTTGACTTGATTTTTTTTTATTTAATTTTCGAATTACTTAAGTTGAAATTTAAGCGTTAAATGAGCGTTTTCATGATGTTTTGATTACTTCAAGCATACTTCAAGTATTCATGTAAACGTATTGAGTGTTACACGCAACAAAGTGACACAAGCGACATCTGTTGGAAATGGAAACAACTTTAAGTTAGCGACATCTTAGTAAAACATCTTAGTAAACTTTGTGTTCGGAGAATAGAATTTACGGAAAGGTTCTAGGATAATTTGTAGAGTATAAATACGTCGATTCTCACATCCAGAAGGCGAGTCTTATTTCAGACAGTGAAGAGAACGAAGTAAACTACTTGGATTGCGTTAATTAGAAGTGCTTATTGGCACTATCGCCTCGGACATTAAGTGTTTCACGTCCGGAAACTTGAACATCTCTTCTTCTCCTGACGTGACGCCTCCTGTGAATGGACATACGCCTTGTATGTTTCTTCGCTGTTAGCAGATGTGCCACCCACTCAGCAGCCTTCCTTCAGGCCTCTTCGCAAGCAACATCCACGCCGGAGGAAGCAATCAAATTTGCACCTGCCCGCTGCCACTCCTAGTGCGAGTGCCTCAGCTGTTATGGCCGTAGGTAACGCTGGAAGTCAAAGCTTTGATAACATTATTCTAAGACCTGCATCTGTTTAGCGGTATTGAATGATACTTCATCTGTGTCATCTCTAGGTAATGGTATTGTTGTCCCTTTGAGAACAGTACCAAAACCTTCGAATGTTTGAGTCACCCGTTTCTCTCCAGAAACGTTGTGTGAGGACATATTGAAGTATCTAAAGTCCAAAAATATCGCAGCTAATTGCATTTCTTGTCGTAAGATTGGTAAAAGCTCTAAACCGGTTGGATCCTTTGTTTTAACCGTCTCAGAAGATGTCCGGGACAAGTTATTGGATCCAAAAAACTCAATAGCTCTCCCTTTACTATCAAAACGTAAGGGGGATTCGTACAAAAACTACACAAATCTTCAAAGCTTCTGCTGCGACCTGTTTCGATATAATTGCTTTTACTGAAACTTGGCTGTATCATGGTTTTCGCGATGCTGAAATTTTTGACAATTCGTATCAAATTTTTAGAAGAGATAGACATACTGAGTCTGTAGCTCGAGGTGGCGGCGTACTCCTCGCATGTAAAGACCAGTTTAATTGCAGCTAGGTTGAGCTTCCCAGTTTCTCCAACACTCTTGACATCGAACTTATTGCTCTTAAGTATCTCTTTTAAAATCTGAGTTATACGTTATTTGTTGCTATATTCCTCCAGACTCCATAAATATTGTTGATGACAAAGATCAGAATATTTACGACCTACTCATTTGAACATCTAATTTTATCCATGGTAAAATGGATCCTCTTAATGAATTACTACTAATTGGTGATTTTAACTTACCCCATATTCAATGGATACTAAATTAAGTTGACGATAACTATCTTCCACTTAATAACTTGACAACAAAGGAGTAGCTTTTCCTTGACACTATTTCATTTCTTAGTCTCAGCCAAATCAGTAATATTAATGACTTGGGTATGCAGTTAGAGCTGGTATTTTCTACTGACGCGGGTAACTTAATAGTTGAGCCTAGCCCAGTCAGAATGTATACTCTTGACAAATATATAAGTTATTAATATGAAGAAATGAACGGACAACTACCCCAATACCATAAGGTACAAGGATTCTGCTAGTGATGATTCGTCTCAAATTTGAGATATGTTTGCTTCTTTTTTTGACAATGCCAATAGCAACTTCAATCATATGAACGACTCTCATAACGTTTCATTTACTATCCCTTCAATATCAGAAGAGGATATCATATTAATGGGCTTCCAAATGACTTCACAACTGTCCTGATGGGATCCCTCCTGCCTTCTTTAAGTCATGCTGCCTTGCAATGGCAGCTCCACTGAGAATTATTTTCCAAAAATCGCTCGATAGTGGTTGTTTCCCGCAGCTATGGAAAAACTCATTTATCATACCTCAAAAACGTAGTAAAAATGAAATTTCTAAATATAGGCCTATTGCAAAACTATCTTGCATGCCCAAATTATTCAAATCTATCATTTACTGTCAACTATCAACTTCCTGCAAGAATTTGCTCTCTTCAAACCAACATGGGTTTATTTCGCGCAGGTCTACAACCACTAACTTGCTGGAATTTGTCTCGGATACCATTGGCGGGCTGGCAAAAGGCTATCAGACAGATTGTATTTATACAGACTTTAGTAAAGCGTTCGACAAGTTATCTCACTCCGTTATAGTCTTTAAAATGGAAAAGTATGGGTTTCCCCCAAAATTTCTAAAATGGACAGTCTTATTTAAATAATAGAATAATAGAATTTTCAAAAATTCTAAATTTTTATATGGCAACACCAAGAAGGGGTTGCCTGATTTAGTGCATTTTTGAAATTATATTTACTATTTTTATGAAAACACTATGTACAAAATTTCAACGCTCTACGTTGACGCCTTCTCAGGCAGTGTCCAAATATGTAGTGAAAAATGAAATTTTTGTATGGCAACTCCACGAAGGAGTTAAACGATTTGTCCCATTTTCGAACTTAATTTTACTTTTTTTTTAAATCCCATGTGCAAAATTTCAGCTCTCCACGTTCTCGAGTTATCATGAGGACGGACATGCAAAAATGAAAATAACTTTTAATTTTGCTCTACCATCATTATTTCTAGGTGTTACAAACGGAATGACAAACTTAGTGCACCTTTAGATTTCATCTAGGGTATAAAAAAATTTAAAAATAACTAAATGTCTATATATATTTGGAATTTTTAAAGTTGGTGACAAATTATTAACTAACTAAAGCTAATAACTATAGTCCAATATCAGTATAAGAAAAGCCGACGTTTTAGAGGAATATATTTCTTAGAAAAATCCATCATCCACGTAACACAGTACAGTAGTGCGGCATTTTTGGCACGTGTGTGACATGAAGCGAATTGTTTCAAAACATTTTTTATAATGGTAAAGCGGTCCCACACAATGCGTGCATTTGTCAAATTTTTGGCAAGCGTCTGATTTGAGGAGGTATGTGTGAGCTACAAAGAGGAATATTTTTCATTCATATGCTTTAAGGGCGCATTACAAACTTTGGTTAAAGCGCACGAATGAAAAATATTCCTCTTTGTAGCTCGTAGACACCTCCTCAAATCAGACGCATGCCAAGTATTTGACAAATGCACGCATTGCCATATATCCGGCGAAAGAAGAAAATTATCTTCGCTTTTCGTTAGTTTGAAAAAGTCTTAGGAAAGCGATACATTAATATTGAAATCTTTTGGTAATTTCAAATTATTGTAAAGGTAGAGAAAAATCCCGCGAAACGAAGAAAATTGAAGTAAAAATATTCATCTAACACTAAAATGTCTGCAAGCATATAAGACCCATTTTGTGTATATGTATGTATATGTCTTTTTTTTCCTTTAAGCACGTTCAGGATAGGTTATCTAACAAATTGGACAACATGAACCAGATTTGGAAATTGAATGCAATAAAAATAGAGGGCAATCTATGAACCGTGCTTTTACTTTTTCTCTGTAAACAGGGAAAAGCAAACAATAATATTTTATGGTCTTATGTAATTGCTTTCAATAAAAGTAACAATTATTAATACAATTTAAGGGGGTGTCCTGTATTAATATTTCAACATTTACATTTGTTTTATTGTTTAAATCGATAGATAAACTATATAAGAATATGTGCTTTTCCTCATTCATTCCGAATATTTAGAACGCACCAAAAATGTTTATTTACCCATTCGAAATATTCCGTCTATTCCATTATGTGTTTCCTTATTCGCAGTGGTGTATTCTGAACGTACAATACAAATACAATTTGACAAATGTTAGATGGCAAACATCACTCCAAGTAAATGGAAGCCAGCAACAGCAGAACACGAAAATTGATTTAATTCTTTTTAATACAAAGGAATATTTTATTTCCAGAACCTGAAAATTGTAATGACGGTCTCCAAAGTGATATTACATTTTGCATTGTGCACAACTGTCAAATTGTTATTCTTTTCTGTTTACTTAATAATTTCTGTTCCGAATATTCTTGTACTACGTGATCACTATTCTGTTCCTTTTATTCATTCCACAGAAAAAATAAAGAAAAGCACTCAAATTAACAGAGACCAATTCTAAATATGTCCAAGAATACAAAGACAAGAGTAAACGAGGGTCGAACAAAACTCTAAAACTGTAAACCTGAAAAAGAAGGAGGAAGGGGGGGGGGGGGGGGGGGGGGGGGGGGGTGGGGGGGGGGGGGTTGTTCAATACAATATAATCCATGCTTGTATTCAGTTGAGTGTGTCTAATAGCAATATAAATGTGTACGATTCATTACGTGGCTTTCCCTATTAGTTTGTAACATGAACAGCTAGTTTTGCTCAGATCTTAGACGCGTAAGCTTAAGAAATTAATGTTCATATTTTTTCCTACTGAAAACTTTGAAACTCTTTTTCTGAAGTTTTTATTTTCACGATTTTTCTAAATAGAAGGGCGTGATAGCTAAAACACTAAACGACCTTTTTTTTTTATTCAGTATTAAATTCTCTTCTAAGTGAACTTTTTAGTTTGTCAAAAAGTTTATTTTAATTGTTATATCGCCTTAAAGTTGTTTTTAAAACACTTTTTTTTGTAAACCCGCGCAAATTTTTTATTTTTATTTTTTTCTGCTTTTTTTAGTTCACCCAGAAGAAAAATTTATAATAAATTTAATCCTTTTTTTGGGTTTTTGTTTCAGTAAAAAGTTGCGAGGTGGATCTTTCCCGCCAATTGACGACTACAGCGACATGTTGCCCATGAAATAAGCTTAGAAATCTGAAAAAAAAAATTTAACTCAGGCCACCCTCGTAAGTTAATTAAGTTAGCATACAATAATTGAAAATGAAGACAGTTTTTCGGTTTGACACGCCCATTTTATAAAATTACCACCGCATAAAATAAGAGAAGTCTATATATGCACTGTAGAAGTGCCTCTAACGGAACTGACTTTGAAAAAATTAAAAAATATGCTTTCAGCCCAAAGTTCGCTGAATCTCTTTTTTTATTATGTTTACCATGTGTTTCTTCTATAGGTTGATTATTATGTGCTATTGACCTTAAGCCCGCTATAGCTTTATTGTTCCTGAAAAAATTTATATTGAACTTCGATCAACTTTCACTAATTTTTCACTTTCGATAGCATGTAAGTAAAATTTGTAAATTCTTCATTAAATTTAAATCTCTTAATTTTCCTTATTATAGGCAACGAGAGATTATAAACGAAGAAATTATGAAATGCTCATCACGCGACATCCACGGTATTTGATAGCAAATACACGGAAAATAATCACTATTGAATCATTGTGAGCTTTTGATAACCATGCTGATTGTGCATGGTCCAATAAATAATATTTTATCACCTTTTCTAATCGGTTCGAAGAGTGATCTTTGCTGATATTTTATGGAAATTTGTTATGTCAATGTCAAATAAACATTGATAAAAACTTGCAAACGATGATAGGTTTTACTTAATTATAGAAAATGGTATAAAAAAAAATCATATTTCACACTTTTCTGAACATGTATATATGTATGTACAAAAAACATTCGATAAATAACCTTGGAAAAAGTTTAGCGCATATTGAAGTTGTTAAAAATTAAATCTTGGAAGTAATTTGGGGTAACGATTCTGTGGTTTTTTCAAATAACTCGTTATCTGCAAAAAGCTAGTTTTGAGAAAGCGAGGGAAAAGTCGAAAAAAGTGAGAAAACGTTTTGGGAAATCACCAATTTGTGGAATTTTTTTTTCTTTTTCTCACAGGACGTTTTGAAATAAATTTTATTAACAGTACTGATACTATTTTTCAAAACATGTTAAATATAGCGAAAAAGTTGCACATACAATGTTTTTCGCTCTCAATTATAACACTTTTTTCGATATACTGTGTGCGAATTAACGACTCAATTGAAGATGAATATTTATTTGAAATCAGTAATCGCTACAGGAGTTCACTTATGCGGTTTATTGAAAAACAAGAAAAATCGCGAAAGCCACGAAGTTTTATCAGGCAAAATTACTGGAAATGAAAATGAATGTTGTTAATACTGGTATTGATAAACGCCATCTTTCATTATTGTTGTTAATACATACAGAAACAAAAATTGAAGAAAAATCAAACAAAACAATGAAAATTAAAAAAAGTCGGAATTTCATTTTAAAATAACAACTTATCTACACTTGCATTGCTATTTGATCGATATTTTTTAACTTCTCCGTAGCATGTCTACTTGCGCTGTTTCTTGAAAAAATAATTTAAGATTTTTGGGTACTTAAGTGGTTATTCTTTTGTTAATAATAGTGTAATTGCTATACCAGATTACGCAGGATTATAAAATATAAAATTTTATGTCGAATGGTATATTTTGTTTAAAATTGTAAGTTTTGCAGATAACGAGTTATTTGAAAAAACCACAGAATTATTGAAGTGACTATTTATAACATGTACGTGCATGTACGTGTTTATTTGTATACCTGTACTGCATATTTAAAGTTAATTAATTCCATGCCCATTCAGTTTTTAAACTGAAATTATATGAGATCTGCTTAGTATGTTTCCTTTGCTGTGTACAGTAGACAGGAATATATTCGTACTAATTTCCTGTTATAAAAAACAGCGAAAGATCCTAGTTGAGATTAAAGCATTATATAGAAGAAATTATGGTAGAAAAAATAGATGATTAACTACACATGAAAGGAAATACGAAAATTTCGCTTTTTTCATGTCCGTTCGTCTGTTCGCATGATAACTTGACTCTGGTCAAATTGCTATTGTTCCCTTATTTCGCTAATAAATGGTTTATTCTCCCAGCCTGAGATTTTTTGCGCCAGAAAACTAAGTGGTATTCAATGATTGTATTAAGTTTACTAATGGGTTGCGTACCCATATGGTTATGTATATATGTATTAACAGTAGGAGTCAATTTTTTCTTTCTGTGGAATTGCAATTAGGCCAACCTGGTTATCTTGTTGAATTTCTCCAATTGTTGTTGTACTACTCTACTCTTACTAGTTCTCATTTTGTTCAGGTTTGCCTCTGGAACAATTTACCTTCCTGGGATCAATTAGCACACTCACTCGGTATATTCAGACTACTTCTTCTCAAATGTGAAATTTAATTGCTCTCCATTTTCATCGTTTAGGAAATAAAGTCAATATATTGTTACGAGTGTAGAAATCGTAAAAATTACCGGATGAAATCAAAGCATGTTTAAAATCATTTATTTTGTGGTGAAGTGGCCATGCATGCGTGTTTTACTACACAACGATTTATCCGTTTAACTATTTTCCAAACAATTGCTGGATATTGGTAATGGAAAATTTGGTTTTATTGAAAATACACAATTAATTAAATTGCCTGAAAATTTCTGCAATAATAGAAAATTAATTCCAAATATACGTAAGAATTATCGTAACCATCAATGGCTCAGTGAACGAGCGATTTTGGCTGCTAAATATGCCGATGTTGACGAAATAAACTTCAAAATATAAGAAACATTTCCCAGCGAATTAATTTCATTAAATCACAATGGTAGATGAAAATGAAAGCGTAAATTATCCCAATGAATTCTTGAATTCACTCGATTTACCAGGACCTCTATCATATGTTTGAGAATTGATTCACCCATAATTTTGCTTCAAATCTTTAATGCACCCAGACTTTGGAATGGAACGAGATTAGTTAATAAAAAATGATGGGACCAATCGCGCCAAATACCTCTTCTGTCCAGACTTTCTAATACAGTGACTTTAACCAAATCAAACTCATCCGCCCGAAAGAGCTGCCGGGCCATTTAGTAAATTAATAAAATATGTTTGCAAATGTATGGACAAAAATTTAAAACTAATAATTACAATTCAATGATCCTGGAAGATTTATAATTGTATAATTATAATAATGTAATCATAATTCCAATCTGGCAAACTGTCTCCTAACCACTGACTTGTATATAAATGGAGTGACTGATCTACTATTTCATGTCGCACAGATTTTGATTTCAGAAAGTATGCTCTCACTGTCAATCCTACTAACTGTCGCCAGATTTAAATTATTTGGTGATTTACTTATATACATGTCAATCGGATTTACCGAATTTACCACAAAGTATTTGGGACAATTTTTGTTTTTTTAATTTTAATTATGATTCGAAGGAAGTGTTCTTTATAAGGCTATTTTGGTAGGTAAAACTTGATTACTAAGTTGGTAATTCTGCAAGTACCGCTGAACCGCAATTTCTCGTTCCCAATCGTTACAGTTCAGTGGGAATGTATGCTCTCACGAAAAGAGACAGAAATATGAAAGTCGTGTCATTTGCTTTCATGCCTTTTTGGTTCAACGAGCAGTCCATGTATAAACATGTCAGTGGGTTCAACGAACAGTTCACTTATATATATGGCGGTGTTGCTAACCTAATAAAATTGCCATTATTGTCGTCCTTCCTTCTGTCTCCATGGTAACGCTTCATTTCGCTCAATTTCACTTTCCTTGAAAAATTTCGCTCATATACACGAATTGCACACGTATCACTTATCCCTGTTTGCTATATATTCTATTCTAAGTAGTTTAGTACAGTGTACAATAGTACAACAGTGGGTGTCGAGATTGGGAGCCACAAAGAAGAAATGTGAAAGCTATAAGGCCTGAAAACACAATTGGAGCTATTCAGCCAGCTTTATCGCTAGCTTTCTGCTAAAGCTGACCAAAAAGTCCGATTTGAACACAACTGGCGTTTTTGACATTTGAAACTCTAACTTGTTTATGTTGAGCACTTTTATTAAGGAACGACACTTGAATGAGTGAATGGCTACCGATTAGATTTGTTTTCGTTCTAGCTGTTTTTGTTTAAAAAAAAAAATCAAAACAAGTTCTTCCGGGTTCCTATTATTATGTAAAAATATATTACTATATAAAATGCCGCCCAAAGTTGAAAAAGTTCATCTACGCAGTGCATCGAGCTCAGACGCCCAAATTTCATTGGAGGATGTAGTAGCCCTCGAAAACACAATTGATGTTAAATTAAGTGGCTTTGAGAGATCTATCGAGGAAAAAATTAATAGAATGGTAAATGAAAAGTTCTCTTCTTTCATGGAGTCAGTTCAACTTGAAATAAAAAAATTTGCCGATATTTGTTGTAAGAATGCAGTGGCAGAACTGGCGGGCTCCGTAATTGTGTCAGCGCTCTGGAAAGCAAGGTGGAATCACTTCAAAGAATTTCAAACTCTACTGATGCCTTCATTAACAGCATCCCCATAACATCTGATGAAGACCTCGGTGAGATTCTTAACAAATTTTTCATATCGATTCACTTTAAGCCCATCAACATGCCATCAGTTTTTCGGTTGCGTCATAATAATAAACAAAAAGGCACCTTCCATAGAAGTGAAATTTTCTGCTAGTCATGAGCAGGGGAAATTTGTTAAAGCTGTTGGGAAGATGAAGCCGAAATTGGCTGACATTGGGTTTTCTGGCACAACGGGAGTTTTCGTACAGGAGAGTCTGACCGATAAATCACTGGAGCTGTTTCGTTTGGTAATCAGACGAAGATAGTGTCTGTTTTTACTACTAATGGGCTTGTTTATATTCGACGTTCATGAGGTAAATCCAGTTAAAGTCACGGGGGATATCTTATCAAGCATGGCTGAGTGATGAGATGAGATGAGCATGTTGGAGAGATACTATGGTTTTCGTTATAGTTTCCTCCAAACACACTTACTTAAATAGTTATGTGCTTCTTATTAACGCTTAGTCTTATTTACCTTGTAGTTAGTTTATCCTCTTTTTCTATCTTTATCATCAAATTACTTGTTTCTTAAAATTAATTAAACTAAATCTTTTTTTTTTTAATTTTTCTAGTAATTTTCATTACAGCTTTCTGAACTGTTAAAATTATATTATGTAAAAATTGTTGCAAGCATGAGTTTGGATTTTTGGTAGACGAAATTGCTGATTGTTACCATGGTGATAAATATTTCTGGTAGTGCATATACTGACACCGTAAATACCATATCAGTGAATAACCGCAGTAAAAACATTCTTAGTATTTGTCACATAAATGCTCGGAGCCTGCGCTCAAATTTTGAAGAATTTGTACATGTGTTCACTCATTGAATTTTGATGTAATTGGTATTAGTGAGTCCTGGCTTTTTGATGGCGTTAGGGATCAAGTAGTAGCTCTTGCAGGCGATGAAGTACCCATCTATCTTCGAAAAAGTTTAAACGGGCAAATATCCTCTTCAGATGACGTAAGCCCCCACGTCGAATTTTGCTATGATAAATTACTGTTAGCCTGTGTTTATAAACCTCCGAGAGTTTCTTCAATGGACTCTTTTTATGATACGCTCATGCTCTTCTCAAGCCATATTCGTCTACTATCTTACTTGGCGATTTTAATATAGATTTGCCGGCAGATAATAGCCCGAAACGTGGATTCCTTAACTTCATCAAAGGATCAGATTTTGCCGTAGTTAATAGTTGTCCCACACGTTACCATCCACTCGGTAGTTCGTTACTTGACGTTATAATTACAAATTGAATCGATCATCTGGTTGAACCAATTTTCATTACTAGGGATATCTGATCATGAAGCAGTACATATGTGCACGTTTTTCTTTTCCTATCAAACATTGAAGGACTAACTAGTAGCATTGGGGCCGTCTCCTTTAATTCTATCTATGAAACATCAAATGTTGATATGCAAGTTGACCACTTTAATGCTATAGTAGTATCCCTGTATAACGAGTTTGTCCCTATTAAATCCAGATTACTCAACAATAAATCCCCGTGGATGAACAAACATATTAAAAACCTCATGTGGGAGCGAGATTATGCGTATGAACTCTGGAAAACCTATAAAACAGACCTCTTATTGAAAAATTTCAAATATCTGCGAAATAAAACTACCCGAGCGATTCGCACAGCTAAGCCAGCCTTTTGTTTTCGGAAACTTGACCCTGCGCTTCCCCCACGAACTATTTGGAAAAACATCAGAAATATTGGAATTAAAAAATCACCGGCCTTGCAAGGGCCTTGTTTCAATGGTGCTGCTAACTCTGGGGAGGAATTATGCATTGAACTAAATTTTGATGGTTTCTCATTTAATACGATCACTCCATCTGTTGTTATACTTGCCATTAAATCTATTAAATCCAACGCGATTGGAGTTGATAATATAGACGTGCGATTTCTACGCATTATTATATTGCCGTTTATAATACCTCTTTTGACGCATCTAATAAATATCTGTATCATGACATCCAAATTTCCGTCTGCTTGGAAATATGCAAAAGTTGTTCCAATTAATAAAAAGCCTAATCCTCGACTTAAGGAAGATTTTCGTTCATTTGTCATACTTCCTTTCTGCTCGAAAGTTACCGAAAAATTACTTTGTGACCAAATTTCAACTTTTGCATCTGATCAGTCCCTTTTATATGCATTTCAATCCAGTTTTCGCAAACGACATAGTACAGTTGCATCGCTTTTACACCTGATAGATAATATTAGATTAAATATAGATGCCAGACTAGTATCATTGCTCGTATTATTAGATTGACAGTGTAAATATTAATGTATTATGTAGTAAGCTTAAAACACGGTTCCTTTTTAGTAGTTCTGCAGTTAATTTAATTTTTTCTTATCTTGCGGATAGGTTTCAAAAGGTTGTGAATGCTTCCAAGTATAGACTTACCTTCTCAGGTGTTCCACAGGGGTCAATTCTCGGACCGTTGCTTTTCTTATTATACATTAATGATTTACCCGAAGTAATCCGTTGTGGCAATATCCAGCTGTATGCCGATGATGTTCTGCTTACTTTATCTGCTCCTGCTACTTGTATGAAAGATGTTGTAAGCTGATGAACTGTGAACTTGCTAGGGTGTCTCGCTGGGCTATTGAAAACGAACTTTTGTTAAATGCATCGAAATCCCAAGCAATCCTGATTTATCTAAAAAGCTTCGACTTAAACAACTTTCCCCCAATAAGACTAGGTGATGCCATCATACCTTACTCAGAGTCTGTCAATAATCTTGGTGTTGTCTTCAATCGTACACTTACCTAGGACCTACAAACTAACACAGTGATAGGGAGGGGTATGGTACATTTCGTAAGCTTTGGTTTTTGTGTGCAAAATTCACTCCACAGGATGTCCGCACACGTTTGATTATCACTCTAATTCTCCCGGTTATACTGTATGGTAGTGTAGTATACTGCAAGACCGACAATATCAGTAGAAGGAAATTAAATGTGGCTCTTAGCTCCTGTGCGCGATACATTTTCAATCTGAGTCGTTTTGATCATATTTCTATGCACGCTCGCAGCATTTTAAATTGTACTTTGGATAATTATATACCTTGATTATCATGTCACTATTATGCTCTTTAAGATAATTAGATCCCTTGCACCTGATTTCTTGTCCAGTAAACTTCAGCAGCTCAGATCATCGAGAAACTGCCAATTTGTCATTCCTCGCAGTAATTGCAGACAGAGCGATAGATCTTTTTTCGTTTACGGTATCAGGATTTGGAACTCCCTGCCGACCAGTATAAAACAATCCACAACTATCAGCGATTTCAAAATTAATGCTTTCAATTTTTTCTCTGACTATGGCTGAGTATTTACTCATCGTCTTTGCTGCCATAAGTCTCTAACCATGCCATGTTGTTGCGCGATTTAATTTAATGTCTATCTTCTATGCTTGTATTATAATGCTTTTTCCTTTTTGTATCTTTTTTTTCTCTTTTTTCTTTTTGCACTTTTATTTTTATTTGTTCTTTTTATATATAATAGTTTCTGTAATAATTTCCACAGCAAATTCAACTTACTTTAATATTACTTTAATATAAATATTTTTTTGTTACTGTCCTTCCTGGAGTTATTACATGCAAAAGAGCGATAGCTCTTATGTAAATTTAATTAATTAAGTAATTTAAATTTGAATGCTTCCGATTTTCTAAAATTACGATAAATTCATGCTTTTTTGGATAGTTTCTAGATGTACCAATTATATGTAAAAATAATACTGAGTTTTTTTTATGTCCCACAGGAACTGCTTATCTTTTACTAACTCTATAAGTTTTCTTCCATTTTAATATTTTTGATAGCTGTTTACTTCTTAAATTTGTCAACAGAAGCCATTCTCATCTGATATTCGACATTCGCACAGTTGGCAGCATTAAAAATTCCCTCAAGTTGGCAGTCATTGAAATTTGCAATTTGATCAAATCTCAACCCAGCTTGAAGCTGGCAAAAAAGCTAAAGCTCCAATTGTGTTCTTGTCAACAAATCTCAAGCTGGCTGAAAAGTTCCCATTGTGTTTCAGGCCTAATGATTTCGACCAAAAAATTAAAGCGTAAAGGATAAGCAAAGGAAATGTGTGATATATGTATCGAGAAGCTGCTGGCAGGTATTGAAGAAGCCCTCATAAATACAGGCTATGATAAGTGCTATCGACAATGCACTTATTTTAAGTTTTGAAGAGGCTGAAAAAAACAATTTTTTATGCATAAGAGATACTTACCTATATTTTATATTCTCTTTAATATTTTATTGGCATTGAAATGAGCAATTTATTAAAGAATGTTCCTAACACTATTTCTTAGCTAGTATGTACACATGCTAACTAGAGATATGAGTGCAATAATGGGTCTGGTGTTATCCATATGTGAATTAAGGCGCTAAAAACTACTCTTGTAAATGAAGTGTCTATATTAAACGTGAACGGTGGTGTAAGGCGTCAGATTTGAAAATTATAAAAATTCAAAAAAGACTATGTCCATGACAAAAATGGATACATTACATTTGGACGACCGAAAGTGATTGCAAACCAATTTGTTTCCATTTTCAGATTGCCAGAATGTCAAAAAATAAAAATAAAATAAAAATGGAATTTTTAATGCAGAGCTTGCCAGGATGGCAAATTATATATCCAAGATTGATAAAAAAATAATCTTTCGTCTCCAAGATCAGCCATTTTAACTGCAAACGAAGAATCTCATAGAGAGCAATTCTACCAAATTAAAATTCAAACAATAGAGCAAAGACTCCATCACAAAATATGAGATGGTATTGATGATCCCACAATAGTAGAATATAATTCAGAGGACTATTTCAGTTTAGTGGAATAAGTCCAAAATACTTTGGCACTACTGTACAATTGTGTGGGTAGTAAGAGTGACAATCACTCAACCATATTTGAGTGTTAGCTCTGTAATGAAACTACCCAAAATTGTTTTGCAACGTTTTGATGATGCTTATTTGCAATTGCAGCTATTTCATGTTGATTTTACTGAAGTATTGCACAAGCAGGCAATGTCGGAGTACCAAAATATGTGGTATCTCAAGAGCAGCTTATCAGGGGAAGTCAAATTACGAATTACTCTGCTGCACGGAAGATTATTACAGAAAGGTGCGAGAATCCTAGATTACTAGTAACTGCATTATTAAATAGACTGTTTTGGCAGTCAGCATAATCAACAAAGGTGTATATTCCATCAAAACCCTGCATGATACAACACAGGAATGCCTACTTGGTTTAAAAAACTTGGGAATGAAAACAAACCATTGGGACCAACTTTTACATCATCTGTTAGTCAAGAGATTGAATCGTACCACACATGTACTTTACGAGGAATCTTTGACACGGCCCCGGGCACTATAATAAATGAAGAACTTCGTGTTTTTAGAAATGTGCTTTCTGTCGTTAGAGGCCCTAGGAAATAAAGATAAATCCTTTAAAGACTACAACCGTAGAATAAGTGTATCAAGGGTTGTCACGTCAACAGGGACCAATGGACTGGATTGTATAATGTGCAAGAGTAACCATCAACTCTTTGCATGTCGAAAATTTGAAGAATTAGCTCCACTTAAACGCATCGCTCGTAAAGTGAGTTAACGTCCGCTTTAACTATCCCCATACAGGTCATCGAGTTTATACTTGTAGGGCCATCAGGTTCTCAGTT
This sequence comes from Dioctria linearis, assembly GCA_963930735.1. Taxonomy (NCBI): domain Eukaryota; kingdom Metazoa; phylum Arthropoda; class Insecta; order Diptera; family Asilidae; genus Dioctria; species Dioctria linearis. Next base: position 216,660,626 of record OZ005740.1, on the reverse strand, counting down.
AAATTTCGTGACAGAGATGATGGTGAAACAGGTAGAATTGTCAGAGATGCCAGAGTAGCTACACATTGAAGACATTGATCAGAACAAACAACATCTCGCAGCCAAGTGAATTGTCAGCAGTATATATTTTGAAAATCTGGGTGTTAAAAACCACATCAAGTTAGTAGAATGTAATTGCTTAATACGACCTATTGGAATGAGTGCGAAGCACTTGATGACTTAACACAGATATTTATCTATGGCTTTCATTTAATTGCTTAAGAACAACTCGACCATTTTCAAAATCTGATAGAATGTCAAGAAATAATGATTTACTTAACCCCAGAACCAATGCCACCAGAGCTAAAAGAGCAGCCTTGAATTTTGTAGGCGGGTACACTTTTTGGAATGTTCGATTCGAACTACGCAGACAATATTGTCCAATAACAGAACACGGGGATCAAACATCACTTCCTGTTAAGTATATTTTATTAACCATCTTCCGCAATCATCTGCCTATCAAGTATTAAAAGTTGGAGACTGCCCCACTGGATACAGTTGAATCTTTCAAATGAATGGATTTACGCTCTTAAAGACAAAACTACAAAACACCACACAAACATTGCTTAATAAAACAGAAATTTTGAAAATTTAAGGCGACTGTATGATCAAGGAACAGGATAAAATAAAATCTGAACACAGCGTTTAGCCACCAATTTTAGCCTTATACGCCTTCCGGAAACCTAACGGATTTCATAACCACTCAACATCTTTCAGCAGAAAATAACTAGACCTTTCATTATCATAAGCATTGGACAGCACTAAATGGCATTAAGGGACAGAATAAGGAAATATACAGCGGATTGCCACCTAAGACCTATATTCACTGCCATGACCCGATTTTAATCAATATGCCGTAGCATATGCCTGGTTATTCTTCGTAGCAACCTTAACTACCTTCATCCTTTGGAAATTCAGGGAAATTATTAGCCAAAGAATCAACAAAATACCAAGCCAGCGCCAAAAAATCAGCCGGTAGATGCGAAACAGATCCTAAAGAAAGTCATTCTAAATTCAGCGTAACTTTTGATATCTGACAGTATGGAATATTGAACTTAACGTTCAAGACGGGGCAGGATGTTTAAGCTTAGTTCATTAACTTTAATAAATTTAATATTGTTCCATATGTCGGTCATTTTGTATTTTTATACCCTAGATGAAATCTATAGGGTATACTAAGTTAGTCATTCCGTTTGTAACGCACAGAAATAATGATGGTAGAGCAAAATGGATTGGACAACCCCGCATAAAGTTAAAAGTTATTTTGATTTTTGCATGTCCGTCTGTCCGTCCGTCCGTCCGTGCGCACGATAACTCGAGAGCTGAAATTCTGTACACGGACATTGAAAAAAAATAAAATTAAGCTCGAAAATGAGACAAATCGGGCAACTCCTTCGTGGGGTTGCCATACAAAAATTTCGTTTTCCACTATATATTTGGACACATAGTAATAGCAAATAAAATTTCAAAAATGGACTAAATCGGGCATATAGTTTGAAAACGATCAGTCCTAGACATTTTTATTGTACTAAAAGCTTCTTCAGAATAAGAAATCCTACAAAATTGGTTATAATCGTTTTTTCTATCCGACGAGCCGTTCTAGAAATATATGCTAGAAACCAATGCAAAAAATTAAAATTCTTCAAATGGGTGACCATACGAAATTTCATACGGGCATTCATCTAGGGTATCATAAGAATTGGTCTTAGACCAATTCTAGCTTTTTCACTTGTTATTTATTAGAACTCTCTTAGATCAATCATTTGTAAAAAGCGTTGGCTAACAACATATAAATTATCTCAAGTATATTTCAACACAGGAGAAATGTGATATCAGCAAATGCGTATAATCCATTCATAATTTGTGAATTGAATAATTCTTGTTTATGTCAGCTATGTATATTTACTTTACGTATTTCGTTTATTTTAAGGTTTTTTACTCTAGTTGTAAGTAACCTTGTTTAGATTAGCATTAGACATACATATATTGTATATAAATCCATTTCTACAGCAATAAAGACCAGTTGAATTATTAACTTAAACCGATGAGTATCTTTTAGTGTGATTTTATTAACTACTTTTTGTGTCAGTATAAGAACCTGACACAGCAATAATCACATGATTTCTTGAAAAAAAATTACATACGAATTCGCTGTGCAATACTTAAAACTTTACACCAAGGACATCATTTTTTTTTTTCTTCTAAAATGTGACTCCTTAAGAGTCGTTTAAAACATAAATAATGTATATAGGTAAATTATGTACCTCAATTCCTGCTTCCTTTCAAGTTATATTTTAAGTCAAGCGAAAAGTGAAAAAGTTTAATTTCCAGAGAACAGTAAGTGTTCTACGTATCACCATCCCCATCGTGCAAAGTGCACTAACCTATCGGTCATAGAATAGAATAAAAGAACATTTATTAAGGAACCTCAGCTTATGATACTAGATAATTGGTAATTATCGAATTAATACAAAATTGCTTAGAGAACTAACAAAAGTGCAATGACCAAACTCATTGTGGCAGAAATTGTCTTAATGCTAAAGGTAAATAACAAGGTAGTCAAATGTTAGAGCTTAAAGTAATATAACTTAACAAGGAACTACGGAAATACAATAAGCATTATAAATAATATCAACGAAGATACTTAAAAGCAAATGAAATGAAACAAAAACAGATGAGATGACCAATCGAACAGAATTATATATCAAAATCAAAGTTTATTTATTATGTACCCCCATAACCGGCACGTAAATATACGTCGGGTACAGCGATCAGAATTATAGAATTAAGCATTAAACACTAATCATTAAAGACTGCGAACTACAATCTATAGAACAAGTATAGACTGAAAGATAATTACAAAGTAACAGCATAAGAAAGTTATATATGTGCAAGTCATGTCAATAAGCTTTAAAGCTGATATTTTGCAATGAAGATTTTGTGCAGCACAGCTCAACTGCTTATCTTCATGCAAAAATTCTAAGCTCGTCTACGTATTGACACAAACCGAAACCACCGTTAACTAAAATCATGAACGCTGGTCCAATGTAATCAACTGCTCCGAACATAATAAGGACCTTTTAGTTAGTGATATGCCACAGTATACATGTATGAATATACTGTGGCTATGCTACATTTATTTCTATCTAAAGCTGATCATATATCGGGCGTATAAACATAAATCTGAACAAAACGCAAAAATCAATCAGTAGATATAACGTTCTCACACTTGCTATTTTCTTAGTTATTTCTTTGCCCAAATAGCAGTTTGAATAAATCCAAATGCTTTAAGCGTGCGAAACAGTCTCGTATCGTAAGAAAAATGTAAACAAAAATATTTGATTCAAAGGCCGTATATTTTGTATACGTACAAGAATGGCGCGAGTCCTAACATCCAATAGGATCCCAAGGTTAAGTATCACTTTTCTTTGTGTTGGATTTTTAGCATGGGCTCGCGTGTCCGCTCACTATAATCGCACTGTATACGCATGACCAGAAATTCTTATTAATTACTGCAACAGATTTTTTCTTGTATATCATGATATCGCTTTTTAACAAAAGTTCCTAAAATTCAAATAAATATGTACAATACCGAAACCTAGTGATTGAATACTGTCTCTTTCAGTCTTCTTCCTTCAACTTCTTCCGCACCGACTTTCCGGCAAAACACAAAAGATGCACTATTAATTGAATACTTGCACTATTCCTTATCAAGATTCATTCAAGTAGTATCGTAATTGACAAATACCATTGCTTTTAATTTCGAACTTAATATCGAACAGCGAAATTGATATTTTCAATTATTTAGAGAAAGTATGTACAATTATCGTCGCATTAAGAAATATTAAAGATTTAAGAGGCTACTGATTACGTCGAAAAGTAAAAAGTAATTCCAATTTCTGAGGCAATTTTCGTTAGTAAGTTCCTTAAATTGCTGCATACATACTTGTTTCCATTATTTACTGAGGGATGGAATCTTGTCAATAAAAGCTGCACGACAATTTATAACTTTTTTGCGTTAAAATTAATTAAATGGTGAATTTTTTAACTAATGACTTTAAGTTTTTATTCGTTGAAACTTTGACAACACTACAAAACTCCAATGACCTGCACCTGACTGACATGACATTAGATTTACGATTTACCCCAAAAATATGACAGTTAGCTAGAGAAGAAGGTGGTTTATAAAAGAGATCCTAACATTTGAAGAGAAATTATTCTCAATTGTAGCCGAAATACAATGATGCCGACACGACATTAACGACGACAAATTAAATGTTGACCTAATGGCAATACCGCGTTGCTGTACCCAATGGGGCTCCATCAAGTTGGTCGGTCAACTTTTACTTTTTTAATTTTTTATTGCACATGTCGATTGTTGGTCGTTTGTTGGGCATTGTTGGATAATAGTTTTTTCGAAAATCCAAACAGAAAATTCGTCATCAAGTTAGCCGGAAAATTGTTATTTTTAATTTATAACCAGCTCAATCAATGCGTAATCGTTTGTTGGTCCCTCAATTCTTCGCTAATTGCAAAAATAACTAAGCAACACATGAGGCTGTAGCTGATATTAGCCAAATTCTAATTTTGTAGCTGAAGCTGTAGTAACACCAACGAGGTAAGAACTAAAGGAGAGGCAAATTAGAAAATATCACGGTACCCATTTCTAAACCATCAACACTGATATTGTTTGTACCTGTTCGCAATTTTAATCGCTTTTATTTTCACATACTTAAAAGTATTTACTGAATTTGCAAACATTAACATAAAAGAGTTAATAATTATGATGAAAAGTTCAATGATAAAAAGTTGTTGAGTAATATTTGCTTCGTGCCCCTAGGGTTATTTCATGAGTTTTCCTGCGTCAATGCGCCAAGCCCAAATCAAACCAAACCTAAGCGAAGACCAAAAATGGCGGAATGAAACCTTAGATCATAAAACGAAAGGATAGGCTACCTTGTATAAAATTCGTGTACGTGTGATAAGCAATTTTTTTGTGGGCACGGGAGGGAAATGACAAGGGGGCTGGGGTTTTAGTTTTTGTCAGTTCGATTTTTCTGACATTTCTCATTTGTCATTTCTTAGATATTACAATTGAATTGTCATCGGGGCTCTTGTTTGATGTCAGTCAAGCAAAGGCAACGACAAGAAATATTATAAGCAAATAAATGTGGCACTAGGAAAACTCTTAAAAATGTAATAAGTTATAAAAGAATTATAAAATTATAAACTGAAAAAATGATACGAATCGCGGTGATAGGAAATTATAAAACTTGTTCAATATTTGATTAACTTTCAACTACTAAATTATGTGCCCGCTCAGAAAATATCGTAGTTTACGACTTCCATGACTAAACAAACACATCGATGCGATTCTACTACTTGAAGAAAAATGCTTAAGTTTTTCTTCCTCATAGCCATAACCCCCGGAATATTAATACAAGCCATGAAGTCGCCGAAGGCACCGACACATTAAAAGGCCTTAACGTGCCGGGTGCAAAGCAGTAAGAGCTCACTCTCACTGCTTTTTGTATACTCGTCATGGAGGAAAACTAAAATTTCATTTTAAACAGGTCCTAAAGCCCAAAACTGTCGCTCCCACAGCAAAATGAAGTTAAATCAAATTGCAGCCAAATACGTTTTCTTTCTAATAGTTTAAAAAAATAGCATGTAGAACAAATTTACGGAAATTATACCGTTTGAACAAAATACAAGCAACGAAAAACTCCTTCAGTAAGACAAGGCAAGACGACTGTGGATGTCGCCTGCTGACCGGCCCGCTGCTCTCTTTTTTTGACTTTGTTCATGGCTTGTATCTTGCGGGGTTTACGTCATAGCCTATCCTGTTCATTATATGATCTAAGAATGAAACATACACAAATGCACGTCAATTTTGGGTACGCCGTAACCCCCGAAATATAATACAAGCCATGAAGTCGCCGAAGGCACCGACACATTAAAAGGCCTTAACGTGCCGGGTACAGCATGCAGTAAGAGCTCACTCTCACTGCTTTCTGTATACTCGCCATGGAGGAAAAACTAAAATTTCATCTTAAACAGATCCTAAAGCCCAAAACTGTCGCCCCATAGCAAAATGAAGTTAAAATAAACTGCAGCCAAATATGTTTTTTTTCTAATAGTTTAAAAAAAAATTACATGCAGAACAAATTTATGGAAATTATAGCGTTTGAACAAAATACAAGCAACTTTTATATGAAAAACTCCTTCAGTAAGACAAGGCAAGAAGACTGGGGATGTCGCCTGCTGACCGGCCCGCTGCTCTCTTTTTTCGACTTTGTTCATGGCTTGTATCTTGCGGGGGTTACGGGTACGCTCATGTACGTACACGGGCACGCATGATTGCATTCCTGTTATGGTCGTAGCATACTGCATACAGCAATATGCCAACCGACGGCTAGCAGCAGCACCTAGCGTGAGCCACACGACGAACGTGCGATTGTCGAGACTCGACCACACGTTTCCAGTCTGCCTTGGACCAAGCAGCAAAATCCAGTTCCGAAAAAAGAAGAAGAGGAAGACGGCAAGCTGTCACGACCTGTGAAATCGTTCTCTCGTGTTAATTCTTCTATATTTTTGTCTTAATGGTTCACTAACGCAACGATTACACGAGTCAATAGAGCTGACGGACAGTCCTGATTTCGTCTGTCAAATTCACTGACAAAAAAACGATTTGCGTTCTATCAATTGACCAGTCTGTTCATAATAAAATGTCAAGCGGTGCAGACATTCCTCTTCTATATGCATATCAAACAATTTCTTCATTAATCCGTCTTTATTCTCTACAAAATAAACAATAAAATGTATGTTAAACACTTTTTAGTCATTTCCCACTCAAAAGAGAGCAGATTAGGAATATAAATACAAATATCCACTAGCATCTACCATTTATTTTCAATTTCCGCCATCTTAATTCTACGTTTGACAGTTTATTGACTAGTCCGTACTGACTCGTCAGAAATCTTGTCAGTACAGACTGGTCAGTAAAAAAGAGTAGTCAGTAGGCGTTTACACGAGCATGTGTAAGTGTCAATCGCTGTCAGAGTCAGTTCTACTGACTCGTGTAATCCCCGGATTAGATTTAAAGTGGTTCATTTTGTTTTCGGTGCCTTTTGCTGTGTAAAATATATGAAGTTTTGCATGTTACATCATCCAGAAACCTTTAATAGCAATAATTTTATTGACCGCATGCAGGCGGGTACTAAGCTGACTTGGCGTGCCATTTTGCGAAAGTGCGCTTTTTCACAAATGCACAAATCCCAACCGCTGATATTAAATATTGAAATTGGAAAAACTTAAGTTCTGATTGTTGTGCAATACTCTGATTTCTGTACAATACTGCACCGGAGTTCACGCCGCACAATTTGCATAAAATAATTCTACGTAGAGGTCTCGTGAAAGCCCCACACTCGTTTTCAACTGGAGCATCAAGTGCAGCGCGAAGGTGTTATATTTCTTGAACCATTCCATTCGTACAGTGTGCGTGGAGGCACCAACATAACTAGAGTACAATCGGCAATATTAGATCATATCTAAAGCTCCTAAGGGGTGCACTCACTTATATCTATTTCATCCGGAACATTTAAATTGGATCTACTCATGTTGGTTATTCATCCAAATACAGAACGCTCTGATACTCCATGCTCAACCAGCTCGGGCGGCATTGTATCTGTTCGTGAAGGATCTACCATCAAGTTACATCTCATATAATCACAGAAGGTGTAATCTCTGGAGAGATATCTAATATTCAAACGGTCTGCTATGTCAATAGTTATTAGCTATTAGTGCAGTTTATAGATTTACTTGAACTACATATATTTCTAAATATTACTCAATATATATTTTAAGGTTATAACTATTACGAAATATTTCATATTTACGATAGTTTCTATTATTCATCAAGCAATATTTGTTATCTACCTGCCACAAGATAGTTGAAATTCAATACTGCTTTCTTTAATATAATATTAATATTGCTTTTCTTTAAGATTGCTTATCTTATCCATTTATGTTATTAATTCATTTACTATATTAATTCATTAATTAAATTAATTCGTATATTTTATTAACGCATACTATAGTTCAGCTCACTTATCAAACAAGTTTAAAAAAAAATGAATAATGATAAAAGATAATAGAGCCCACTTCAGAATCAATTCAAAATAATAAAAGAAAACAAAACTGAAAATAAAGTACTAGTACGTTATTGCATGTTGAAAACAATGCAAATATGACATTGTTGGATGTTTTAAAACAAAACAACAAAGAAAAAGAAAAAAAAAACACAAAAGCGGCCGTAAAGCCTTTAAGAACATTTGTTTTTGATAAGGCGAGCATAAATATTACTATAAAAAGAAAAAACGAACATTGAAGAAGCCGTGCATTTCTTCTGAGATGCCTCTCTTATATAGGTAGATAAGAATATAGATACAAAGTGAAAAATAAGCCATAACTCAGAAAAAGAAACATTATTTATATATTATATAATATTAAAGTATAGGGATAGGTATTGTTGAACGTAATAAGCAATACAATGCATAAAATGTTATGTATACAGGGTGTCCCAGACGTACCGCATTTCTTTTATACCCTGAATTCTTCACTCAATTTCGAGAAATAAATTGTATGGGAGTAGAGCCGGAAAATGCACGGTGTGGACGGTAGGTGGGTTTTTGATTTTGGGGTCCTTTTATCCTAATACCATGTAACTTATACACCCTATGAAGGTGACTTGCATCTCTTTTTCAATTTTAACGATTTTCCCGCCAAAATGCATGATAACTATACAGTTTATTTACAAGATTTAGAAACCCCGGAATGTTAGCTTTAATTTGATTATGCACATGTACCTACTTAAATGCAACCATTTTTGAAGTATTTGCGGTTCTAAGATTCATAATTTCATGAATTTTGCTAATTTGCGTGGAATTGCATAAAATTAGGCGCTATTTCTCTTCTTATTAGCAAAATCAATGAGATTATGGATTATAAGAACGGGAATATATCAAAAATGCTAGCATTTAGGTAGGTACATGTGGGGGATCAAATGAAAGCTAACATTCCGGGGTCTCCAAATCTTGTAAATAAACTGTATAGTTATCATGCATTTTAGCGGGAAACTCGTTAAAATTGAAAAAGAAATTGCAAAATTTTCCAATTTTTCGACTTTGACGTCCTATAACTGCAGGCGAAAAGGGGGTAGAGAGGTGGTTGGGCATTTGTTGGAAACCGTAGAGGGTTTACTATCACCTGAGATGCAAGTCACCTTCAGAGGGTGTATAACAAGAAAGTTGCATGGTATAAGGATAAAAAAAACGCAAAATCAAAAACCCCCCTACCGTCCACACCGTGCATTTTCCGGCTCTCCTCACATACAATTTATTTCTCGAAATTGAGTGAGGAATTCTGGGTATAAAGGAAATACGGTACGTCTATGAAACCCTTATAAAATCTATTATATACATAAAGTCGGGATATGTTGAAAATTTAGAAAAGAAATAACAAAGTACGTTGTTGACGATCACTTTAATAACCAAAGTATTTATTTAAGAAAATGAATTAATAATAATAAAAAAAAAAAAAAATATAGCTGTAGATTAATACCAAAACTTATATATTTACCTATTTATATTATATATTTACCGAGAACTATTATAACGTAAATATGGGGTGAATATTTTTCATTCTCCTTTCGCTTTCCCGGAGCCCTCTCCCATGAAGGTCGTCTAGGTCCGCTAGACTCTCTCTTTACAGGTCTACAAGGGATTCTGAAAATATCTGCCCTCAGAGTCAGTTGGGTGGTTGGGGTATGCAGGAAGGCAGACCATCTGCGCCTTCAATGAGGATGTAGGTAAGTGACGTAAAGGTCCCTTCAGGACTGAATGTGTGCCGGCGTTTTTGGTTAAAGGCACGAGATTTTTTGTATATGGCAGGCGGCAGCGGCAGGCTTTTTCGTGGAACCTCCCCACACTCTCCGCCAATAGCCGAGGCGAGCTAGCGAGTCCGCCGAGTGATCTGTCAGTTCATGCTGGCAGTCTGGACTTTACGTCCAAGTCAATCACTAAACATAGCTCCATAACCCGCCTTACCTTATTACCTTATTACCTCGTTGAGTAACACCAACATGATAATGAAGTAAGTCATATTGCATTGACAACAACTACTGTATTATTGCACATACCGGCTGTTGTCAATGCTTGAAATATATGACTTTTACTTTTACTACGTTATCATGTTGGTGTTACTGCAGCTTCAGCTACAAAATTAGTATTTGGCTAATATCAGCTACAGCTTCATGTGTAGCTTAGGTAAATTGTTTTTGCAATTAGCGAAGAATTAAGGGACCAACAAACGATTTTATTAATAAAAACGAGTCCCACAAATGATTACACATTGGTTGAGCTGGTTCTCAGCTGTCACAAACGTAAACCAAGAAGGAGGAAGGATTTTTTCGATATTTCATCGCTTTTGTTATGTATTTTTAATTTAATTTAATATACAAAGGTGTGTAAAGTACACAAAATAATATTTTATAACTATACTTGCCTAAAAAATTATTTCCCACGTCGTACCTTGATGTTGTTGTGGCAATTTTTCACCAAACACTTCATTCTGAAATTACATGAACATCACTTTGAAATTTATCACTATTTAAATCACTTTTCACAACTTTTCAATTACATTTAAATTGTTGCAAATTTTTTGCAAATTAAAGAAACTTCGTTAGAAAGCTAAACATAGATTTGTCTCTTTCTTCAATATAATGCTGAGCTACTTCACGGCATGCTGAAAAATCCACGCTCATGCACACGAATTTTACAGGTATCAACACTTCCTGGGGCCCTATTCTTGAATAACGAAGACAGATTCCGTATTCGTTATACTGTAAAAACCATTCGGAATCGTATTCTTGAAATCCGCATTCGTTATATACCGAACGCAAACCCTTCGTTATTTAACGAATGGGTTCAACCAATCGTTATGCCAAACGAAGAGTGAATCAGCTGCTACTTTACGAGTGATAATGGGAGATAAAAGATGTGCGAAAATTTCATATGCTCAAAAAACTAAACTAATTGAGTTTTTAGAGGAAAACCTGAAACTGAAATTTGGTAAATACGATAACTTTTTCAGTTCAAAAGATGCCACGGAATTGTGGCAAAATAAAATCAGTATTAAATTCCATACCCGGAGCGCAAAAGAACCAGAAAAGTTGTATTATGATATTATATTAAACAAAGCTAATAGAAAATTTCCAGAGTTGGCAGGATTTAAAATGTGTGGTGAAAGGAAAATCTGTGGCGGATAAAAAACATTTGCATGGCACTGGTGGAGATCCTCCTGCAACATTTTTCTATTTAGCGTTGAATTAAGGGTGCAGGAATTGATCCATAGATTCTTTAACGATTTCAGACGTAAACAATAATGACAACTCACTGGAGCTAGCCATTTTTTACAAATTATACTTTAAAACATGAAACAGCTGACATTATTCAATTTGTAAATTGACAGATCTAATCTTACCACACTCGTTATGTTGAAAAACTTTTTCACCACTTCAACTTTATAACGATGAGGTTCAAGAATACGAACGGTGTATACGATTCGTTATCAACCATTCGTTATATAACGAATACGTTAAAACCATTCGTTATTCAAGAATAGGCCCCCTGTTGTCTGTAGATTCTAAGGTAAACGTACTGTGTGTTTCACTGTATGTTCTATTGAACTGTCAAAGCGTCGCCTGCCGCGTTGATTGGGTTTCCACCATAAAGGTGAAAGCCAATAAACACAGCAGGCGTCGCGTCGCTTTGACAGTTCTCCGCGGCAGACGCGTGTAGGATTTGACCAAGGCCACAGTATATATATTCTACACCAGGGGGCCTATTCTTGAATAACGAATGGTTTTAACGTATTCGTTATATAACGAATGGTTGATAACGAATCGTATATACCGTTCGTATTCTTGAACATCATCGTTATAAAGTCGAAGTGGTGAAAAAGTTTTTCAACATAACGAGTGTGGTAAGATTAAAGCTGTCAATTTACAAATTGAATAATGTCAGCTGTTTCATGTTTTAAAGTATAATTTGTAAAAAATGGCTAGCTTCAGGAGTTGTCATTATTGTTTACGTCTGAAATCGTTAAAGAATCTATGGACTATCAATTACGTCGATCGTTAATCAATTCCTGCACCCTTAATTCAACGCTAAATAGAAAAATGTTGCAGGAGGATCTCCACCAGTGCCATGCAAATGTTTTTTATCCGCCACAGATTTTCCTTTCACCACACATTTTAAGTCCTGCCAACTCTGGAAATTTTCTATTAGCTTTATATATATAGCTTTAATATATTATCATAATAAAACTTTTCTGGTTCTTTTGCGCTCCGGGTATGGAATTTAATACTGATTTTATTTTGCCACAATTCCGTGGCATCTTTTGAACTGAAAAAGTTATCGTATTTACCAAATTTCAGTTTCAGGCTTTCCTCTAAAAACTCAATTAGTTTAGTTTTTTGAGCATATGAAATTTTCGCACATCTTTTATCTCCCATTATCACTCGTAAAGTAGCAGCTGATTCACTCTTCGTTTGGCATAACGATTGGTTGAACCCATTCGTTAAATAACGAAGGGTTTGCGTTCGGCATATAATGAAGGCGGATTTCAAGAATACGATTCCGAATGGTTTTGACAGTATAACGAATACGGAATCTGTCTTCGTTATTCAAGAATAGGGCCCAGGACTTTCAATCATATTTATTCTTTATTTCGTGTACTCAAAAATAATAATCGTAAAACAACCATTGGCATAAGTCAAGATTCGGCCACTGTAACCGATTTTCTTCAAACTTTGCGAATAACTTATAATTCGCTCGCAAATCACAAATATCACAATAATTTTTCACGGAAACGTATACTTTCCCAGATATAACCATTTAATAAGTAACTAATAAATAACTTTTTGGAAAGGTTTATTCAATGAGAACAACCTCCAGCGAATTGATGCATAAAACGACATTTGACATTTCTCAAAACATTTAATGGCTACACTATGAAAACGAAACGGGTACACCATCAAATTTTTATATAGCTACGAGCCACCCCTACATGCTCCAAACCTTGTCGCAAGCATGTGTTGTTCAATTTAAATGGGCTTACGAGACACCCCTACATTCTCCAAACCTTGTCGCAAGCATGTGTTGTTCAATTTATATGGGCTTACGAGTCACACTATCAAAAAACCTGAAATTTTTATTTGGACTACGAGACACACTATCAAAAGAGCTCAAATTATTATATGCCTACGACCTCCCACACATGCTCAAAACATTGTCGCAAACATGTATTGTTTTATTTTAGCGACCATGCTGTCGACTTTTGGCACATCTGTTTCCGTATGGTACTTTCACTTTCCTCTTATATGAAAAAAAATATTTGAGGTTATGTGAAAAAGTTTTAGGTTATGTTTGATTTCATTGCCAATGAAGGGTTTTCATTAGTTTGTTCTAAGTTGGGCTACTGTAGGATACTGTGGCAAGGCCCAATGGACGCGTCGCGTTGGTACTCTTATGCTTGGAACAGAATGCATCGCAGCCACCAAGCACAATGCGGTGATTAAGTGTCAAAATCGTAGCCACCAAACATTGTGAACACAATAGACATTGATGACCGCGTCAAGATGAAATTTAAATGAATTTTGTTAACTGTATTAATGATAAATTGGGACCACAATATTATTAGTTTTAAAATTTGTCACCACCATAATTAAATTTTCTTTGAAACTCATCATGTTCAGTATACAAAATTTTAAAACAAACAAAATGTTAATCAGCTGTGAAATATCAACGCAGGTTAATTGCGCTAAAGTTGAAAGTCAACCAACTTTTGCGTGGGGGCTACGATGCCTACGTTCATTGCGGTCACTTAATGGCATTGCCTTACAGCTTACTTCTGCGTGACATTTTCCTGCGTGGTGGCTACTTTCATTCTGTTCCAGGGGTTAAGATTTATTTAAAAAAAGAAAAAGTGATAGAAAAGTTTGAGTTATTATTTAAAAGTGAAATAGTGGATATATCAGAGTTATTAGATGTGGCAGCTTTTGAATTTGCAGCTTATTTAGCATATAAACAGTTTAAAATCAATCAAAAGAACTGTCAAAGCGTCTGCCGCGCGTTAAAAGTAGAATATTGCTCTACTTTCGCGTCGAATCCGGCAAGCGCGGCAACCATTTGGCCAGCACCAACTTAAACACGTATATTTCTATTGAACTGTGAAAGCGACGCGACGCCTGCCGCGTTCATTGGGTTTTTGCCTTAATTCACGCTACAAACAAGACGCTATTGTGTCAGTGAACGCACCCATTGTAAAGTGACATATCTCGCTTGGCGTGATAAGAAATTGCATCTTCTATTTAGGCTGAAAGGTTATAATTATGTTTGATTTAAAGACAATTCGAGCCGATCACAAAGATGTTATTCATGATGTCGTTTACGATTATTATGGGAAGAGAATGGCTACTTGTTCCAGTGATCAGACAGTGAAGGTAGTCTTTCGGGTTATTTTATTGAATGTATTTATAATTATCGATTATTTTGCTTAACAGGTTTGGGATCAAGATGAGAATGAAAAATGGACAGTTTCAGCTAGTTGGAAGGCACATTCCGGCTCTATTTGGAGACTTTCATGGGCTCATCCAGAATTTGGACAAGTTTTAGCAACATGCTCGTTTGATCGCACCTCTTCTGTTTGGGAAGAAATTGTAGGAGAAAAAGTTACAGCTACCATGACCCCTGTGAAAAGATGGGCCAGACGTACAAATTTAGTAGATTCAAGAACGAGCGTAACGGACGTAAAATTTGCTCCAAAAAATTTAGGCCTCTTACTAGCGACAGCTTCAGCAGATGGAATCATTAGGATTTACGAAGCTCCGGATATAATGAATCTTTCGCAGTGGTCAGTACAACATGAAATATCATGCAAGTTGCCATTAAGCTGTTTATCTTGGAATAAGTCTATGTCTCGTTTACATGCACCTATGATAGCGGTTTGTGTAATATATGGATTTTCTTCCTCAATTTATTCAATTGCACTATTCTAGGCTGGGAGTGATGAAATATCTACAACAGGCGGCAAGGCTTTTATTTTTGAATATAGTGAGAATGCTAGAAAATGGACAAAGATTGAAACAGTAAATAGCATAACCGATCCTGTTCATGATATTGCCTTTGCTCCAAATATAGGCAGGAGCTACCACATATTGGCTGTTGGCAGCAAAGACTTAATAATATTTAACCTTAAACCTGTTCCGTAAGCATCTTTGTATTTAGCCCTGACTTATTTAAAATATATTTCAGTGAACCTACAGGCAATTCGCGCCTTGACATACAGACTGTAGCTCAGTTCAATGAACATCACTGCACAGTGTGGAGGGTATGTTGGAACATAACAGGAACCATGCTGGCGTCCACAGGAGATGATGGATCTGTTTGTATTTGGAAGAGTAAAACTGAAATTATTTTTAAAAATAGAAATTTTATATTTTGTTCTTGTAGTGAATTATATGAGAAATTGGAAGTGTGCAGCCAACCTTAGGGGTGAAGATACACAAACGTCCACAGAATCTTTACCTCATACGCCAAGCATTATTTCCAGCACGCCGACAACAGCTACAGCGAAGTACTACAAACGTGGAACAATAAGTAATCCCAGTCAGGTTCCATGGCATTAATATTATTTATATATTTTTTCAAGTATCCCGTGGTTTGTAGTGTCGAAAAATAAAAGATTGTACCGATATCTGTTTTAATAACTGGTACACAAGGTGCAACTGCGCTATTTACATTTCTGACTGAAACTCAGCACTAATAATTAGTTGCTTAATTTTCCCATGGTAGGAATATATAGTACCGTTGAAATAAGAAAGGCAAGAAATTAGGTAGAGCAGCAAAAGTGAAACGCTATCTCATTCAACTCAACTTTTGTGATGCCACCTTAGTCCACATGAACACTTAATTTTATAGCATAGAACACTGCGCACATACTTATTTCAGTAAGATTGTTTTGATGCAAATTTCTACCACATTTTTGAATCCAGACTTAATTGATAATGAAGCCGGAGGAGCTTCCCAGATCATTTTTTTTAGTAGTTTGTAGGATTTTAATTTGTTTATTTCGGTCATTTCACTGGGATCTGTCAGCTGTTTCTCTTCTCTTTGATCTGAATTCAGGGCATTTTTATTTTTATGCAATGTTAAGAACTGATCAAACAAGGTGTAATACGATTATCCTCATTATATTAAATTAATAATAATCCGCATAAATTATATTTTATATATATACAACATCGTAGCAAAATAACATTAATTTACAAGTATCGGCACTTCGGACAAAGCACCGCCTAGTAAAATATAGCAAAATAAAATTAAATAAATAGTAGCATAGATAGCACAAGAACTAAATGTCGCATGCAGTACCAAAACAGTATACAAAATTTATATGGATATTATGGATGTTCAGTGTGATGTGCGATATCGAGTAGACGTTTTTTCAATTGCTCCTGTAAATTTTTCCTTGGTTATCACATATCACCGCGTTTTTTTTGTGTCTGCTTACTTAGTTATTGGCACACTCTTTGCTCCAGTGTGAGTGGTGTTAAATTTTTACAAATAAGTTCAGTAATTTTGCGTTTTTCGCTGAAAATAATGTCGACTAAAGGCTCAGCAAAGAATCGAAATGCCAGCGATGATCGCAGCAATGTAGGTTCCGACATGCAAACACGGAGCGGCCCTAAACAGCGTATAGCTTCTCTTTCGTCTGACCCTCTTGAAAATAAATTAATAAGTAGACTTGAGGACTTATTAAATGACAAATTATCCGAAATGGAGTGTCGATTAATGGAAAAAATCCAGCGTGTATTTGTTAATTACAATCAACGAATTCAGTCACTGGCTGACCAAGTAAAGTTACTGCAAGACAGATGTGAGACGCTTTCCCGAGACAACGAACATTTTCAAAGTGATCAACGGCAATCTGATATAATTATTAAAGGTGTACCTTTTCTTGTCAGTGAAAAACCTTCTGAAATTGCAAAAAAAATCTGTTCTTTGGTAGAACACACACCATCTCCGTACGCTGACGCATTCAGAATTAAATCTAACGGAAATAACGCAAGGTCATTAATCGATTGTTTTAAAATTATCGAGTGCAGCTGAACGGCGCTCATTTATGCAAAAACTTCGTATTAACCAAAGTCGTTTAAAATTAAATGCAATCGACAATGGCTTTTCTTCTGACGGCCGAGTCTACTGCTTCGAGAGCTTATCTCCTGGATGCAATGCAATTCTACAACGTGCTCTCAGTTTACGCCGACAAAATCTGCTATCATCTGTTTACACTAAAAATGGTATTGTGTATGCCCGCAAAATTGAGTCCCAAATGCCGTTCAAAGTGATTAACCTGTGTCAACTTGTTGATTTGGATGCGAATATTCAGGGCATTGTATAGAAAGGTTATGTTAGTGATTAATTTTGTATATATATATATATATATTTTTTTTCTCTTAATTTTGAATTGATTTGTGTTTCTTTCATTTTTTGATTTGTTACTTTAACTATTTTTTTCTTTGCTTTTTAAATTTATTATTATTTTTTGGTTAATTTTATAAATAATTCTTCACTCCATTTGGTTAAATTGTGTCCTCGTCATGTTGATTAGGTTTATTACTCAGTGTCCCACGTTGCCTTCTAATGTAAATGGTTACTCGTATTTCAGGATTAAATAGTACGAGAACGTTGTTCAACATATTTTCCCAAAAAACAGAAGGCTTTAACATCTGCCATTTTAATGCAAGAAGCCTTAGATCAAAGATTACTGAAGTGCAGGGAATTTTTTATAGCAGCAATGTGCATTCGATATTCATCTCTGAAACTTGGCTTAATAAGAATATTTTATTTAACTCGATTGTAATTCCTGGATATAAGCTCTTTAGGTGTGATCGTGATGGTCAGATCGGAGGAGGTGTTGCTATTTTTGTGAAGAATGGCTTTAAATCCAAATTTATTAAAAGTTCCAGCGAAGGTGGCATTGAGTTTCTGGCTGTTGAGGTGTGTTGTGCTACAGATAAATTGCTTCTTATTAGTGTTTATTGTCCGCCTGGTACTTTTAATCTTGACAATGCTGTTGAACTAGGTAATTCGCTGTCTCATTTCTCACAAAAATATACCAATATAGTAGTTGGCGGAGATTTTAATATAAATCTCTTACGTAATAATAGTACTGCTGACAGTTTTTTACACTTATTTCAATCGTGCTTTTTGCAAAATATCAATAACGGCGTAGCTACTTATTACAACTGCAATAATCCCTCGTTTTTGGATTATTTCTTTGTATGTGATACCAATAATGTCCTTTTTCATAATCAGATAACATCATCAAGTATATTTGATCATGATTTTATTTATTTGTCTTACAACATTTGCTTCTCACCTTTGCCTAACATAATTAAATACCGTTCATACGATAAAATTGATGTACAAAATTTGCTTGATGAAGCCTTCACCCTTCCTTGGGTTTGTATTAGGGACTCTTCATCAGTCGAAGAGCAACTGAAAATGTTTTATGGTTTCATATTGTTGCGAGCGTGGCCTTTGGTTCGTTATTTAAAACACAATATTAAATAATTAATATATAAGTTCTTTATTACACTTAAATCATATAAAGTTCACAAACATTTATTTAATCAACTCAACTCTAATTATCGCTAACACTGTACTTTCAATTATCGCAATCTAATTACACACTATCGCTTCTTTATTGCTTTCGCTTCTTAACACTGCAACGTCTAAGACAAGACTCTTTTTCTGGCGATGACAACTGTTATATTTATACCCTAGAAACACTCCGGATAAATCTGGAGTGTTCTATTCCAAAAGCTTCTAGACTATTCTATTTGTTCTATTCCTGAACTTTCATAATCGATTCTCCGAACCTAAAGTCATTTACTCTCCGAACCTGAAGTTGTTTATTGCCAGTAGATGTCACCAGTTGTCTCTTTCTATTGCACGTAACACTGCCCCCTTCTTAAACTTGTTCGTCCCGAACAACAGGTGGTCCACGGTCTTGATGCTCGTAGTATTGACACAAGCGGTCCAAATGTACAATTTTGTGCTTGCCTCTTGTGCCACGCTGAATCCTGTATACCACGTCATTAATTCTAGTTACTACTGAATATGGTCCTTCCCAGTGTTGTTGCAATTTTGGAGAACGTCCCTTACGTCGTTTCGGGTTGTACAGCCAAACAAGATCACCTTCGTTAAATCCTGCGGAATTAGCGCGTAAGTCATAGCGGGTCTTCATCCGATCAGTATTTGTTGCTAATTTCGTCCTCGTGGCCTCGTGTACATCGGCTAATTGTTGTTTGAGCTCCGATACGTAGTCTTCTGGTAACTTTTGTTCACCTCTGGGGGTACCGAATTTGAGGTCGCTAGGTAAACGCATCTCTCTTCCGAATATGACTTTAGCTGGGGTTTGTCCGGTAGTACTATGAACGGCTGATCTATAAGCCATTAGGAATACAGGAATATGTCGATCCCAATCGCGTTGATGATAGTCAACTACTTTCTTTAGATGCTCAATCAATGTTCTGTTGAAGCGCTCTACCATGCCATCAGATTGTGGGTGTAGAGGAGTTGTTCTAGTTTTTCTTATTCCCAACATTTTACACATCTCCTGGAAAGTCCGCGATTCGAAGTTCCGTCCTTGGTCCGAATGAAGTTCGTGAGGCACACCAAACCTACTGACCCAATTCGTTATTATTTGCTCCGCAACTGTGGTTGCCTCTTGATTAGGGATTGCATAAGCTTCAGGCCATTTACTGAAATAGTCAATGGCAACTAATATATAACGGTTACCGCCATCCGTTTCTGGAAAAGGTCCAGCGATGTCTATAGCTATCCTTTCAAAGGGGGCTCCGACATTATACTTATGCATTTCTCCTCTGCTTCTGTGTTGCGGCCCTTTGCAAGCAGCACAGACAGTGCATATGCGGCACCACTCCTCCACATCTTCTCGCATATGTAACCAATAAAACTTTTCTCGTATTTTGGAAATGGTTTTGTTCACTCCCAAATGTCCTCCAGAGGTTCCACCGTGCATTTCTTCTAGAACATCTTTGACATTTGATGCCGGCACGACTATCTGCATTCGGAAAGATTCGCCATTAGGTGCTTCCCACTTGCGTTTTAATATACCACATTCAACATAAAGAGAGTTCCATTGAGCCCAGTAACTTTTTAGCTTCTCACTCCGTTCCGAAATATCCTTCCAGTCTGGTCTTTCCATGTCTTCTTTCCAAGCAAGAATAGGTGAAATGTCCGGATCTTCTCGTTGTGCTGTTCGTAGGTCCTCGTTGTCCCAAGCTGTAGATGGCTCCACGGTTACCAACTGTATAGTTGCTGCTGTTTATTTTTCTTCTATTCGTGTGCAATGTTTGCACTCAAGTTTACATGGACGTCGTGAAAGGGCGTCTGCATTTCCATGGATACGACCTCTTCGGTGTTGTATTTCAAAATCATAAGCCTGGAGTCGCTCTATCCATCTCGCCACTTGTCCCTCAGGATTCTTAAACTGCAGAAGCCATTTAAGCGCTGCATGGTCGGTGCGAAGGATGAATTTCTGCCCATAGAGATATTTATGAAAATGCTTTGTTGAACTTACAATGGCAAGTAGCTCCTTTCTTGTAGCACAATAATTTTTCTCTGACTTTGAAAGTGCTTTGCTATAGTAAGCTACTGGAACTTCTTGACCATTCTCCTCCTGAGAAAGCACTGCACCAATACCTTCATTGCTGGCATCCGTGTCTAATGTAAATGTTTTTCCCAGCTTTGGATAGTGAAGTACTGGAGCCTCACAGAGCTGTTGCTTCAAATTTTCGAAACTTTCGTTGCATTTATCCGACCATATGAACGGCTTTCCCTTTTCGGTAAGTTGATGTAGGCTTCTTGCTATATCTGCAAAGGCTTTCACGAATCGCCTGTAGTAGGTAGCTAAACCAAGAAAACTCCGTAATTGATGTTTGTCCTTTGGAGCTGGCCAATTTTTGACGGCTTCTATTTTCTCTGGATCGGTTCTTACTCCTTGTGATGAAACTATGTGCCCTAAATATTTAACCTCTTTTTTAAATAGAGCACATTTACTCGCACTGAGCTTTAATTTTGCATCTTTGAGCCTTTGAAGTACATCCCGTAAGTTGTTTTTATGTTCCATGAATGTCCTTCCGATTACTATTATGTCATCCAAATAGACAAGACATGTTTTCCAGGTTAAACCTCGTAGAACACATTCCATTAGTCGTTCGAATGTGGCTGGAGCATTACATAACCCAAATGGCATTACTTTGAATTGCCATAAGCCACTGCCAACTGAGAAAGCAGTTTTCTCTCGGTCCTCGGGATGTATTTCTACTTGCCAGTAACCACTCTTCAAATCCAGCGTGGAAAACCATTGCGCTCCGGAAAGGGTATCCAATGTGTCATCAATCCTTGGTAATGGATAGCTATCTTTTCTCGTCACGTTATTTAGTTGGCGGTAGTCTACACAGAATCGGGTGCTGCCATCCTTCTTCCTAACCAGAACAACGGGCGATGTCCAAGGGCTGTTAGATTCCTCTATGATGCCTTGTTTCTTCATGGAGTTCATCATGTATGCAACTTCTGGTTGTTTGGCTAATGGCAATCTTCGTGGTGTCTGTCGAATGGGTCTGGAATCTCCTGTATCGATTCGATGCTGGACAAGATTTGTTTTACCATAATCATCATCATTCATTGCAAATAATTCCGAAAATTCATCGATCACCTCTTTGGCATCGTTGTGTTGTTGTTCACTTAAGGCACTGGACGAAAGAAGTTTCTGAATCTGTTGGGTAGTAGCTGGTATAGTTTTTGTCTCCTTGACATTACTACCATTATCTAAATTGACGATTTGGTGAACGGGTTCACAATTTCCAATTATAGCACCTTCTTTTAGTTGTATCTCGTTTTCGGATGTGTTAAGCACTCTGACTGGAATTAATGTTGCACCTTCTGCCTTCACTAAAGTCTTCCCAACGATGATGTTCGATGTAACTTTTGTGGGGTTAGGCTCCACCAGATAGAATCGGCAGGTCCCGATGTCATCAGTAAGCTTTGTCCATATTAGTGTCTCGGAGCATGGCGAAAGAGTAATATTTTCGCAAACCATCGTCCTTACTTTCGCAGGATGATCTGCTTCTTCTCCTAGTTTCATAGGAATTTCTATGTTGCCATATTTGAGAATCCGCTCTCCGACATCCAGATTTATTTTGTATGTGGTCATGAAGTCTATTCCAAGAATGCAGTCATCCATTATGTCTGAAACCAGGAAAGTGTGAGGAAATAGTAGTTCGCCTAGTTGAACATCTAAAGTTATTTCTCCAAACACCTGTGCTGCCGTTCCAGTTGCTGTTCTTAGTAGATATTTGGTGGTGTTGTGAAGCCATTTGTTCTTAACAAGATCTGCTCTAATAATTGATCTTGAAGCTCCAGTATCGATAGTAACTGCGCAGTCATTTTTTCCTACACTTCCATATATAACAAGACTGCTATTATTTCTCTGTAACTGACTTACTTGGATGATGACTTCGGGGCTGTCGATTCCACCAACCAACTTCTGCCCCACGAAGTTGGTTTTTACTAGTTTTCCGACTGCTCAAGAGGAGAGACGATGCGACTAGTCGCTGTTTGATATCTAGTCTCTCCACGAATTGCTTGTTCCCTGGCTCGACATCTTTGGCATTCTTCTTTCCCTCTTCTTCTGGTGATTCCCCTCGTCGAAGTTTTCTGCAGTCTCTTTGAAGGTGCCCTGGTTTATTACAATTCCAGCATCGAGGGACACCACGTGAAGGCGGGCTCTGTGATGATTGCACTCTGTTACAAGTACATTCTTCCACTGAAATTTCTCTCACTCGTACAGCACTCCGTGAAGCTTGTCTGGCGGATTCATACGCTAATGCCTAGGCTAGTGCTTCTGCTGTTGATTTCTTTCCTGCTAGCCTCAATGATTGTTGTAAATTTTGATCTGTAATAGCGTTCATAAATGCCTCCGTCGCTACTTCATTGAGAAAATCCGCATTCACGCTGGAGTATGACAGATGCGCTAATCTTTCTACATCTGCCTGCAGTTGTTGTAGTGATTCGCCATGTTTTTGAATCCTGTTGCGCAACTGTAGGCGATATACTTGCTGCATGTGCTCATCTCCGTAACGTAATTCTATCGCCTGTACTAATGAAGAGTAATTACGTTGATTTTCAATCGGTACAGTTTGTAAGAGTTCTGACGCAGGACCTCGAAGTGCTAACACCAGAGCTATAGCTTTGTCTTCATCATTCCATCCATTTACCTCTGAAGCTGCCTCGAATTGTCTCTTGAAGATATGCCACGAATTTTGTCCATCAAATATGGGAGGTTTCATTCTACCTGCACCGGATATTTCAGTTGCTCCGCTTAGAGGCTGACGATGCTTTATTCTTTCCAGATCTGATTTAAAACTGTCAAGCTGCTCGGTGACTTTTTGTTGAGCTTCCGCCACTTCCT
Source organism: Dioctria linearis (assembly GCA_963930735.1). Lineage (NCBI taxonomy): Eukaryota > Metazoa > Arthropoda > Insecta > Diptera > Asilidae > Dioctria > Dioctria linearis. Next base: position 216,636,962 of record OZ005740.1, on the reverse strand, counting down.
GCTCGATTCCTTCAATTTTCAAATTTTGTTCGTCTAATGAGTTTTTCAGGAAAGTCTTCTGTTCCTCCAAACGAGTTTCTAGACAATTCTCCAAAGAGATCTTTTGTTCGTCCAAACGGGTTTCCAGAGATTTCTTTTGTTCCTCAAAATCAATCTTTTGTTCATCAAAACGGGCTTCCATAGATTTCTTCTGTTCATCTAAACGTGATTCCAGAGAATTCTTTTGTTCGTCCATAGATTTCTTCTGTTCATCTAAACGTGATTCCAGAGAATTCTTTTGTTCGTCCATAGATTTCTTCTGTTCATCTAAACGTGATTCTAGAGAATTCTTTTGTTCCTCGAGAGAATTCTTTTGTTCCTCGAGAGAATTCTTTTGCTCATCAAAACGGGCTTCCATTTTACTCATTAAAGTACTCAACAGCTGTTCCATTTTCATCGCAGGCGCTTCTTCAACTTCGATTTCCTCCAAGTTCTCTTCGAAAACAAATGTTTCAGGATTCTTTCCTTCCTCTATCAAAGATTGTCTAAGTCGCTCGACTAGAACTTTCTTTATGCCTGTCGTTTGTAATGACCGGTTCCCTAACTCCACTTTCAAATCCTGCGTTCGAAGCTCGTCCACTTTGCGCCCCATTATTTTAGTAATTCACTCACAGTTGAATATAAATTATTTTCCAGAACTTTTAAAATTTAACACAATTCCACAAAATTAATCACACTTTTAATTTTTCAGTCAATTGCCACCACTTTATTTCTCAAATATATTTCACTTCTGACACCAGTTGTTGCGAGCGTGGCCTTTGGTTCGTTATTTAAAACACAATATTAAATAATTAATATATAAGTTCTTTATTACACTTAAATCATATAAAGTTCACAAACATTTATTTAATCAACTCAACTCTAATTATCGCTAACACTGTACTTTCAATTATCGCAATCTAATTACACACTATCGCTTCTTTATTGCTTTCGCTTCTTAACACTGCAACGTCTAAGACAAGACTCTTTTTCTGGCGATGACAACTGTTATCAATATCATATTGTTACGTGCAATAGAAAGAGACAACTGGTGACATCTACTGGCAATAAACAACTTCAGGTTCGGAGAGTAAATGACTTCAGGTTCGGAGAATCGATTATGAAAGTTCAGGAATAGAACAAATAGAATAGTCTAGAAGCTTTTGGAATAGAACACTCCAGATTTATCCGGAGTGTTTCTAGGGTATAAATATAACAGTTGTCATCGCCAGAGAAAGAGTCTTGTCTTAGACGTTGCAGTGTTAAGAAGCGAAAGTAATAAAGAAGCGATAGTGTGTAATTAGATTGCGATAATTGAAAGTACAGTGTTAGCGATAATTAGAGTTGAGTTGATTAAATGAATGTTTGTGAATTTTATATGATTTAAGTGAAATAAAGAACTTATATATTAATTATTTAATATTGTGTTTTAAATAACGAACCAAAGGCCACGCTCGCAACAACTGGTGTCAGAAGTGAAATATATTTGAGAAATAAAGTGGTGGCAATTGACTGAAAAATTAAAAGTGTGATTAATTTTGTGGAATTGTGTTAAATTTTAAAAGTTCTGGAAAATAATTTATATTCAACTGTGAGTGAATTACTACAGTAATGGGGCGCAAAGTGGAGGAGCTTCGAATACAGGATTTGAAAGTGGAGCTAGGGAACCGCTCATTACAAACGACAGGTGCAAAGAAAGCTCTAGTCGAGCGACTTAGACAAGCTTTGATAGCGGAAGGAAAGAATCCTGAGACATTTGTTTTCGAAGAGAACTTGGAAGGAACCGAATTTGAAGAAGAGCCTGAGATGAAAATGGAACAGCTTTTGAGTATTTTAATGAGCAAAACAAAAGAATTCTCTCGAGGAACAAAAGAATTCTCTGGAATCACGTTTAGATGAACAGAAGAAATCTATGGACGAACAAAAGAATTCTCTCGAGGAACAAAAGAATTCTCTGGAATCACGTTTAGATGAACAGAAGAAATCTATGGACGAACAAAAGAATTCTCTCGAGGAACCAAAGAATTCTCTGGAATCACGTTTAGATGAACAGAAGAAATCTATGGAAGCCCGTTTTGATGAACAAAAGAAATCTCTGGAAACCCGTTTGGACGAACAAAAGATCTCTTTGGAGAATTGTCTAGAAACTCGTTTGGAGGAACAGAAGACTTTCCTGAAAAACTCATTAGACGAACAAAATTTGAAAATTGAAGGAATCGAGCAGGAAGTGGCGGAAGCTCAACAAAAAGTCACCGAGCAGCTTGACAGTTTTAAATTAGATCTGGAAAGAATAAAGCATCGTCAGCCTCTAAGCGGAGCAACTGAAATATCCGGTGCAGGTAGAATGAAACCTCCCATATTTGATGGACAAAATTCGTGGCATATCTTCAAGAGACAATTCGAGGCAGCTTCAGAGGTAAATGGATGGAATGATGAAGACAAAGCTATAGCTCAGGTGTTAGCACTTCGAGGTCCTGCGTCAGAACTCTTACAAACTGTACCGATTGAAAATCAACGTAATTACTCTTCATTAGTACAGGCGATAGAATTACGTTACGGAGATGAGCACATGCAGCAAGTATATCGCCTACAGTTGCGCAACAGGATTCAAAAATATGGCGAATCACTACAACAACTGCAGGCAGATGTAGAAAGATTAGCGCATCTGTCATACTCCAGCGTGAATGCGGATTTTCTCAATGAAGTAGCGACGGAGGCATTTGTGAACGCTATTACAGATCAAAATTTACAACAATCATTGAGGCTAGCAGGAAAGAAATCAACAGCAGAAGCACTAGCCTATGCATTAGCGTATGAATCCGCCAGACAAGCTTCACGGAGTGCTGTACGAGTGAGAGAAATTTCAGTGGAAGAATGTACTTGTAACAGAGTGCAATCATCACAGAGCCCGCCTTCACGTGGTGTCCCTCAATGCTGGAATTGTAATAAACCAGGGCACCTTCAAAGAGACTGCAGAAAACGTCGACGAGTGGAATCACCAGAAGAAGAGGGGAAAGAAGAATGCCAAAGATGTCGAGCCAGGGAACAAGCAATTCGTGGAGAGACTAGATATCAAACAGCGACTAGTCGCATCGTCTCTCCTCTTGAGCAGTCGGAAAACTAGTAAAAACCAACTTCGTGGGGCAGAAGTTGGTTGGTGGAATCGACAGCCCCGAAGTCATCATCCAAGTAAGTCAGTTACAGAGAAATAATAGCAGTCTTGTTATATATGGAAGTGTAGGAAAAAATGACTGCGCAGTTACTATCGATACTGGAGCTTCAAGATCAATTATTAGAGCAGATCTTGTTAAGAACAAATGGCTTCACAACACCACCAAATATCTACTAAGAACAGCAACTGGAGCGGCAGCACAGGTGTTTGGAGAAATAACTTTAGATGTTCAACTAGGCGAACTACTATTTCCTCACACTTTCCTGGTTTCAGACATAATGGATGACTGCATTCTTGGAATAGATTTCATGACCACATACAAAATAAATCTGGATGTCGGAGAGCGGATTCTCAAATATGGCAACATAGAAATTCCTATGAAACTAGGAGAAGAAGCAGATCATCCTGCGAAAGTAAGGACGATGGTTTGCGAAAATATTACTCTTTCGCCATGCTCCGAGACACTAATATGGACAAAGCTTACTGATGACATCGGGACCTGCCGATTCTATCTGGTGGAGCCTAACCCTACAAAAGTTACATCGAACATCATCGTTGGCAATAGTTTAGTGAAGGCAGAAGGTGCAACATTAATTCCAGTCAGAGTGCTTAACACATCCGAAAACGAGATACAACTAAAAGAAGGTGCTATAATTGGAAATTGTGAACCCGTTTACCAAATCGTCAATTTAGATAATGGTAGTAATGTCAAGGAGACAAAAACTATACCAGCTACTACCCAACAGGTTCAGAAACTTCTTTCGTCCAGTGCCTTAAGTGAACAACAACACAACGATGCCAAAGAGCTGATCGATGAATTTTCGGAATTATTTGCAATGAATGATGATGATTATGGTAAAACAAATCTTGTCCAGCATCGAATCGATACAGGAGATTCCAGACCCAATCGACAGACACCACGAAGATTGCCATTAGCCAAACAGCCAGAAGTTGCAGACATGATGAACTCCATGAAGAAACAAGGCATCATAGAGGAATCTAACAGCCCTTGGACATCGCCGGATGTTCTGGTTAGGAAGAAGGATGGCAGCACCCGATTTTTTGTAGACTACCGCCAACTAAATAACGTGACGAGAAAAGATAGCTATCCATTACCAAGGATTGATGACACATTGGATACCCTTTCCGGAGCGCAATGGTTTTCCACGCTGGATTTGAAGAGTGGTTACTGGCAAGTGGAAAAACATACCGAGGACCGAGAGAAAACTGCTTTCTCAGTTGGCAGTGGCTTATGGCAATTCAAAGTAATGCCATTTGGGTTATGTAATGCTCCAGCCACATTCGAACGACTAATGGAATGTGTTCTACGAGGTTTAACCTGGAAAACATGTCTTGTCTATTTGGATGACATAATAGTAATCGGAAGGACATTCATGGAACATAAAAACAACTTACGGGATGTACTTCAAAGGCTCAAAGATGCAAAATTAAAGCTCAGTGCGAGTAAATGTGCTCTATTTAAAAAAGAGGTTAAATATTTAGGGCACATAGTTTCATCACAAGGAGTAAGAACCGATGCAGAGAAAATAGAAGCCGTCAAAAATTGGCCAGCTGCAAAGAATAAACATCAATTACGGAGTTTTCTTGGTTTAGCTACCTACTACAGGCGATTCGTGAAAGGTTTTGCAGATATAGCAAGAAGCCTACATCAACTTACCGAAAAGGGAAAGCCGTTCATATGGTCGGATAAATGCAACGAAAGTTTTGAAAATTTGAAGCAACAGCTCTGTGAGGCTCCAGTACTTCACTATCCAAAGCTGGGAAAAACATTTACATTAGACACGGATGCCAGCACTGAAGGTATTGGTGCAGTGCTTTCTCAGGAGGAGAATGGTCAAGAAGTTCCAGTAGCTTACTATAGCAAAGCACTTTCAAAGTCAGAGAAAAATTATTGTGCTACAAGAAAGGAGCTACTTGCCATTGTAAGTTCAACAAAGCATTTTCATAAATATCTCTATGGGCAGAAATTCATCCTTCGCACCGACCATGCAGCGCTTAAATGGCTTCTGCAGTTTAAGAATCCTGAGGGACAAGTGGCGAGATGGATAGAGCGACTCCAGGCTTATGATTTTGAAATACAACACCGAAGAGGTCGTATCCATGGAAATGCAGACGCCCTTTCACGACATCCATGTAAACTTGAGTGCAAACATTGCACACGAATAGAAGAAAAAGAAACAGTAGCAACTATACAGTTGGTAACCGTGGAGCCATCTACAGGTTGGGACAACGAGGACCTACGAACAGCACAACGAGAAGATCCGGACATTTCACCTATTCTTGCTGGAAAGAAGACATGGAAAGACCAGACTGGAAGGATATTTCGGAACGGAGTGAGAAGCTAAAAAGTTACTGGGCTCAATGGAACTCTCTTCATGTTGAATGTGGTATATTAAAACGCAAGTGGGAAGCACCTAATGGCGAATCTTTCCGAATGCAGATAGTCGTGCCGGCATCAAATGTCAAAGATGTTCTAGAAGAAATGCACGGTGGAACCTCTGGAGGACATTTGGGAGTGAACAAAACCATTTCCAAAATACGAGAAAAGTTTTATTGGTTACATATGCGAGAAGATGTGGAGGAGTGGTGCCGCATATGCACTGTCTGTGCTGCTTGCAAAGGGCCGCAACACAGAAGCAGAGGAGAAATGCATAAGTATAATGTCGGAGCCCCCTTTGAAAGGATAGCTATAGACATCGCTGGACCTTTTCCAGAAACGGATGGCGGTAACCGTTATATATTAGTTGCCATTGACTATTTCAGTAAATGGCCTGAAGCTTATGCAATCCCTAATCAAGAGGCAACCACAGTTGCGGAACAAATAATAACGAATTGGGTCAGTAGGTTTGGTGTGCCTCACGAACTCATTCGGACCAAGGACGGAACTTCGAATCGCGGACTTTCCAGGAGATGTGTAAAATGTTGGGAATAAGAAAAACTAGAACAACTCCTCTACACCCACAATCTGATGGCATGGTAGAGCGCTTCAACAGAACATTGATCGAGCATCTAAAGAAAGTAGTTGACTATCATCAACGCGATTGGGATCGACATATTCCTGTATTCCTAATGGCTTATAGATCAGCCGTTCATAGTACTACCGGACAAACCCCAGCTAAAGTCATATTCAGAAGAGAGATGCGTTTACCTAGCGACCTCAAATTCGGTACCCCCAGAGGTGAACAAAAGTTACCAGAAGACTACGTATCGGAGCTCAAACAACAATTAGCCGATGTACACGAGGCCACGAGGACGAAATTAGCAACAAATACTGATCGGATGAAGACCCGCTATGACTTGCGCGCTAATTCCGCAGGATTTAACGAAGGTGATCTTGTTTGGCTGTACAACCCGAAACGACGTAAGGACGTTCTCCAAAATTGCAACAACACTGGGAAGGACCATATTCAGTAGTAACTAGAATTAATGACGTGGTATACAGGATTCAGCGTGGCACAAGAGGCAAGCACAAAATTGTTCATTTGGACCGCTTGTGTCAATACTACGAGCATCAAGACCGTGGACCACCTGTTGTTCGGGACGAACAAGTTTAAGAAGGGGGCAGTGTTACGTGCAATAGAAAGAGACAACTGGTGACATCTACTGGCAATAAACAACTTCAGGTTCGGAGAGTAAATGACTTCAGGTTCGGAGAATCGATTATGAAAGTTCAGGAATAGAACAAATAGAATAGTCTAGAAGCTTTTGGAATAGAACACTCCAGATTTATCCGGAGTGTTTCTAGGGTATAAATATAACAGTTGTCATCGCCAGAGAAAGAGTCTTGTCTTAGACGTTGCAGTGTTAAGAAGCGAAAGTAATAAAGAAGCGATAGTGTGTAATTAGATTGCGATAATTGAAAGTACAGTGTTAGCGATAATTAGAGTTGAGTTGATTAAATGAATGTTTGTGAATTTTATATGATTTAAGTGAAATAAAGAACTTATATATTAATTATTTAATATTGTGTTTTAAATAACGAACCAAAGGCCACGCTCGCAACAATATCTTCACGACAAATATGCACCTCTGCTTACCGGATCTCTCCAAATCGTATTCCTTGGTACTCTCGTGAAATTGAATATCTAATTGCTGAAAGAGAACTACTTTTCCGTAGGTACAAGAGATGTAAGTCGGAGGAATGTTTTTCCAGGTACAAAGCAATTAGAAATAAGACGAATACTGTAATAAAAAGGACAAAGAAGAACTATTTCAATAACATATTAAATCCATCTTTGCCCTCTAAGAAACTGTGGTCTAATTTGAATCGGTTCGGTGTCTGCGGAAAGGGTTTGCCACCATGTGACTTGAATACTGATGATCTTAAAATTGTTACGTGCAATAGAAAGAGACAACTGGTGACATCTACTGGCAATAAACAACTTCAGGTTCGGAGAGTAAACGACTTCAGGTTCGGAGAATCGATTATGAAATCTACAGGAAAGTTCAGGAATAGAACAAATAGAATAGTCAAGAAGCTTTTGTAATAGAACACTCCAGAATAATCCGGAGAGTTTCTAGGGTATAAATATAACAGTTGTCATCGCAAGAAAAGAGTCTTGTTTTAGACGTTGCAGTGTTAGCAAGCGAAAGTAATTGAAGAAGCGAAAGAGTGTAATTAGATTGCGATAATTGAAAGTACAGTGTTAGCGATAATTAGAGTTGAGTTGATTAAATGAATGTTTGTGAACTTTATATGATTTAAGTGTAATAAAGAACTTATATATTAATTATTTAATATTGTGTTTTAAATAACGAACCAAAGGCCACGCTCGCAACATCTGGTGTCAGAAGTGAAATATATTTGTGAAATAAAGTGGTGGCAATTGACTGAAAAATTAAAAGTGTGATTAATTTTGTGGAATTGTGTTAAATTTTAAAAGATCTGGAAAATAATTTATATTCAACTGTGAGTGAATTACTACAGTAATGGGGCGCAAAGTGGAGGAGCTTCGAATACAGGATTTGAAAGTGGAGCTAGGGAACCGCTCATTACAAACGACAGGTGCAAAGAAAGTTCTAGTCGAGCGACTTAGACAAGCTTTGATAGCGGAAGGAAAGAATCCTGAGACATTTGTTTTCGAAGAGAACTTGGAAGGAACCGAATTTGAAGAAGAGCCTGAGAAGAAAATGGAACAGCTTTTGAGTACTTTAATGAGCAAAATGGAAGCCCGTTTTGATGAACAAAAGAATTCTCTCGAGGAACAAAAGAATTCTCTCGAGGAACAAAAGAATTCTCTGGAATCACGTTTAGATGAACAGAAGAAATTTATGGACGAACAAAAGAAATCTATGGAAGCCCGTTTTGATGAATAAAAGATTGATTTTGAGGAACAAAAAAAATTTCTGGAAACCCGTTTGGACGAACAAAAGACCTCTCTGGAGAATTGTCTAGAAACTCGTTTGGAGGAACAGAAGACTTTCCTGAAAAACTCATTAGACGAACAAAATTTGAAAATTGAAGGAATCGAGCAGGAAGTGGCGGAAGCTCAACAAAAAGGCACCGAGCAGCTTGACAGTGATCTGGAAAGAATAAAGCATCGTCAGCCTCTAAGCGTAGCAACTGAAATATCCGGTGCAAATAGAATGAAACCTCCCATATTTGATGGACAAAATTCGTGGCATATCTTCAAGAGACAATTCGAGGCAGCTTCAGAGGTAAATGGATGGAATGATGAAGACAAAGCTATAGCTCTGGTGTTAGCACTTCGAGGTCCTGCGTCAGAACTCTTACAAACTGTACCGATAGAAAATCAACGTAATTACTCTTCATTAGTACAGGCGATAGAATTGCGTTACGGAGATGAGCACATGCAGCAAGTATATCGCCTACAGTTGCGCAACAGGATTAAAAAACATGGCGAATCACTACAACAACTGCAGGCAGATGTAGAAAGATTAGCGCATCTGTCATACTCCAGCGTGAATGCGGATTTTCTCAATGAAGTGGCGACGGAGGCATTTGTGAACGCTATTACAGATCAAAATTTACAACAATCATTAAGGCTAGCAGGAAAGAAATCAACAGCAGAAGCACTAGCCTATGCATTAGTGTATGAATCCGCCAGACAAGCTTCGCGGGGTGCAGTACGAATGAGAGACATTTCGGTGGACGAATGTACTTGTAATAGAATGCAGTCATCCCAGAGCTCACCTTTGCGTGGTATCCTTCGATGCTGGAATTGTAATAGAACAGAACACCTACAAAGAGACTGCAGAAAACGCCGACGAGTGGAATCTCTAGATGAAGAGAGGAAAGTGGAATTGCAAAGATATCGAGCTGAGCAGCAGACTTGCAATAGATTGCAGTTATCACTGAGCACCCCTTCACGTAGTGTTCTTCGATGTTGGGATTGTAATAAATTAGGACACCTTCAAAGCGACTGCAGGAAACGCCGTCGAAAGGAATCAACAGAAAAGAAAGGGAGAGAAGAATGTTCAAATTGGCGACCTAGACAGCAAACTATTCTTAGGGAGACTAGAATCCAACCTTATGGTTTTGAGAGCCAACACAGGGAAGGACGTATCCATGGAAATGCAGAAGCCTTGGTACAACGTCAATGGGAACCTGAATGTAAGCATTACGGCTGGGAGAAAGGAAATGAGAAAACAGCTACTATACAGTTGGTAACTGTGGAGCCATCAACAGGTTGGGGCATCGAGAGTTTGCAAACAGCACAACGAGAAGATCCGGACATATCGCCTATTCTTGCTTGGAAAGCAGACATAGAAATACCAGAATGGAAGGATATTTCGAGGATGAGTGAAAAGCTGAAAAGCTACTGGGCTCAATGGAATTCCCTTCATATTGAATGCGGTATATTAAAACGCAAGTGGGAAGCACCTAACGGTAAATCGTTCCGAATGCAAATAGTCGTGCCAGCATCAAAGGTCAACGAGGTTCTAGGTAAAGTGCATCGTGGAGCATCTGGAGAACATTTGGGAGTGAATAAAACAATTTCTAAAATACGAGAAAAGTTTTATTGGCTACATATGCGGGAGGATGTAGAGAAGTGGTGTCGCAGATGCACTGTGTGTGCTTTTTACAAAGGGTCGCCACGTGCCAGCAGAAAGGAAATGTACAAGTGTAATGTCAGAGCCCCATTGAAACTGAGAGCTGATGTACAAAGGGCCACGGGGGCGAAATTAGCAGAAAGTACCCATCGGATGAGGACACGCTATGACTTACGTGCGAATTCAGCAGGATTCAATGAAGGTGATCTTGTTTGGCTATACAACCCGAACCGACGTAAGGGATGCTCTCCAAAGTCACAACAACAGTGGGAGGGACCGTATTCAGTAGTAACTAAAATAAATGACGTAGTATACAGGATTCAACGTGGTACAGGAGGCAAACGAAAAATCGTTCATTTGGACCGCTTGTGTCAATACTACGAGCATCAAGACCGTGGACCACCTGTTGTTCGGGACGAACAAGTTTAAGAAGGGGGCAGTGTTACGTGCAATAGAAAGAGACAACTGGTGACATCTACTGGCAATAAACAACTTCAGGTTCGGAGAGTAAACGACTTCAGGTTCGGAGAATCGATTATGAAATCTACAGGAAAGTTCAGGAATAGAACAAATAGAATAGTCAAGAAGCTGTTGGAATAGAACACTCCAGAATAATCTGGAGAGTTTCTAGGGTATAAATATAACAGTTGTCATCGCCAGAAAAGAGTCTTGTTTTAGACGTTGCAGTGTTAGCAAGCGAAAGTAATTGAAGAAGCGAAAGAGTGTAATTAGATTGCGATAATTGAAAGTACAGTGTTAGCGATAATTAGAGTTGAGTTGATTAAATGAATGTTTGTGAACTTTATATGATTTAAGTGTAATAAAGAACTTATATATTAATTATTTAACATTGTGTTTTAAATAACGAACCAAAGGCCACGCTCGCAACAATATCTATTTTACTACACCCTGTAATATTTCCTTAACACGTCCCGTTCCCAATACCAGCGTGAACTTGGCAGATCACAGCAGTTTCAGTTTCCGATGCGTATCACATGAAGAGGTTTTCAAAGCATGCATGTCCGTTAGATCCGTAGTCACAAGATCAGACGATATTTCTCCATCATTTTTCAAATTGCTGTTGCCTCTAATTCTTGACAGTTTAGTATATATCTTTAACTCTTGTCTTACATTTTCTGTGTTTCCTCAAATATGGAAAAATGCAGTTGTTATACCTTTGGCTAAATCCTCTGCACCAAAATCAGTCTCTGATTATCGGCCAATAGCTTACTAATACCATGTTTACATGCAGGGTTGAACCCTAGTTCAACTCGGGTTCAACTCCATGTATACGCGGTTCGGGTTGAAATTAGATCGACTCGACTGTCGACTCGATCACGCTTGGCTGGCGTAGTCGAGTCGAATTGGTGTCCTATAAACGCGGATTGAGTAGTCGAGTTGGCAGCTTACAGTTGGAATTTATTTTATTCATTCTTTACTCGAAAGTTTTGGTATATTGTGTATTTGTTGTGAGTTTATTTTGTTTATTTAAACAAAATTTATAACTTTTATAACTTCATCACAAAAAATACCATAAATAATGTTATGTTTAATTGTCACTTCAACTATAGTTGGACCCGTTCTCAACTCAATATCTCAACCCTGCGTGCTCAAAAACACGAGTCGAAAACTCAACTCAATTTCGACTCGATCTTTCAATTCTGCATGTAAACATGGTATATGTTACCTTAGCAAAATCCTAGAGAAATTAATGAGCACGCAAATTCTCCAGTATGTGTCGGATCATAAGCTCATTTCGAAATGGCAGTCCGGTTTTCGTTCTGGCCACAGCCGTGAAACGGCCTTGTTGAAAGTATCTACTGATATCCGCAATTCACTTGACAGTGATTTGTTAACAGCTTTGGTACTCCTCGACTTCACTAAAGCATTTGATTCCGTCAATCACAGTTTACTTTTATCAAAACTTCAAAAAATGTGTAATTTTTCTCATTCATCTTCTAGAATGATTTCAGACTTCCTTTCAAATCGCTCTCAGTATGTTAAAGTCGGGGATGCTAAATCGAAGTGGATTAAGGTTAAATGCGGTGTTACGCAAGGCTCAATTCTTGGACCGCTTCTCTTTAACTTATTCATAAATGATCTCCCTGATAATATTGAAGACGTGAATATTCACATGTATGCTGACGATGTTCAGATATATCTATCTCGTCCAATTGGGTTAATTGAGGACTGCATATACCGAGTAAACCGTGATTTAATAAATATCTCTGATTGGGCCACCAGCAATCGACTATTGTTGAATCCCCTGAAATCTTGTATGGTTTTTTACAGGAGAGACTTGGAGTTTTCAGATCTTCCCTCTATACATCTAAATGGAGTACTTTTGCCATATGCCAGCAAGGTTAAGAATTTTGGTGTTTATTTCAATAGTAAATTTGAGTGTTGTGACCATGTTAATTCCTCATTACAAAAGATTTATGGCGGCCTTCGATTGCTTTGTCTGTCGAGTAGCCTGCTCCAGGTTGAGTTAAAGCTAAAGCTTGTTAAGGCACTGCTAATTCCACATTTCACTTTCTGTAGTACAATTCATTCGCGGCTTGACTCTGTGTGCAGTCGTAAATTAAATGTAGCTTTTAATGATTGCGTGCGTTTCTGCTTATAGAAATTCCATATCAGGATGTTCTTTAGATACTTATTTAGACATTAGAGCATTAGTTTTCCTACGTAAATTGATAATTTCTAAGTTTCCTTTGTATTTATATAGTCACTTACAATTCCTGCATTCGTCCCGTCATGTAATCCTTCGGATTCCTCGTGCATGTTATGTTGTTGGGCAAAGTTCTTATTTTTCCGTTATTTCTCGATTATGGAATTCTCTTCCGGTCACTGTCAGATAGCAGACTCGGACATTAGATTTTAAAAATGAGCTGAAGCATATTCTGAATTAATCATGAATTTAAAGTGCCGATGACACAATTTTTTGCGTAGTTTAGATTAATATTAAACTCTAATCCTTACAATTACTTTATGCTTTATTTTATTATTTGGTGATTTTGTTGTTTTGTTTCTTTTTTTTCTCTTTTTGGTTTTTACTCGGTATGGTTTTTTTTTCTTATTTGAAATTATTGTATTATTATAGTTATGTGGCAACCGCCACCGAAGTTAGAGGGCAACATTTAAATTTAGCGCCTAGCGCAACGAATTGTAATTCTTTAGTGATGTTGCGCCCTCTATGAAAAAAAATTAGAACAAAAAAGATGTAATAGTAGTAGTAGCGTCATTTTTCGAGTTAGTAGTAGAGTGTCTTTCTACCACGAGCAACAGACAGTCCGTCCAATACAGTAGACGCTGAGATTAACCAAGTACCGTGTAATAGGTGGCCAAAAGAGCAAAAAAAACCAATAAAGCATTAAGTGTTATCTCTAAATTAAAAATCTTTTATTTTATAACGCCTAGAGCTGTAGAGTGACCTAGTGTGAAATGGTAAGTCGCTAACTTCCAAAGTGGTGACCGACGTAATCTACAGTGAAAGGTATGCAAGCGAAAGGCTCAAAACGAACAAATCAACAATTCGCCAATTCAATTGCCGGTGCTCCATACATATCGCCATTTTGGACTTGAGTCTTTGAGTAGCGCATGCGCTTGAGATCCAACGTCGACCTCTAGTTACAAATAGAGACAGTGAATAATAGTACTAAACTTAAAACCTTATCACTTGCGTTTACCCATATTTAGCACATTCTTAAACCTTACGACAAAATCATAAATTGAGCCATTTTATCGACATTTATACAGAATACAGAATTACGATATTTTGTTATAGTTGACACTTGTCATATGTTGCTCGTCATTGGAAATAAAAACAATGAATCAATAACCTCAGTGCAAGTTAAGCAGGCGATTTTTGCGAATTATGTCAAAATTTTTCCGAATAATTATCAATCGCTTTTGGCTTCAAATTAAAGTGAACAATTTTTTCGAGAATTTTTCCATTTTTCCTAAAAAATAAACGGATATAAAATCCAATCGAACGATTGTTACAAACGAAATAAACTTTCCCGATAATTTGAAAGTATTAATCCATCAGTGGCGAATAAAACACAAATAATTTTACAAAATGCCAAATCACGGCGAGGGAGACGAACCAGAAAACGAACGTCAGGAAGTGAACGCAAATTCAGCCATTCCTCGGATCCCATTGCCACAAATGAATGAAAATCACATCGAAATGTATTTTATGAGTCTCGAGTTTTGGTTTAATGCTTCACGTGTTACTAACGACAATCAAAAATACAACACAGTAATGGCGCATATTAATCCACTACGATTAATGGAATTATCTTCGATTATCAACGATGTCCCAGAGCGAGGTAAATATTGTTGCGAGCGTGGCCTTTGGTTCGTTATTTAAAACACAATATTAAATAATTAATATATAAGTTCTTTATTACACTTAAATCATATAAAGTTCACAAACATTTATTTAATCATCTCAACTCTAATTATCGCTAACACTGTACTTTCAATTATCGCAATCTAATTACACACTATCGCTTCTTTATTACTATCGCTTCTTAACACTGCAACGTCTAAAACAAGACTCTTTTTCTGGCGATGACAACTGTTATATTTATACCCTAGAAACACTCCGGATAAATCTGGAGTGTTCTATTCCAAAAGCTTCTAGACTATTCTATTTGTTCTATTCCTGAACTTTCATAATCGATTCTCCGAACCTGAAGTCATTTACTCTCCGAACCTGAAGTTGTTTATTGCCAGTAGATGTCACCAGTTGTCTCTTTCTATTGCACGTAACACTGCCCCCTTCTTAAACTTGTTCGTCCCGAACAACAGGTGGTCCACGGTCTTGATGCTCGTAGTATTGACACAAGCGGTCCAAATGAACAATTTTGTGCTTGCATCTTGTGCCACGCTGAATCCTGTATACCACGTCATTAATTCTAGTTACTACTGAATATGGTCCTTCCCAGTGTTGTTGCAATTTTGGAGAACGTCCCTTACGTCGTTTCGGGTTGTACAGCCAAACAAGATCACCTTCGTTAAATCCTGCGGAATTAGCGCGTAAGTCATAGCGGGTCTTCATCCGATCAGTATTTGTTGCTAATTTCGTCCTCGTGGCCTCGTGTACATCGGTTAATTGTTGTTTGAGCTCCGATACGTAGTCTTCTGGTAACTTTTGTTCACCTCTGGGGGTACCGAATTTGAGGTCGCTAGGTAAACGCATCTCTCTTCCGAATATGACTTTAGCTGGGGTTTGTCCGGTAGTACTATGAACGGCTGATCTATAAGCCATTAGGAATACAGGAATATATCGATCCCAATCGCGTTGATGATAGTCAACTACTTTCTTTAGATGCTCGATCAATGTTCTGTTGAAGCGCTCTACCATGCCATCAGATTGTGGGTGTAGAGGAGTTGTTCTAGTTTTTCTTATTCCCAACATTTTACACATCTCCTGGAAAGTTCGCGATTCGAAGTTCCGTCCTTGGTCCGAATGAAGTTCGTGAGGCACACCAAACCTACTGACCCAATTCGTTATTATTTGTTCCGCAACTGTGGTTGCCTCTTGATTAGGGATTGTATAAGCTTCAGGCCATTTACTGAAATAGTCAATGGCAACTAATATATAACGGTTACCGCCATCCGTTTCTGGAAAAGGTCCAGCGATGTCTATAGCTATCCTTTCAAAGGGGGCTCCGACATTATACTTATGCATTTCTCCTTTGCTTCTGTGTTGCGGCCCTTTGCAAGCAGCACAGACAGTGCATCTGCGGCACCACTCCTCTACATCTTCTCGCATATGTAACCAATAAAACTTTTCTCGTATTTTGGAAATGGTTTTGTTCACTCCCAAATGTCCTCCAGAGGTTCCACCGTGCATTTCTTCTAGAACATCTTTGACATTTGATGCCGGCACGACTATCTGCATTCGGAAAGATTCGCCATTAGGTGCTTCCCACTTGCGTTTTAATATACCACATTCAACATGAAGAGAGTTCCATTGAGCCCAGTAACTTTTTAGCTTCTCACTCCGTTCCGAAATATCCTTCCAGTCTGGTCTTTCCATGTCTTCTTTCCAAGCAAGAATAGGTGAAATGTCCGGATCTTCTCGTTGTGCTGTTCGTAGGTCCTCGTTGTCCCAACCTGTAGATGGCTCCACGGTTACCAACTGTATAGTTGCTACTGTTTCTTTTTCTTCTATTCGTGTGCAATGTTTGCACTCAAGTTTACATGGACGTCGTGAAAGGGCGTCTGCATTTCCATGGATACGACCTCTTCGGTGTTGTATTTCAAAATCACAAGCCTGGAGTCGCTCTATCCATCTCGCCACTTGTCCCTCAGGATTCTTAAACTGCAGAAGCCATTTAAGCGCTGCATGGTCGGTGCGAAGGATGAATTTCTGCCCATAGAGATATTTATGAAAATGCTTTGTTGAACTTACAATGGCAAGTAGCTCCTTTCTTGTAGCACAATAATTTTTCTCTGACTTTGAAAGTGCTTTGCTATAGTAAGCTACTGGAACTTCTTGACCATTCTCCTCCTGAGAAAGCACTGCACCAATACCTTCATTGCTGGCATCCGTGTCTAATGTAAATGTTTTTCCCAGCTTTGGATAGTGAAGTACTGGAGCCTCACAGAGCTGTTGCTTCAAATTTTCAAAACTTTCGTTGCATTTATCCGACCATATGAACGGCTTTCCCTTTTCGGTAAGTTGATGTAGGCTTCTTGCTATATCTGCAAAACCTTTCACGAATCGCCTGTAGTAGGTAGCTAAACCAAAATGATGTTTGTCCTTTGGAGCTGGCCAATTTTTGACGGCTTCTATTTTCTCTGGATCGGTTCTTACTCCTTGTGATGAAACTATATGCCCTAAATATTTAACCTCTTTTTTAAATAGAGCACATTTACTCGCACTGAGCTTTAATTTTGCATCTTTGAGCCTTTGAAGTACATCCCGTAAGTTGTTTTTATGTTCCATGAATGTCCTTCCGATTACTATTATGTCATCCAAATAGACAAGACATGTTTTCCAGGTTAAACCTCGTAGAACACATTCGTCGAATGTGGCTGGAGCATTACATAACCCAAATGGCATTACTTTGAATTGCCATAAGCCACTGCCAACTGAGAAAGCAGTTTTCTTTCGGTCCTCGGGATGTATTTCCACTTGCCAGTAACCACTCTTCAAATCCAGCGTGGAAAACTATTGCGCTCCGAAAGGGTATCCAATGTGTCATCAATCCTTGGTAATGGATAGCTATCTTTTCTCGTCACGTTATTTAGTTGGCGGTAGTCTACACAGAATCGGGTGCTGCCATCCTTCTTCCTACCAGAACAACCGGCGATGTCCAAGGGCTGTTAGATTCCTCTATGATGCCTTGTTTCTTCATGGAGTTCATCATGTCTGCAACTTCTGGTTGTTTGGCTAATGGCAATCTTCGTGGTGTCTGTCGAATGGGCCTGGAATCTCCTGTATCGATTCGATGCTGGACAAGATTTGTTTTACCATAATCATCATCATTCATTGCAAATAATTCCGAAAATTCATCGATCACCTCTTTGGCATCGTTGTGTTGTTGTTCACTTAAGGCACTGGACGAAAGAAGTTTCTGAACCTGTTGGGTAGTAGCTGGTATAGTTTTTGTCTCCTTGACATTACTACCATTATCTAAATTGACGATTTGGTAAACGGGTTCACAATTTCCAATTATAGCACCTTCTTTTAGTTGTACCTCGTTTTCGGATGTGTTAAGCACTCTGACTGGAATTAATGTTGCACCTTCTGCCTTCACTAAAGTCTTGCCAACGATGATGCTCGATGTAACTTTTGTGGGGTTAGGCTCCACCAGATAGAATCGGCAGGTCCCGATGTCATCAGTAAGCTTTGTCCATATTAGTGTCTCGGAGCATGGCGAAAGAGTAATATTTTCGCAAACCATCGTCCTTACTTTCGCAGGATGATCTGCTTCTTCTCCTAGTTTCATAGGAATTTATATGTTGCCATATTTGAGAATCCGCTCTCCGACATCCAGATTTATTTTGTATGTGGTCATGAAATCTATTCCAAGAATGCAATCATCCATTATGTCTGAAACCAGGAAAGTGTGAGGAAATAGTAGTTCGCCTAGTTGAACATCTAAAGTTATTTCTCCAAACACCTGTGCTGCCGCTCCAGTTGCAGTTCTTAGTAGATATTTGGTGGTGTTGTGAAGCCATTTGTTCTTAACAAGATCTGCTCTAATAATTGATCTTGAAGCTCCAGTATCGATAGTAACTGCGCAGTCATTTTTTCCTACACTTCCATATATAACAAGACTGCTATTATTTCTCTGTAACTGACTTACTTGGATGATGACTTCGGGGCTGTCGATTCCACCAACCAACTTCTGCCCCACGAAGTTGGTTTTTACTAGTTTTCCGACTGCTCAAGAGGAGAGACGATGCGACTAGTCGCTGTTTGATATCTAGTCTCTCCACGAATTGCTTGTTCCCTGGCTCGACATCTTTGGCATTCTTCTTTCCCCTCTTCTTCTGGTGATTCCACTCGTCGACGTTTTCTGCAGTCTCTTTGAAGGTGCCCTGGTTTGTTACAATTCCAGCATCGAGGGACACCACGTGAAGGCGGGCTCTGTGATGATTGCACTCTGTTACAAGTACATTCTTCCACTGAAATTTCTCTCACTCGTACAGCACTCCGTGAAGCTTGTCTGGCGGATTCATACGCTAATGCATAGGCTAGTGCTTCTGCTGTTGATTTCTTTCCTGCTAGCATCAATGATTGTTGTAAATTTTGATCTGTAATAGCGTTCACAAATGCCTCCGTCGCTACTTCATTGAGAAAATCCGCATTCACGCTGGAGTATGACAGATGCGCTAATCTTTCTACATCTGCCTGCAGTTGTTGTAGTGATTCGCCATGTTTTTGAATCCTGTTGCGCAACTGTAGGCGATATACTTGCTGCATGTGCTCATCTCCGTAACGTAATTCTATCGCCTGTACTAATGAAGAGTAATTACGTTGATTTTCAATCGGTACAGTTTGTAAGAGTTCTGACGCAGGACCTCGAAGTGCTAACACCAGAGCTATAGCTTTGTCTTCATCATTCCATCCATTTACCTCTGAAGCTGCCTCGAATTGTCTCTTGAAGATATGCCACGAATTTTGTCCATCAAATATGGGAGGTTTCATTCTACCTGCACCGGATATTTCAGTTGCTCCGCTTAGAGGCTGACGATGCTTTATTCTTTCCAGATCTGATTTAAAACTGTCAAGCTGCTCGGTGACTTTTTGTTGAGCTTCCGCCACTTCCTGCTCGATTCCTTCAATTTTCAAATTTTGTTCGTCTAATGAGTTTTTCAGGAAAGTCTTCTGTTCCTCCAAACGAGTTTCTAGACAATTCTCCAAAGAGATCTTTTGTTCGTCCAAACGGGTTTCCAGAGATTTCTTTTGTTCCTCAAAATCAATCTTTTGTTCATCAAAACGGGCTTCCATAGATTTCTTCTGTTCATCTAAACGTGATTCCAGAGAATTCTTTTGTTCGTCCATAGATTTCTTCTGTTCATCTAAATGTGATTCCAGAGAATTCTTTTGTTCCTCGAGAGAATTCTTTTGCTCATCAAAACGGGCTTCCATTTTACTCATTAAAGTACTCAAAAGCTGTTCCATTTTCATCGCAGGCGTTTCTTCAACTTCGATTTCTTCCAAGTTCTCTTCGAAAACAAATGTTTCAGGATTCTTTTCTTCCTCTATCAAAGATTGTCTAAGTCGCTCGACTAGAACTTTCTTTATGCCTGTCGTTTGTAATGACCGGTTCCCTAACTCCACTTTCAAATCCTGCGTTCGAAGCTCGTCCACTTTGCGCCCCATTATTTTAGTAATTCTCTTATAGATGAATATAAATTATTTTCCAGAACTTACACAATTTAACACAATTTCTCAAAATTAATTACTCTTTTAATTTTTAGTCAATTGCCACCACTTTATTTCGCGAATTTATTTCACTTCTGACACTAGTTGTTGCGAGCGTGGCCTTTGGTTCGTTATTTAAAACACAATATTAAATAATTAATATATAAGTTCTTTATTACACTTAAATCATATAAAGTTCACAAACATTTATTTAATCAACTCAACTCTAATTATCGCTAACACTGTACTTTCAATTATCGCAATCTAATTACACACTATCGCTTCTTTATTACTATCGCTTCTTAACACTGCAACGTCTAAAACAAGACTCTTTTTCTGGCGATGACAACTGTTATATTTATACCCTAGAAACACTCCGGGTAAATCTGGAGTGTTCTATTCCAAAAGCTTCTAGACTATTCTATTTGTTCTATTCCTGAACTTTCATAATCGATTCTCCGAACCTGAAGTCATTTACTCTCCGAACCTGAAGTTGTTTATTGCCAGTAGATGTCACCAGTTGTCTCTTTCTATTGCACGTAACAATATGCTTTTATCAAACCGAAACTTATCGAACATTTTGCAGACAGCCAACAGAAACGAATTCAAGAAACTTTAGCTGGACACTCACTGGGTGATCAAAAACGAAGCCAATTGTATGGTCATTTAAAGCGATTAGCCACGGGTTCGTTCACTGATTCAGCTTTACTCAACCTTTGGGCAGCAAAACTTCCCGAAACGGCTCAGACAGCCGTCATAGCAATGAAAACAGCAACATTAGCAGACAAACTTGCAACGGCAGATGCTGTTGTTGAATCAATTCGCCTTCGAAGTATCCATGATATAGCTTCCAGCAGTTCTTCGTCAGTCATGTCAGCCTCGGTTAAACACGCCAACGATAGATCTGAAACATTTCCAGGCATTGCCGAATTAATCAAAGAAATTTCAGAGATGCGACGTGAATTTCAAAATTCTCAGAACCAACGCGGTCGAAGCAACTCGCGCAATAGAGATAAACGAGAACGGTCATACTCACGAAATTCAGTAACGGATTCAACCGAATGCTGGTACGATCGTAAATTTGGTAACAAGGCTCGTGTGTGTCGACAACCGTGCACGTTTGGTAAGCTCCAACACACAACAATGAAGCCGTCCAGTTGCTTCAACTTCAAGCTACGGTGGGCTTGAAGTTACTTCAAAACATCTTTATCGTCTGAAGATCACTGACTCATCATCTTGCAAACAATTTCTAATTGACACTGGCGCGGATGTCTCAGTTATACCACCGAATCTACAAGCAACTGGAATCAAACCCACCGATATGAAACTTTACGCTGCAAAACATTTTGTTCAGTATAACATTAAATCAGTGTTCACCTTTTAAAACGTCAAAACCTGGTATTTATTTCTTCTACTTCCCCGTCGTTAAACGCATTGACCCTGGCGTAACTCTAAAGCTGACCCAAAACGTTCAACTTAAATATCAACGATTACAAAATGGCGCCCGAGCAGGGACTCTCTTTTCTGCCACTGGAGAAACGTCAGTGAATGAAGTAGAGTAGTCAGCGTATATATATATCCAGAAACCAGACCGAGAAGAAGATAATACCAGTGTATCAAATAAATACCAGTGAATAAACAATACCCGTGAAATTTATATCTATGTGTCAAAAGTGATATCCGTATATAAAAATATCAAATAAATTAAAAATGACCGACAAAAATGAAATAACCGTCAGTGCCGTCTACCAGCTGAAAAAGGAAGACTTAATCACTGAATTAAACCGTAGGAATTTAAATACAAAGGGAACCGTGGATGAAATGCGAAAACGTCTTGCAGAAATTGTAAAACGGGAACAAACTCTTCAAGAGAAGGAGCAAAACCAGTTAAAAGTGGTGTCAACCGAAATCGAGACCGATAAAAAGACACCTCCGATTATCGACACAACCGAAACACAACCCATAACCGAGACCGATGAAATAAGACCGCCGATCACCAACACAAACCGATGGGCAAAGATTGCAGTACAATCCAACACGCCTGAGTGTTACCGACAAGGAGATACCTTATAAAAAAACACCGAATATACCGCCAACACGCCTGAGTGTTACCGACAAGGACATACCTTATATAAAAACACCGAATATACCGCCAACACGCCCGAGTGTTACCAACAAGGAAATATGTACCTTGTTAAAATATACCGAATATACCGCCAACATGTCTAAGTGTTACCGACAAGGAGATACCTTGGGTGCGTTCACCGACAGAAAGAAAGCGTGCTAAAAGTCACTTTTTGTCACCACCAAACACTTTCGTGCGTTCACTGAGTACGAAAAATGACAGATAAACGCAACCGAAACACTTCCATTTACTTTCTACTGCGTTCACTGAGTCCTCTGAGAGTGACTTTTAGCGCGCTACCTTTTACTCTCGTATTTTGGATAGTAAAATGTAGCGAAGTGATGTGTTACCATGGATGCGGATGCAAGAACGACAACTTTATAGGTTAGCTTATACAGTTCGAGCATTTATTATATTTTTCTCAATGATTGTAAGTAAGTTATGTAAATAAAGGCAATTAAATTGTCTTGCCAAAGTTAAACGTATTATTTTATACAGTTATAAAGGCTATCTTATTTTATTTTAAATGAAAAAATCTTCGTCAAGATTGTTGGAATGATAACATGTCTATTGGCTGCCTTTATGATAAAACGGTATTAATAGGAGGTCAACCACAAAGCATTGTTTTGCCTAGTACTAGTAGGATGGACTAGTTTTGTTCTCTTCATGCCCTACATAGAACGATTCTGTTGGTTCAGTGTTTATTATTTCTCCAGGAATTTACACTATATTTAAAGCCTTTAAGTATAAAGGAATGGATTCGCTAAATAAAATCTTTGTTAGGTTAGGAGAGGGAGACAGTTTGTCAGATTGGAAAATTATAAGAAAATAGCAATATTAAATCTTCTAGGATCATTGTATTGTATTTATTCGTTTTAAATATTTCTTCATACATCATTTTCGAACATATTTTATTATTTTATGTTAAAAAACTCGAATTCTAAGAATTCAAATTTTTTACTACACTACGCTTTCTTTCGTTCACCGTGGCAAAGCGGGTAGCGTAGTAATTAACTGTCAAAGTAATACTTTTGACATATGTTTACTACGCTACGCTAACACTACGCTACAAGACGCTATCGTGTCGGTGAACACACCCCTTGTAACAAAATACCGAATATACCAAATATTCCGTACCCGATAGAAATCCGAGACCGACCACTTTCAGAAGCTGACATTATGGATAAAGTCAGAAAGTGGAATGTGAGATTTAACCAAGACCAAGATCCGTTAAATTTCCTTACCATACCGACCGATAGATTTTTAAATACATTATCCGAGCTGCTGACAAAGACAGCACTAGCATGGTACCATAAAAATCGAGAGCAATGGACAACATGGACTGAATTCATAAGTGACTTCAAACTATTTTTCTTGCCGCCACGTTTCAGTATCAAACTAGCCGAACAAACAAACGTGTCAACCGAAGAGAAACTAGAACGAATTTATGAAACCCTGTTCCAGAGTACCGCTGATACATCCGTGGAAAGATTGCCTGAGCTTGTTAAACTCACAGAGGAGTATGAGTATATCAAAGCACGGGTTAAAAAGCCTGTAATACAGAAACACCAGTTATCCATCAGATGAATCAACTACCGACAAATTAATAAAAATTCCATTAAGGATGCCGAGTGCTTCGATATCAGGGGCAGCGAAAAGAGTTACCGCCTCTTCAAAAAGCAGTTCCTGAATCATGCACACATATCATAAAATAAGTGAAGTATAAGTTTTTGTTTATGTGAAGACTGTTAAGTATTCCACTGTAAAATAAATGTTAGTTAAGTAAAGGTTTTCCATTATAAAAGTAAAGTTTTCCACTATAACCATGTATAATGTTTCCACTATAAAAATGATGTTAATTGAAAAAAAAAACTGAACCAGTGTAACAGTTTTTTTTAAGCGAAGAAAGAGGGGATGTAACGAAGTTACAAATTTGAATTTAAATTCTTAAATACCCGTTATTGCATGCAGTATAATTAGTAAATAGTGCTTATTCCGATTGACCAGCTGATTTGGTTACACTAAAATAAATCACTTAAATGCTCCAATATAAACAAACCTTCTTGACGTTTCCATTGATGATGGTAACTCATATATCTGAGATGTCAATCGTCACATGGAGTTATCAGAACGGTAACACTTTTAGGTCTCTAAAAGGCGAGCTGGCACCGTGGATAAATGAGTCGATCAACAAGCTTCGACTGGCCAAGACCTTTACTGGACTTAGCTCCGAAGAAGTTAACTGACTCAACTTCCTGCCGAGTGCGAGGTTTGCCGCATTGGAGATATACCCATCATCCCGTTGTTAGCTATATTCCTACCGAGTACGAGGTTTTCCGTATTCGAGACAATTTCTCAACTTCCTGCCGAGTGTGAGGTTTGCCGCATTCGAGATATACCCGTCATCCCGTAGTTAGCTATATTCTTACCGAGTACGAGGTTTTCCGTATTCGAGACAATTTCTCAACTTCCTGCCGAGTGCGAGGTTTACCGCATTCGAGATATACCCGTCATCCCGTAGCTGATAGTATAGTGCACGCCTAAACATAAAAGATACATACAGTGTAAAAGTGGAAAACGAATCAAACTGTGTATAGTATTAAGAATGTGTATTGTCACAGACAATAGATCCGACAAAGTTTGTGTAAAACCTTATGGGAAAAAGGTTAATAATATTAAGAGTGTGAATTGTCATAGACAATTAAATTGACAAGTTTGTGTATAAGTATTAAGAAGTGTGTATTGTCACAGACAATAGATCCGAAAAAGTTTGTGTAAAACCTTATGGGAAAAAGGTTAATAGTATTAAGAGTGTGAATTGTCATAGACAATAAAATTGACAAGTTGGTGTTTAATAAAAAAGTATAAAATAGTTAAAAATTGTGTATTAGTATTAAGATTATAAAATACATTCGTGTGAAAATATTAGAGTTTTTATGAAAAAGAATAAAACATTTTGTTCAGTATAACATTAAATCAGTGTTCACCTTTTAAAACGTCAAAACCTCGTATTTATTTCTTCTTCTTCCCCGTCGTTGAACGCATTGACCCTGGCGTAACTCCAAAGCTGACCCAAAACGTTCAACTTAAATATCCACGATTACAATATGCATGTCAGTGGAATTTACCGAATTTACCACAAAAGTATTTTTACAGCATTTTCCTCAACACGGCTTGGTGTATCTAAATCTTCGAGCACATATAACTCCTTTTTATATTACTTACACTTAGTCCAATGGTCATTAACCATTTCCTATAAAAAGTAAATTATACATTTGTAACTACGTCTCTGAGCCAAACACACTTCGTGGCTCTTTGTTTACATAAAAGTGACAGTAAAACACCCCGTCAAAATCAAGATGGCGACAATTTTTGGCTACGCTGTCATACATATACTTTACTATGGGATGTCGCTCCTTTAGTTCTCTCCTCAAAGATCAGGAGTCATTCTGATAGGTTAAAGGCCGAAATACAATGATGCCGACACGACATTTACGACGACAAATTAAATGTTGACCTAATGGCAATATCATGTTGCTGTACACAATGGCGCCGACCGATTTTGTCGCCGTAACCAGAGTTGGGAATAATTCAACTTTTGTCGTCGTTGTCGTAATTTGATTTTGACAGCTGAGAGTAATGAGCAAAAAATTACTTTAGAGGAGCAATTAATTAATTTAGTGAGGAAAATGAAGTATTTTTATGCCAAAAGAAATCCTCAATATCGAAATACATATTTAAAAGAAAAAAAATAAAGAAGAAATTGGAGAAAAGTTGAAAATAAGTGGTAGGTGATATTTTGTAATCCACATAAACTCGGCGTTAATCATTGTTTATTAGTGCTTTATATCTTTCTCATATTGTTAATAAATTTCAACAAATAATTTTACCACCTACATATTTTGATATGCCAACAAACATATAAGAATGTCGGTGTCACTGTGTTAATTCGGCGACATTTACGACGACAGTGTCGTCCTAATTGCCGTGTCGGCATCATAGTGTTTCGGCCTTATGTACTAACATGTCAGTTAGATATAAGTTGCTGAGCTGTGACTCATGTAGAAGAAGATTCATTAAAAAGTACAACGCGTGCAAATACGTCTTTTCATTTCGGTTCCCTCCTAAAACCTTTCCAGGCCACAACAAAGAATTGGCAAAGAGGATAAAATTTTGAATTTTACGATTAATTAATTAATTAAACATCCACGTACAGTAGTGTGAGGTGAATTACTCTTGCCTTCAACTTTAGTAAGTAATTTCATTATCCTCAATTGCTGTGCGAAAATTTCAAAATGGATGCTGAACAGTTTGTACAGTTGCTGCGCGTATTCAGCGACAGCCAGAAACAATTACTCGAAAGTGTTGCTGCTACAAGAGCGCATACAGTCCCAAGTGGATCATTGGAACAAGGACAAACAACAGTAACTTCTTTGATTCCAAATTTCGAGAATTTTCTTTCCTCTAGGGAAAATTCGAAAATGTGTCGTCAACGCTTCGAAAATTATCTGACAATGAAGGGGGTGTTCTCAAACAAGACACTCCGTAGTCAGATGCTGCTGAACTCAATCGGTTCAAGTCAACTAATTGTTTCAATAGTTTCCATTCAAAGAATTTTCAACCGCGTTCAAAGTCACGTTTAAGTTTTCGAGAATTAGGAATTGAGGATTTGTGCATTAGATGAGCATCAAGTATACACAAAGTCATGGATTGCCGAGTCGATAGAAATAGACTCTTTTGTAAATCATGTTCAAAATCAAGTAATGTGCAAAGGGTGTGCATAGGTTCATTGACTTCTTCAAGGCCAGGACAGTTATTAAATTCAAAACCAATCCATACCGTTAGTAATATTCGAGAGAATGTGGAAAATTATGGTATTTTAAATGTAGTGGATATTTTTGAGCAAGAAAATTTTACAGACGATCATTTAAAGTATTTTGTAACCATTAATATTCAAAATCGTCCACAACGTTTCGAAGTGGATTCTAAGGCAGGATTTAATCTGTTGCCACATTCAAGACTTAAAGAACTCCAGCTTGGAATGCAGCTTAAAACAAAAACTGATATAATGTTTCGATCATATACAAAAAACGTATTCGTGCCTTATGGTAAATTAAAAGTCAAAGTTCAATATAAAAACAAGATATCAAACGAAGACCTATATGTCGTTCCTGACGAATTTGTCTCCATTACTTGATCGGATCTGGATGCGTTATGTGGGAATTGATCTCAACGAATTGGATCACTCTAGCTCGAATATGACAATTGAGCCACACATATATTCAATCGACAATCTCTTCTTAAAATATGCTCCAATATTCGAAAAAAGAGTTGGATGCATTCCTGGAATCACATGTTCTCTCCATCTTCGAGGGAGCCAAACCAAGGGCAAGATGTTATAACTTCGAAAGATTCGACGTTCGACAATTTATCGATAGTCGGTATGTTGTAACACTTTCGACAGGCGATAAATGCGATAGAATATCACTGAGTTTTGCTGAGAATGCTAGTACAAGCGAAGATTAAAAAATGTATGTAAAATTAAAGAAATTAGATATAAATGTTAATTTTTTTTTAATTTATTCAATATAAATGATTTTATATATTAATTATATAGATTCTTCAAACTGAAGCTATAAAAATTGTAAGATTATTTCTTGAATCCAAAAATTAATAAGGCAATACATTTTGTTAGGCATATCCATAACATAATACCGCTGCCTTAAAAATTTTCTTTTATCCCGGTAATTAATAATTTCTTTGTCATTTTTGTTATCCTCCACAAATATAGCCACTGCGCCTGAAAAATTCATAAATTCCAATTTTATTATTATTAAAATTTATCAACAACTAGAAAAAGAATCTATATATGTCATTCGTGCTAGGGAAAAAAATTCGGAAATAATTTCGAAACAAGCAAAATCGCCTGTCGAAAATCTTATAACATACCGCCAGATCGAAATCTTCGCTTCGATGATCCCTTTCGATGCGAAGTTATAACATGTCGCCACAGTTTATGTCCGGGAACGTGATGTGCCGTATGCGCTACAAGAAGAGGTCAATAGGGAGCTTGATGGCATCATTTCTAACGTTAATCACAGTGATTGGGGATCAGCACTCGTTTGCATACCAAAACCAGATGGGAAAGTACGCCTTTGTGTCGATTACATAATTGGTGTAAACCCACAACTTCAATCAGCACAATATCCATATTAAACAAATAGACGAGATTCTTAATAACCTTCGAAATTCTTTCTACTTTTGCCGATTGGACATTTTTAAGGCTTATCTTCAGGTGAAAATGGACCAGGAGAGTGCAAAAATTCAAACGATTTCAACGCACCAACGAACCTACATCACGAATCGCATCTAATTCGGAATCAAGACTGCACCGAGTGAGTTTAACAGGATTATTGATCAAATACTTCAGGGGCTGGAAGGAACCTTATATTATTTCGACGATATTATCGTCCACGGGCGATCAAAGGAAGAATGCCAGCTTAGACATGAAAGATGTCTTTCTCAACTCCAGAAGTATGATCTTCATCTTAACAAAGATAAATGCGATTTTTAAAAACAGAAATTCAATACTTGGGTCATACAATACGAAATAATCAAATTTTAAAATGTCAATGTCAATGTCAGGCTGATGAAGTCAGAAGATTCTTAGGATTAGTTACATATTATTCAAGATGTATTCCAGACTGTTCAACAAAAACACATCTCCTAAGGAAACTACTGAAAGGAAATTCAAAGTTCGTATGGACAACATCATGTGAAGCTACATTCAGGAAACTTAAGAGCGAGATATCCAGTGATCGCGTTCTCATACCTTTCGATCCACACTTGCCGATCCTCCTAACATGTGACGCGAGTCCAACGGGAGTCACAGGACTACTGTCACACTTGGTAAATGGACAGGAGAGACCGGTTGCATTCGCGTCTCGTTCTCGTACACCAGCTGAACAGAACTATAGTCAACTCGACAGAGAAGTTTTGGCAATTGTTTTCTCAGTCAGCCATTTCTATATGTACCTTTATGGACATCATTTTCAACTTATTACAGATAACCACCCGCTGATTCGAATATTTCATCATTCAAACAAGCTTCCACCAATGACATCAGCTCGTCTTCTTCGATATGCATCTTTCTTATCAGGATTCAACTACGAGACGAAATTCAAGAAAGGCACTGACAATACCAATGTCGATTGCTTATAAAGGGTGCCGCACAATTCAAGAATACAGGGCATGGATTTTTCAATAAATCAAGAGGTTCATGACATTTGTTCCTTTTGAATTCTACAAATTTCTTCAAATGAAATCACATCATTAACTATAGCTCTAGAAACAGATATAGACCAGGAGCTTTCAAAAATTAAGAACGATCTCATCAACAATAATTCAAAAAACAACCAAGAATATACACTGTATAGTGGTGTTATCTTAAAAGGGAATCGAGTCGTTATTCCTCGCTTTCTTCAAGCCAGCATATTAAGAGAATTACACAGTACGCACATAGGAATTACAAAAATGAAACAACTGGCTCGTCAATATTGTGTGTGGACTGGTATTGATCGAGCAATTGAGGAAATATCTAAATCATGTGAAACTTGTGTTGTTACTAAATCAAGCGCGCCGAAAACACCTCCGTGGGAGGAGCCACAGGAAAACTGGGATCGTATCCACATGGATTATGCAGAGCCTTATGAAGGAAGACATATTCTAATCTTGGTAGACGATAACTCAAAATGGGTAGAAGCTCGAATTGCAAATAATGCACCTTCATCTCCAAAGACTATCAAGCTACTTGACGAAATATTTGCAACTCATGGATTGCCAAGAGTGTTAGTTTCCGACAACGCCACAATTTTCACCAGTGAGACCTTCAAGAAATGGTGCATCTCAAAACTTTTCCGCACCCAGCCATCCAGCCACAAACGGTCTGGCTGAGCGAAATGTAAGAATAAGCAAGAACCGCTTACACTCAATGAAGGATGAACCCCTGACGCTTAATCGAAAACTTCAAAAGATTATGCCTCGATATAGAGCAACTCCTCTTGCGGAGGGGAGAGCACCGCTGAACTATACCTGAAGCGAGATTTTCGGATTCGACTTGATGCAATTAAGCCATATAATGAGATGGACATTCCAGGACCAGTTGTTAGCTGTGCTCGTTCCTTCACAATTGGAGATCGAGTTCAGTCTCGTTATTACATTAACAACAGACTAGCTTGACGATTTGGCGTAGTGTTGAGGAAGTTTGACTGTATACACTATCTTATTAAACTCGACAATGGCTACGTATATAAACTCCATATAGATCAGCTTAGAATTACCAGCGCTGCTGAAAGGCCAGCTAAAAACATCATTGGGAGTCGGGATTCTGTTAATGAATTAGAGTATCCCGAACTTCATTTTCAACCAAGTATTCAAATATCACTGGAGATTGTGATACATCCGGAACCAGTTACTTCACCATTGCCAGGTGACGACCAAGCGTGCTCACAACATAATGTGACCTATTTCCCATTAAGAGTTATTAGCTCTAAAACTATTCTCAAACCTATTTTCAAACCCATTCTCAACCAGACCTGTAAAATTCCAAGTACAAGTACCAGTACAGTACCAGTACCTGGACTTGAAATATTTTAAGTACAAGTACAAGTCCCGGTACTGGTACTTTAAAATTTTTCAAGTACAAGTCCCGGTACTGGTACTTTAAAATTTTTCAAGTGCAAGTCCCGGTACTGGTACTTAAAAAAAATTTCAAGTACAAGTCCCGGTACTGGTACTTTAAAATTTTTCAAGTACAAGTCCAGGTACTGCTACTGTTACTAGTACTTAAGTACTTTACAGGTCTGTTCTCAACGATAATTTGTTCCCTTAGCACGTCATTTAAAAAAATATCGTCTAATTTCGGTGTGACCTGAATGGGCTATGAGTTAATAACTGTTTAACGGATACAGTTAACACATAGTGTGTAATAGGTCAACTTAAAGAGGAGAGTCTACTCTACAGTTTACAGTTTTTATACAAAAAAATTATGTTAACGACCTTTTTGCAAAAATAATAGAGGTTAAATTAAAAAAAAAGGTAAGAAAATCCGTAATTTTTACTTTAGACAACCATAATTCTTGAGGGCAGAAAGGTATGGGGCTAGTTGAGCAGTCGTTGGAAAGGCTATGAAGTTTTGCATACAATGAGCTCCTAACTGTGACTGTACTCCTTGGTCGTTTTTAAGATAAAGGGTGCTTTGTGAAAAAATAGATTTTTTTCTTAATCACCCTGTAACTCCTAAAGGGTTGATATGGTTCCTCCCCTGCAATACAATTTTTGATTCGTCCAGGTGAGTACTATCACCTCCTGCTCTATTGACCTCCTAGTGGGAAACACCCTGTATATCTTTATATATGTACGTCTATCTCTTACAGATAAAGATAAAGATAAAGAAACTTGATTGGAACTATATATACATGAACGTAACATGTGCCTTCGTGATTTCTTATGAATATATGTATATTGTCGCCTTATAGGAATGTCTGTCTGCACTTATTATTAAGGTGAGGGTTGGTTACCTATTACAGATTGTTGGTTATTTTGACAAAAGTTCTGAACACTGTTAAGGAAATTGCGTGTGTTTGCTCGCGGAACACCTTCCCATAATTGCCTCTGATGGGCCTGTCTATCTCTTACAAGCTCAATTAAATTTGACAGTGTTATGGTCGTAGCGTATTGCATATAGCATATATGCTACACGAAGTACTGAAGCGACCGTGTAAGCCTGCTGCTGTCAAGCGGAAAACTTGGACGCACCCCGACCGAGAGAAGTGCGTTTCCTCAAGCTCGGTGTGACATGTTGACGGAAAGAAAAGAAGAAGACAATCATCTCTGTCCCGTCAAATATTCCTCACCGTGTACAAGTGAAGAGTGACCTCCAGAATTTTCGAAAAACATCGGCTAGGAATTAAACCCTGCACGTAAGTTAAAACGAGTTTTCATCTCTCCTAATACCCTATTTTCGATTTGTAAAATTATTATCCCCTTGAGCAAGAAATAAATTCAAAAAAATCCAGCGAATTTCCAGCAGCAGCAAAGTCGCGGACGATTGCCATAAAGACGAGCTTTAATAAAAGTTGCAATAATCAGTGAATTTGGTCCGAAATGGAATAATAAAATACAAATGAAATTGGTGTCCAGCGAGTGGAATCCTGTTCTGGTGACAGTTCAATATCTGCCGCCAAGGTTGCAAATCCAATTTCGTGGAAGTCTTTTAGAGATTTAGCAAGCAACCGAAATATTTCTGTGAGGTTACTACAATAAATAAAACCAAACTGGAGAAATCCAGCCAAAAGTACTACGCCAGCATTCCCCAGGAGGGTTCCATAACAAAATGTGTGGAAAAATTACTAAGGTATAAGAGTATTAATAACTTTAGGGAAGAATCCACGTGAGATTCTCGCTGAAGACGTTGCTCGCGTATCGCAGTTACCATGAAGTGGGAATTGAGATATTAAGATTGCATCAAACAAGCTGAGAGATATTCAACCTACGCTCGAGGGCAAAGAAATAAATAAAAACTGATATCAGGGTTATTTATCGCGTATGCTTTCAGCTGTGCGTGGTTTTAGAAATTTACCAAGGATAAAGGAAACAAAACAAATTTTCGCTCAGTGAAAATAGGGTCTCAGGTACCACTTGCCACTCCTGTTCATCACTCAAATATGGCTCGGGCAGAGCACCAGACACATAAGCACGAAGACACGGTAAATATCCAGCGACTAGTTTACATACATATATTCATAGTACCTATACCCACGGAAAAAGAAGCGCTATGGCAGTACACCAAACCGCCACATTCATCGCTCAGTAGCCCAGGAAGGCGTGGAGACAAACAAATTGGAATTATTCCAGGCAGCACTGTTAGTTGTCGTTAAAGTCCGTATTTATATTAAATTTTATTTAGTTATTTAATACTTTAAAGGACATTAAGTGAGAATAGTGTCAAAGTTTTTTTATTCTTGGATAGAAGGTGAAGCTATGCTAGTATCACCCGTCGGTTTGTTGAGAGAAAGTGAGCCTGAAAAATTTAAAGATTAGAATTAAAGATTATGATAAGCGCTAGTGTTGAATTAATAAGTTTTTGAAGAAAATGCTAACTATATATTAAATTTGAATTTAAAATTAATTATTATAGGCTCTGTTGATTCATCTGATAGTTTTGTTTGACATGACTGAGGTGAATCCGAAGGACAGTTACTATGCACTTTATTTGTTGAATTAATAGTGATATCCTCATTTGTAAAATGGACTAAAGTACTATAGGTGTGGCCATAGTTTAGTATTGGCTCCTCCCCAAATATATCTTATTGATTAAAACGATTATAACTTAAATAATGCTCTGAAGCTTTTATTAATTTCTCCTTCTACTTTTCTGGAGCCCTCTCATATGAAGGTCGTCTAGGCTCGCCTAGTCTTTCTCTCTCTACAAGTCAATTAGGGACTCTGATAAAATCTTGCCCTCAGAGTCAGATGAGAGGATGGGGCATGCAAAGAAGGCAGAACATCTGCGCCTTCAACTGAATATGGGTAAGTGACGTAAGGGTCCCTTCAGGACCGAATGTGTGCCGGCATTTTGTTTGTAGGCACGATGAATTTTTTTTTGATTATGGCTGACGGCAGCGGCAGGTTTTTCGTGGAACCTCCCCACACTCTCCGCCAATGAGCCGAAGCGAGCTAGCGTGCCGCCCTGCAGTCGACGCTGTCCGTCGAGTGATCTGTCAGCTCATGCTGGCAGTCTGGACTTAACGTCTGAAAGCCAATCACTCACTATAGTTCCATAACAAAAATGGCGCCCAACGTGGGGCCTTAACATCTTGAGTACGTCAGACCTCTTTACTGGGGACTGAGACTGCTTTGTAGATATGGACATTTGGCTTTCAGCTGATTGTCTGACTCGGTAACCTCACATCCAGTGGAGATGGGATAACATCAGTACTCGGCTTCATGTGAACCTTCTGTTCGAAAGGGTTGTCCATTCTTCTAGTATGACATGTTGTGCGCGTGCATTGTTATGTTCCATAACAAAAATGGCGCCCAACGTGGGGCCACCTCAGTCAACTTCGGTGTTCATTTGACACTGGGGACTGAGGCTACTTGAGATATG
Organism: Dioctria linearis; assembly: GCA_963930735.1. Lineage (NCBI taxonomy): Eukaryota > Metazoa > Arthropoda > Insecta > Diptera > Asilidae > Dioctria > Dioctria linearis. The sequence continues at coordinate 216,602,554 of OZ005740.1, read as the reverse complement.
GACATTTAGCTTGTAGCTAAATCGTCTGACTCGGTAGTCTCATATCTAGTGGAGAACACATGTGGACCTGAGGTTTGATTGTTTTGGTAATAGAAATTTTTTGAAAGTAAAGTAAAGTTTTTGGTATTTTGAATTCTTAGTAACGATTAAAGTAACGTAAAGTTTTGAGAGTTTTGAATGTTTTGAAAGTTTTGAAAGTTTTGAAAGTTTGTAAAGTAAAGTAAACATTTGTGAAGTTTTGATATTTTGATTTTTGAAAATTGAATTGAGTAAAGTAAAGCAACGTACGTCTTACAGTTTTTGAATTTTTTTTGAATTTTTGTTTCGGAATGATCTTTCCCGCTGGCCTTCTGCCATGGAAATGGTAGGTGGCCTCACAAATTTTTTTTGTTTGTGCTCTCACGGAGACATGTCTCTGTTAGCAAACTGGCTGGACAGAGTTGTGAATCTGTGAGACGGCTTATTGGCTTTCAGCTAATTAGTTGACCAGATTCATGACTCTGCCAAGTTGGAAGGTCAGCTGGACACGACAATCAGGTGAAGAGGAAGGAAAGAGTTGTTGGAGGATGGAAGTGATGCTGGAGACCTTCAGTAATTAGGAGTTGGCATACTGCTAACTGCCTGGCTGAAGAATCTCTAGTATCATTTTCAGTCTCTAGCTTCTCCAACCCGACTCTTCCCAGATTTCTGTGAGGACTCAAACATTTTTTTTCAATGCACACATTCACGTCGCTTGCTTGTATAGATTTTCTAACCTGAAAAGAGGGAGAGCGACCTGAAGATTTTTATGTTGAGAGTTAGCTCCTGGAGGTGAAGGAGAAATCGTATGATTGTTATTAAGAAATTTTGAAACGCTCGATTGGACGTTTGTGATCTTTTGGTTTTTCGCATTTTTGAACTATTAGAAGAAATTTTGTCATTCGAAGAATTTGCTATCGCTTCTGAACGTTTCATTTTTTTTTCTCAACCAGTATTTATATTGTCTCGATTTGGGAAGACGTAGTTAACTTCCGAACCCCTGATTTTTTTTTAATTCTTTTTCAACTTCTCCGAACGTTTGGGAAAATTTTTGTTTGAAATTTAGTATCTCGTCCAAACCTTCGACTTTAAAGTATTATTTCGTCATCCTCACGTTGTGAAGAGCCTGTTATCTCTTCCAAATTTTCGAATTCTTTGGAATGTTTCTGATATCTATTCCAAACCCTTGGTTTGAAGATTTTTTTTCTTGAATTACGACTGATTCTACAATGGCTACAGCGCGAGCACCACCGCGAGCAACTGGGGTACCGGTGCTGTTGCCAGACCCGTGCTCCGTCTGTCTAGAGAGCGACTGGTCAGGACAGAGGAAACCAGTGAAGACGGTCTGTGGACATGTTTCACAAACCATGTCTGAAAACGTGGATTGGACAGCATTCAAACTACCCGTTCTGCAGATCCCATCTCACTCAGTATGATTTCACTGAGTATACTGGTGCTGTCCCGAAGATGACAAAGCCGTAAAGACTGTCAGTCACGATCCATTACCACCCATGCCGTCACTAGAGTTACCACCTTTGACAGTTCCACCACCTAGTCGACGATCACTCTCTCCTGGAATGCCAGATCTACATTCAAGGACTTTTACCAATCCTAACTCCAGACGAAATAGCCCACTGCCTTCTGGCAGTGGACATACCTCAGCAGCTACGGATGCTTTGATGGCAGGCTTGCGCCTACAAATGTAAGACCTAGTACTCGAAGGCCTCGAACAGAGCCACAACCACACACACACCATCCACCAACTATGGAGCCTCGTGACCCAAATACAGGCGACGCAGCAGCGAATCGCGACGGCGTGCAGCTGGAATACCTATCGCAACCCGAGAGTCAGCGAAGTGGACGAGTGCCATCCGGCTGATGGTGAACAGTACATGACACATGAACATAGTGAGGAAGTCGTACTGCCTGCTCTGACAGCACCTCAGAATGTTATCTTCTGGAACTGTGACCAGTCCGGGCACTTCTATCAAGATTGCCGGCAGGAGAGACAAGTTGTGTTCTGCTATGGTTGCGGACGCAAAAACATTTTCAAGCCCGATTGCAGCTATTGTCGACAGAAAAACATGAGACGGGTCGGGAATACCACCACCTCTTTCCGACCAGCGTCAACGTCGCGAGCGACAACTGCAACGAACACTCCAGTTCAAGCTTTGAACAAGGAGGAAGGTCCGCTCCATTAGCAGACCTTGACCAATCCCTGAATTGTCCACTGATATCATTCAGTGATTCTGATGATGTCAGTAAAACACCTGATAGTACGAACATTTCATTGATAGAGACGGAGAAACTGATAGACTTCTCCGCGGATCTTCAAGCTCCCATTTCTACTTCTGAGGAGCCCATGACATTATAAGACACTTCTTTGGAAGAACCTTTAATTTTCGATGTCCCGATAACACCTACAGAAATTTTAGCTGACAAGGTTACCGAGCAAGGGATTGTAGCGTATACCCCTATACGCTACTTTTGTTTGGCTTCTCTACGACTGTAGAGAAAACCCCTTGCTTTCCCAGAGGTACCTAGAAAGGGGATAAAACAGTCGTTTTCGAGAAGTAGCCCTATGCTACTTCTCCAGATTACAAATTCCTGAAAAAAAGAAAGAAAAACATATCCATACATACCCGCATACAAGTCCAGGTCTAGAAGAAACAACAACAACAGCAGAATATTTTTCAGTCGAAAAATTCCAAAATGTGCAAAATGAGCACAAAATACAATTTTTCGTTTAAAACTTACCGCTAGTCAACCACATCAAAGCGACGAAAACGGCAATTCGCCTAGCTGTAACAGATCGCGTGATGCCATCATGCAATGTGTTGCAGCAGGCTTGAAAAAAAGAACAAAAAATTCTGAGAAGAAAAAAGGCGCTCGCTTGCCGGTGGCTGAGTGATGAACGATGGAATGTAGGAAGACTGCTGGTAGTCGGGGAGTTGGTTTTTGGCTTTGAACGAGAACGGTCGCAGAAAAATTGAGTCGTGATTCCTCTTTATTTAAAATCAGTCTTGAGAGTTTTTTTTGCTTTTGTGAACTGAAAGAAAAAGTTTAGTTGATTCATTCTGGTCGTGAATTTTATTAGTTGGATTACTTACCTGTGCGACCGTGATTTTCCTAAAGATCTTTCTCATAGTGCACTGAAAGAAAAATTTTAGAATTAATGTTGCACATTCATAAATTGTGTTAATTAGAATATTTACCTGTGCGACCGTGTTCTTCCTAAAGATCTTTCTCATAGTGAACTGAAAGAAAATTTTTAGTATTAATATTGCACATTCATAAATTGTGTTAATTAGAATATTTACCTGTGCGACGGTGATTTTTCACATAGATCTTCTAATAGTGAACTGAAAGAAAATGTTGGTATTAATGTTGCGCATTCATAAATTTTATTAATTGGAATACTTACCTATGCGACAGGGATTTCTCATATAGATCTTTCTAATAGTGAGCTGAAAGAAAAATTTGGTATTAGTGCTGCACATTTATAAGTTTTAGTATTTGAAATATTTACCTCTGCGACGGTGATTTTTCATATAGATCTTTCTAATAATGAACTGAAAGAAAATGTTGGCATTAATGCTGCGCAGTCGTAAATTGTATTAATTAGAATATTTACCTGTAACAGTGATTTTTTTATGTAGATCTTTCTATTAGTGAACTGAAAAGAAAATTTTGATTGATTCATTCTGTGCAGTCGTAAATTGTATTAATTAGAATATTTACCTGTGACAGTGATTTTCTTTTGTAGATCTCCCTATTAGTGAACTGAAAAGAAAATTTTGATTGATTCATTCTGTGCAGTCGTAATTTGTTTTAATTAGAATATTTACCTGCGACAGTGATTTTCATGTATATCTTTCGATTGGTGAACTGAAAAGAAAATGTTGGTTTATTAATGCTGTGCACTCATAATTTGTATTAAATGGAATATTTACCTGTGCGACAGTGATTATCCTAAAGATACTTCAACGTAGTCCTGAAGCAGCTAGCAGATAGTTGGAAAACCAGTGTCCAACCCTTTTGAGAAAGGAGGAAACCCCGAATATGAGTAAATCAGGTGTTATGTAAGTCCATAGCGGACCACAAGGTTAGTTCAAATTTTCTCTAAGTATTATTATTTGCTTTGTGTTCTTTTGTTCTTAATTTTACAGTGTTAAAGTCATTTAGTGTACATCTAAGGTTAGGCGTCGATAAGTCACATAATAGGAAAGCGCTTATTAGGGCTAGTTGTAAGGATTTTGATATAGATTGAGATTAACCGGAGACTTTGTTTCCTTTAGTTTTTATATATATACCGTGAATCTTTGTGTGATCGGGTTTCCTCCCTCATAAGCGATAAATATGTATAGACAACCGCAATAAATAAATTATTTTGATTTGGACTTGATGAAATTTTGAGTTCCTTGATACGCCTTCCTTCTTCTTTTGGGTGATTTAGTTTGGTCACCTTTGGCCGCCCTTCTCCAAGTTGCTTTCTTCTTTTGTTTACAGGTTGGTAACGGATTCAGCGCAATGGAGTGAGTAGTTCCATAAAAGGGATGGTCGCGGACAGGAGGGAGGTCGTTTCCACACACACACGGCAATAGATGTAAAACACGTACAGATGGGGCTGAGCAGTTTGATACGGCTTTGGAGGCTTAGCCAGGTCGGATGGGGGCGATCGGGCCCAACATTACCCAAAGCCGGGGTACTAACAACATCAGAGACCCCTCTCAGCTCTCTCACTCTCTCTCAATCGCTCATTTGCCAGCGTTGTAAACTCTCCGGGTGAATTAGCACTTGTTCGGCGTTGCTGAGGTCTTCTATTCTCCTTCTTTTTGCAGCATATAAATAAAATCAATTTTCATCTTTTTAGGCTTTCAGGTTCCACCATGAGAAGGAAGCCTGCATTAGATCTTTTTTTTTCTGTCCGTCCGTCTGTCTGATCAGTTATGTTGACGATTTTGCACAGCTTAACAAGCATCAAGGGATGTGGATGGCAAGAACCACCCCAAGCCGGCTGATCGCTAGCGGCATATTTGCTGTGCAACCACCCACGCTAATCCCGCGATGTTTTTGTAACAAAGAGGTGTCGGATGCAGTATGTATCTACATTCAGGTACAAGTGAATGTAGGTAGATCTGTCGGCTGACAAGCTCTTCGTTACAAATGTCGCCCAATTTTGGTTTTTTTTTCTGGCCTAAGTCAAGCTTCTCTTGGCCAAGGTGCATGTGTAATTTCAACTTTCGGTTTTGATTCCTCTGGTCACCCATTTGTCGTTACAAATGGCGCCCAAATTTAGGTTTTGTTTTCTGTTCGGTCTCTAGTCAGGCTTCACTTGGCTAAAGTACAAGTACCATTTCGCATTTAATTTTTGATTTTGCTGGTCACCCATTTGTGTTACAAATGGCGCCCAAGCGGTTTTTTTTCTCAGCCTTTAGTCAAGCTTCTCTTGACTAAAGCACAATTACTATTTCAACTATATTTCTGGTCGCCCATTTGTGTTACAAATGGCGCACAATTTGTTTTTTTTTGCTTTAAGATCTTATTTTTATTGGTCATATTTCTGGTCGCCCATTTGTCGTTACAAATGGCGCCCAAGTTTGGTTTTTTTTCGGCCTTCAGTCAAGCTTCTCTTGACTAAGGTGCAATTACTATTTCAATGATTTTTTCTGGTCGCCCATTTGTCGTTACAAATGGCGCCCAATCGATTTTTTTTGCTTTAAGAGCTTATTTTTATTTGTTATATTTCTGGTCGCCCATTTGTCGTTACAAATGGCGCCCAGTCGGTTTATTTTTGCTTTAAGAGCTAATTTTTATTTGTTATTTTTCTGGTCGCCCAGTTGTCGTTACAAATGGCGCCCAAATTTTGTTTGTTTTTCGGCCTTCAGTCAAGCTTCTCTTGACTAAAGTGCAATTACTATTTCAATGATTTTTTCTGGTCGCCCATTTGTCGTTACAAATGGCGCCCAAACGGTTTTCTTTTGCTTTAATATCAAGTTTCATTTTTGCTGTATCTCTGGTCTCCCATTTGTGTTACAAATGGCGCCCAATCGGTTTTCTTTTGCTTTAATATCAAGTTTTATTTTTGCTGTATCTCTGGTCGCCCAGTTGTGTTACAAATGGCGCCCAAAATGGATTTTTCTGGCCTTTAGCCCAGCCTTTCTTGACTATAGAGCAATTACTATTTCAAGTATCATTTCCCGTTTTTATTGTCATTATTAGACTTTTTTTTTGGTTACGTAAGACCTCAGTATATTCTAAGCTGACGCATTTGGCTGTATGTGCGATGGTAAATTGCTTTAAGTGCCTTCGGTCAAGTCAAAATTGTTTTCGAGCTCAAGTCTCTTTTCCAGGTTGAAGTGCTTGTCTCTTCGGTGGCCGACGAACTTTGTGCGCGACGCGTACCATCCTTGAAGCCAAGCTTCGGTTCGCGGCCACTGAAAAGCTGCAGGCCTGCCTGAAGAACCGCACGTCTATCTCAACTCAACAAGTTGATGAACGACGTTCATCTATTGTGACCTTGTCCTTGTTGGGTTGATGCAGCCTGGCGGTTCGAATGATCTTTTTCTAACTCTTCGCGCTTGCGTGGCGCTCCGCTCCCATGGCGCCATTTAGGGGAGGATGGCTGTTAAGCATCCTCTAGATTGGTATCCGACTTGGAGTGATCGATGCAATGCCGGGACGGTGATCTTGGAGCGGAGTCCCACACGAGGTGATGGTGATTCCTTTTTTTTTGTGTCATGAGGCCTTCCCTAATTCTAGTGATGGGAGGCTAAGTCGATTAGTGGTTATGAACGTTGTATGCGATGCATACTGTTTGAGTGCGTTCCGTTCATTTCTGCTAGTTCCGAGAAGAAGCCCGTATTATCTCTTTTTTAGTTTTAGTTGGGTTGTCCCGTATAGATACTTAGTTTTAGTTGGGTAGTCAGTCCCGTATTGATATTTAGTTTTATTTTCGTTGTCCCGTATAGATATTTAGTTTTAGTTGGGTTGTCCCGTATAGATACTTAGTTTTAGTTGGGTTCTTTCGTATAGATACTTAGTTTTAGTTGGGTTGTCCAGTATAGATACTTAGTTTTAGTTGGGTTGTCCCGTATAGATATTTAGTTTTAGTTGGGTTGTCCCGCATAGATATTTAGTTTTAGTTGGGTTGTCCCGTTCAGATATTTAGTTTTTAGTTGGGTTGTCCCGTTCAGATATTTAGTTTTTAGTTGGGTTGTCCCGCATAGATATTTAGTTTTAGTTGGGTTGTCCCGTTCAGATACTTAGTTTTAGTTGGGTTGTCCCGTACAGATACTTAGTTTTAGTTGGGTTGTCCCGCACAGATATTTAGTTTTAGTTGGGTTGTCCCGTTCAGATATTTAGTTTTAGTTGGGTTGTCCCGCACAGATATTTAGTTTTAGTTGGGTTGTCCCGCACAGATATTTAGTTTTAGTTGGGTTGTCCCGTTCAGATATTTAGTTTTAGTTGGGTTGTCCCGCAGAGATATTTAGTTTTAGTTGGGTTGTCCCGTTCAGATTTATCTCCTTATATAAATCACCGCTACGGCTTCTTACTCGAGTACCAGCAGCCACTTAATCACCGACCTCTCACCTTTCCTTGATTTGTTGACCTCAGTCCCTTGTCAAGTTGATGAACGATGTTCATCTCTCTTGATTTTTGTCCTTGACTAAGGGAGTGTTGTCACGATCATGCATTGTGAGACGGCAACTTCAAGTTCCGATTTCTGACATTGCACCAACCTTCCCCTCCCCCATGTACACGTTTCTTGTTAGAGCTCGTCGTAGTATAGAGTGACCGAAGGCTTAGCGACTAGCCTGATTCTGAGCGAACGCTTTGGAGAATGATCGAGAGGAGAGAGAGAGAGAGAGAGAGAGAGAGAGAGAATTTTGTTTTTACGCTTTCAACAATGGCTGAATATGTGGTAGCTTTTCTTTATTTTTTTCTTCAGCAGTGGCTGAGGCTTATTGATGTTCTTTTTATTTTCTTGCGTGTGTTGGAACGAGTGTGTCTCACCTCTCGTCGTGCCGTCATGCCGATGCCCTTCAGGAAGGGAAAATATCGACGCTTCATTTCATTCTTGAGGCGCTATATATATCTGTTTCGTAAGTTTTATTCATTGACTCAATCTTAACTATTAGTAGAGTAATACACTGTAGTGTTATTGATTATTCTAACGTACACGTATCTTGTTACCAATACCACCGTCGTTTTTTTTTGCGTTTATTTTTAAAATTTATTTATATTGTTATCGTGTTAATTGTCCAGTTCCAGGTGAGCCATTTCGATGCCACCCAAGTAGTGCGTGTAGTGAGCGAGATCTTAGTTTTTTTGTCTAGGCATTGTACATATAAATTTTTTTTCTTTCTTCTTCGACACTGCGAGTAATCATGATCAAGATAAGTATAACCAACCTTGTTTTCTTTACGAGCTATGGAATCACTGTCGCGTTTTTAGGTTTTGAATGCTCTCGGTACTACCATAGAAGCTATTTTCCTACTCGGATGGTCAGTCGGACTAGATCGGCTTTATCTTGTGAATGGCTATTATAGGCTAAGATCTATTTTCCTTATCAGCCACGCAGTAATTCTATTCCCTTTTGCATTCTTTCAAGGTGCCTTTAGTAAATTCTCCTCTTCGGACTTTTTTTCCTCTTCTAAGGGTATAAAGCCTTGACCAAAGTTGTGTAGATCTCGGTAGCCCTAAGAAGGCATCCGGAAAGCTTCACTTGTGAACTACAGGTTATCGCAAACCCTCCTACTACTTCCTCAGTGGTGGGTGATAAACCTTTTGTATTGTGTTACTAACCCCTCCTGGGTCAGCCTTCAGCTGAATGATTTTACTTTCCTGTTTTTTATTCATTCTTCTCCCTAGTGCGCGTTTCCGAGCGGCGGTCTGTGTGGATGAAGTTTCAGCGGAGGGAAGTTTTTTTTCCATAGTATATTAGCTCTAAACTATCAAGTTTAGATGGTCTCAGTCTTTGTTACTAACCCCTTCTGGGTTAGCCTTCATCTGAAGGATTTTACTTTCCTGTCGTTTCTTCAATTTTCGTAGAGCTTGAACCCGCTTGCCGCATCCCGCCGGATTTCCGTCGTCCTGAGTGAGTTGATAGATGAATTCTATCTGTTTCGAAGCGATTTCCTCTCTTGGGATTGAGGGATTTCCGGGGTGTTGCGACTGGATTCAGCAGAACGATAAGTAGCGGCATTTCACCGACGAAGTCCTAGCCGAACATTCCCGTACCTAATAACTCAATCGCTGCACCTCTTCCTGGTCAGTTCATTGGGCGAGGCGAGTTGGTAGACGACGTCTATCGGTAGATCAGTCCTCCTTCGTTCAAGACGAATTGGGATCTTAGATCTTAACAACACAGGGTCTAGCGTATGCCCGGCTTGATACTCTTGTGGGTCATCCCCACGTTGGGCGGCTGCAAAGCTGTGATTCATAGTTCACCTCCCGAGTCAACCTTCCAGTGTTTTTCTCTCCCCCCCCCCTCCTCGTTATGCCCGGCATGAGACTCTATTCTCGGCGGGTGGTCCCCACGCTGTAGCGTATACCCCTATACGCTACTTTTGTTTGGCTTCTCTACGACTGTAGAGAAACCCCCTTGATTTCCCTGAGGTACCTAGAAATGGGATAAAACAGTCGTTTTCGAGAAGTAGCCCTATGCTACTTCTCCAGATTACAAATTCCTGAAAAAAAGAAAGAAAAACAAATCCATACATACCCGCATACAAGTCCAGGTCTAGAAGAAACAACAACAACAGCAGAATATTTTTCAGTCGAAAAATTCTAAAACGTGCAAAATGAGCACAAAATACAATTTTTCGTTTAAAACTTACCGCTAGTCAACCACATCAAAGCGACGAAAACGGCAATTCGCCTAGCTGTAACAGATCGCGTGATGCTGTTGAGTTTATTAATGTACTTCTAGTACTCTCATCTGAGCACCTTTTGATCTGGAACACGACACGGTAATTACACTACGTGCCGTCAAGATGATTGGGCGTTTTCCTTGATTGTCCCGAGATGGGTAGAGCAGCGATGCGTATGGAGCAGCTTACTAGCTTTACTCCCAGTACGGTTCAATGGAGCAGCTTATTAGCTTTACTCCTAGTATATGAGAACGGAGCAGCTTACTAGCTTTACTCCTAGGTACAGATGAATGGAGCAGCTTACTAGCTTTACTCCTAGGTACAGATGAATGGAACAGCTTACTAGCTTTACTCCTGGGTAAGTGAAACAACCCGTGTTCTGACTAACTCACTTACTGCCTTCTTTATTCAAAATCACAGTTTATTTGTACAGTTTTTCACTTAATACTATTGTTATTCTCTTACTACGCTAAGCTAATTTCATCACAGCATTTATTCGTATATAAATATTATTTCCGCAAAGTGTTTCTTTGTGGCATTCATAATTTAATTTCCGCAAAGCTTTTGCCGGTTTGTTGTTATTACATCACGGCATTCATCGCTTTCACATGTACATACATAAATACTTCCGCAGACCGTTCGCCGCTTTGCTGCTATTATGACATCATCATGAACCATTGTTTCGTTCACCTGAGTTCTACCGCTGCTGGCGCAAGGTTATCAAATTGCATCGTGTGAATTCTTGCGCGCAGGGGATTGTGTCACTGCCTTCACTTGTTTCTTTATATGATTAAGAAATTGGTGTAGGTCAGTAGCGAGTGACTTTACTGAACTTGCAAATATGTTTGTAGATATATGTATGTTTATACTTGCAGCTGGGAATTGTAATTCCGCATGCAATGATAATGCTGTAGGTATGTACATATCTACATGTTTGCATTTCTTTATTGATGCATGAATTTTAGAATTCTGCGTGAAGCGAAATCGATTCAGAGATGCATGCATGTATGTACAGTGGGTGATCAAATTATTATAATCACTCTCCGAAATCATACAATTTTGAAACAATTTATAAAAATATTAATTGAAATTTTATTATATTTCGGTATTTATGGTTTTAATGCTATGTCATGACTTTTAGCTTTTAGAAAGAGATGTGGTAACACTGCTAAATCGCATTACTATGAAGTTAGTTACATATTAGGACATGAGGTCATCGCATTTCTCTTAATTTTTTCTTCTCGGAGTGAGTCAACCATTGAGTATTAACGGTTTTTTTTTGTGATATGTTTAAGAATTAGTAATTTTTGAGTTTGTTTATATTAACATTGTTAACAAGTGTTAAGTTAAAATAATATACTCATACAGTGCGCATATTTTTTGACCGATAGTGGGATTAGAAAACTGACTTTTATAAATAAAGATGGGTAAAACTAAAGACATATCACCAACTGAAATATCGAAGATTCAGTCTTTGCTGACATTTACTGAATACTCTCAAAGGAAAATTGCAGCTATATGTAATGTCTCTCAGTCATCTGTTAGCATAACTAAAAATAAAATGAGAAGTAATCTGCCACTAGCACCTCGCCGTGCTGGACATTGTGGTAGAAAACGGATTACAACGACCAGAGATGAGCGTAAAATTCGGGATATTAGCGTACAAAACAGAAAAAAAAGTAAAAAAGTGCTAACGAATTTAATGCATGAGGCGGGAATTCAAATTTCAACAATGACACTTCGGCGGAGGCTCAAAGAACAAAATTTTAAATGTTATCGCCCAGCAAAAAAACCTCTGCTAACAGAAGCAATGCAAAAAAAGCGGCTTCGGTGGGCCAAAGACCACAGACTTATGACCCAGGAAGATTGGAGGAAGGTTATTACTTAATATTTTCTCATCTTTTAAAATATTTAACTCGTATTTTCTCATAAATTTGCATTAATCTTTGATTTATTTAGGTATGTTTCTCTGACGAGTCCACAGTACAGATTTTGATGGATAAATCTAGCTTTGTATTGAGACGACCGGGCGAAAATACAATGCTGACTGTTTGGTCGAACGAGTAAAACATCCTCTAAGCATTATGGTATGGTCTGTGATAAGTGGGCAAGGTACAGGTAGGCTATATATTGTCGAAGGAACAATGCGCCAGGACCAATACATTTAAGTATTGGAAACAAAGCTATTGCCTCAAGTCAAAGAATGGTTTCCAAACCGTGACTACATATTTATGCATGACTCTGCACCTTGCCATAAAGCAAAGAAAGTCACTAAATGGTTAAACGACCAAAATATCGACGTTTTGCCATGGCCCGGCAATTCTCCCGATCTCAACCCGATAGAAAACCTGTGCGAATTAATGACAAGGGAGATTGCCAGTGAAAGAGTCACTAGCAAGCGGCAATTGATTGAGATGCTCATAAAAGTGTGGCATAATAACCCTGGGATTCAAGAAAATTGCAGAAAATGCATAGGCAGTATGCCAAGAAGAATTGAGGCAGTCATTGCTGCAAAAGGGGGTATTACCAAATATTAACAAAAGGTCGTTCGAACAGTTTAAAATTTTAAATATCCTATATGTGTATCATCAAGCAAGTAGAGACAGAAAATAAATACTTTCAAATATTTAGTCTATTACAATATGGTTAATAAAATAGTTACAATTCATTTTATACCTATTATTTCAAGTGTTACTACCAAAATTAAGGAAATTTAAAATTGATTATAATAATATGATCACCCACTGTATATACATGTTTAATTGATGCTCTGTATGTAACAAATCTCCCCCTTTTTAAAAAAAATGTGTTATTCTTGGGAGAGGAATAACGCATTAAAAAATTAACTTGGTAGCTTGGGAAAAAGAAAAATATTTACTTGAAACTTTTGTATGTATATACGTAATGCTGAGATGAGTACATGTGGTGTTTAGCTGTATTAAAAAGAACCAAGCTTATCTAAGCGAGGATTAATTTGTATTAGCTTAACTGTATTTTGTACTTATTTATTTATTTATATATATATATATATTTTTTTTTTGTTTTGTTATAACTATTTTTATGTCTACTATTTATGAGTACAATAATTTATATACATTTTTGGTACAACAATATTTTTTTATTATAGGTAAAAATTCGTACTATATGTGTGAATACATATTTTATGGTACTATTACTCTTATGTTCTATATGTGTAATTACATATTTATTTTTATTAGCACTATATGTGAGAATACATAGTTTTTGTTATTGGTACCATATGTGTGGGTACATATTTTATGGTACTATTATTTTTATGTTTTATATGTGTAATTACATATTTATTTTTATTAGCACTATATGTGTGAATACATATTTTTTGCTATTAGTACTATATGTGTGGGTACATATTTTTTGGTAGTATTATTGTGTAATTACATATTTATTTTTATTAGCACTATATGTGTGAATACATATTTTTTGCTATTAGTACTATATGTGTGGGTACATATTTTTTGGTAGTTATAAAATTTAACTTAAACCTATTTATACATTTATAAATTATTTATATTGATTTATTAATGATATATGTACATGTAAAAAGTGTGTAGCAATTGAGTTCACCATTGAGATGTTTGTTTTATCTTTAGCTATGCAGAATGGAATTAAACTACCTGTAAATGGCGGGTGCGTGGAATTGATTCAGATTCGATACGGCTTAGTGTTTGTGGAAGAGGTGGTGGTGGAGGAATAGGTAAATTTTGTCTGCTACCTGCTTGTTGCTGATGGGTGGCACGTTGTTTAATGGCATCCTTTAATTCTGAATGAGAAGTTTGTGAGACAGGTTGTTCTTTGTTTCTCGCTGTCGTTACTTCTACAGAGGATAGAGTTTTAAATTTTGATTTGTTTGTGTTAGTGATCTCCGACTGGAAATTTTGCGAGATCTGCTTGACTTTACTTGTGGGAAAAATCTCTTGTTGTGGAGATGGTTTATCTTGAAACTTGGTATCTATTCTGGACTCATGGTTCAAGGTATCCGTAGCTTCTTTAGAAAATTTAAGGTATGTCTCAGTGTCTAACTGTACCTTTTGGTTACTGACAGTTAATACTGTGGGTGTTTTGACTACTATTTTTCGTTTCTTGTTACTTATAACTTTACATAGTTTCAATATTCCAATTATGCAGAGTACAAAAATTACTACAGAACTTAGGGATAAAGAGCTTATTTGCATCATTTGTGTTTGATTTCTTTCTTTTCTTTGGTTGTCCAGTGTATTTATCTGTCCTTCCAGCTGATCTAGGGAGTGTGAATTTTCATTTAAAATCTGATTGGCATCCTCTGTTTTTAACATAACTATGTGTTTTTGGGTAGTGAGATTGGTATTCTCAATAAATTTCTGAATGGTGTCATTCATACTAGAATTTAGCGGGTGAGGATATTCCGGTTGTGAGATTTTAATACTGTGATGATCTTCATCTTCGTAGTATATAATCTGATCAGCTATTTGGAAGTGGCAGGGTTTGTTTAGTATTAAAACTCCGCTGCCTAATAGGTTGGAACTATGTAAATTTTTACTGCATGAAATTGTAATTTTCTGAGTAGTTGGAAATGAAAAGAGCCAAGAGTTTTTCCTTGTTAACTTCACTAACAGTTGTGGAACTTGAGTTTGGACCAGATATTCGCAGTTACCTGTTTCATTATAGGGGTTGAATAAAAAGCTTATGGGACATTCTTTTAAGTAATGCCCTTGTAGAATTGGGTTGAGTAAGGGACCAATGTAGGTACTTTCATTCAGATTGTTTGATAATTTGGTGTATACCCGAAATTCAGATTGTTTGAATAGTACGAACTCCTGTGTGGGTAGGTGGCTTGCAATGTAGGCATGTTTAATGTCTAGTAACAATGAATGATTATCTGGGGTTTCGAAGGGGAATAAATGGATTTGTTGCAGTTTGAAAGGCTGCATATTAAGAATTGGAATAGTAATTCTTATTACTAGTAGTTCATTTAGGATTTCAGACTTTACTTCCAGTGCCTGTGTCAATATAGCCATATCTTGAAAAAATGTTGTCCCGTGCAATTTTTGAAAAATAAAGTTTATCAAATTATATTCTCTTTTTCTTTGTTGTTTTTTTTTTTTTTTTTGTGTTTTTTACTGAATAGGTATGTTGGATTGCCTTTTGTTGCTTCTTAAGTTTGTTCATCGTTTTACTGCCCCCATTATTTTTTTATTTTTGACAGCCATTATTCGTGAAATGGCTTCAATCTGTTGTTATGTACTGTTACTCTTCGTTTACCGATTTGAATAACAGTATTAACAGTGTTAAAGACCTGTACCACTAGATATGGTCCTAGCCATATCTGGGAAAGTTTGTGTTTTTTAGCGGGGTTTTTCAGTAAAACTTTATCTCCTGTTTTGAAGGTTACTGGACGTGAACGCTTATCGTAGTAAACTTTTGACTGTTCCTTAGCTTTCAACAAATTTTTCCGAGCGGTAGCGTACGCTTTTTGTATTTGTACCTCAGAAGGTGGTAGTAACTTTCGTGGTTGTAAATGGGTTCCGGCTCTCTTTTCAGATTAGAGGGAACATCCGCTGTGAATCCAAACAGACAGTCCATTGGTGTGAGCTTGGTGCCATCATGTGGACTATTATTGTATACAAAAGCCGCGGTTCTCAGGAATCGATCCCAAGCCTTTGGATTTTCAGATACAATAGCTCTCAAATACTCCACTAGAGGTCTGTGGGTTCGCTCCAGTGCGCCGTTGGATTGCGGATGGTAAGCGGAAGTCTGCATTTTTTTATTTTCAGAAGTTTACATACTCGTTTGAAAAGATCGCTTAAGAAGTTAGAGCCCTGGTCAGTTACTACCTTTTTAGGGATGCGATAACGAGTGATTATCTCATCGAAAAATATTTCTGCTACCGTTTCTGCTTCGCCGTTTGGTATGGCATAACAATCTACGAATTTCGTTAGATTGTCTTGGAAAGTCAGAATATATTTGTTTCCTGAGTGCGTTTCCTCAAGAGGACCTACTATGTCTAAATAAACTTTGTCGAAGGGCATATGGGCAGTATCTGTTATGACCATTGGCATACGATACTCCGGGCTAGCCTTCAGTTTTTGGCATTTAGAGCATTTCCGAATATATTTCCTGATAGAACTAAGCATGTTTTTCCACTTATACTTCTTCTTTATTCTTCTATAAGTTTTGATTACTCCTTGGTGACCACCAAATGCGGAGTCATGATAGTCCTTCAGAATTGTTTCGATTTCCTCAGGGTCTGAGATATTTTCTGGTAAAGTATGTTGAGAATTTATTAGATTTTGGTTCCAGGGTGATTCGCCGTGTTCAGATGCACTGCTTTCGGATTTGCTGCTATCAGTTGAGTCAATTTCGACTAATTCATTTTGGAGGTTCCGTGGATATTTTTGAACTTTATTGGGAGTTTCTGTGTTTTGATTTTCCTCTTCAATATTATTTTGTGCCTCCCTTATTTGAGCTCTCGTGACAATGTTTTTGTTTAGGCTTTGAGGGTGTTGGAGAACTAGAATCCTTTTTGTCCATGTCGGAATCGGCTCGGTGATGTACCTGAGCTTCCACAATGAACGAATTGGGGTTTGCCTGGTTTAGCTCGGCAGGTATTCGACTAAGCGCGTCTGCATTAGTGTTATATTTTCCAGGCTTATATTCAATTTTATAGTCAAACTCTGAGAGTTTATGGTGAAACCTGACTAATCTCGATGTCGGGTCTTTCACATTGAATACGCATTTCAAGGGCTTGTGGTCTGTGTAAACCGTGAACGTTCTGCCCTGTAAATAACACCTGAAGTTCCTGGCGGCCCACACAATAGCGAGCAACTCTTTTTCTATTGTGGAGTATCTTTGTTCCGCCTTATTCAAACTTCTACTTGCGTACGCTATTGGCCTGTCTTTACCTATTGCCCCTTGTGATAGAACAGCTCCCAATGCCTCATTGCTAGCATCTGTTGTTAGATTAAAAGGTTGGGTAAAATCTGGATATTTGAGTAGAGGTGGATTTATAAGAGAATTTTTAATCTCATTGAAAGAGTCTTGGCACTTTTGCGTCCAATTAAATTTGACGTCTTTCCGTAATAGATTTGTTATTGGCCTGACTATCTTGGAGAAATTAGGGATGAACTTGCGATAGTAGTTTGCCAATCCCAGAAACGATTGAGTTTGTCTGATCGTTCGTGGTGGAGGGAAATATTGGACACAGCTTGTCTTACTGGGATCTGGAAGTGCCCCTTCGTTTGAGCATTTGTGTCCGAGGTATATTACTTCTCTGCGAAGGAACTGACACTTTTCGGGTTGTAATTTAAGATTATGGGCTCGAAGTCTGTCGAATACTTTAGCCAGTTTCTCGTTATGATCTTGTAAATTTTTTCCATATATTACAATATCATCGAGATAGACAAAGCATTCTAATCCTTGGAGACCCGTTAGAATGTAATTCATCAGGCGCTGAAAAGTCGCAGGTGCGCCTTTCAACCCAAATGGCATTCTCTTAAATTCATAATGCCCGTAAGCGGTACTAAATGCAGTTTTTGGTCTATCCCTTGGGTCTACCAATACTTGGTGATATCCGCTTGCAAGGTCAAATGTAGTAAAATACCGCGAATGCCCAAGCTGATCCAGTATATCCTCTATCCTGGGTAATGGAAAGGCATCCCCTATAGATTTCTCGTTAATTTTACGGAAATCTACTACTACTCTCCAACGTTTATTGCCGTCGGGCCCAGCTTTCTTGAAATGAAAAGAGCCAAGAGTTTTTCCTTGTTAACTTCACTAACAGTTGTGGAACTTGAGTTTGGACCAGATATTCGCAGTTACCTGTTTCATTATAGGGGTTGAATAAAAAGCTTATGGGACATTCTTTTAAGTAATGCCCTTGTAGAATTGGGTTGAGTAAGGGACCAATGTAGGTACTTTCATTCAGATTGTTTGATAATTTGGTGTATACCCGAAATTCAGATTGTTTGAATAGTACGAACTCCTGTGTGGGTAGGTGGCTTGCAATGTAGGCATGTTTAATGTCTAGTAACAATGAATGATTATCTGGGGTTTCGAAGGGGAATAAATGGATTTGTTGCAGTTTGAAAGGCTGCATATTAAGAATTGGAATAGTAATTCTTATTACTAGTAGTTCATTTAGGATTTCAGACTTTACTTCCAGTGCCTGTGTCAATATAGCCATATCTTGAAAAAATGTTGTCCCGTGCAATTTTTGAAAAATAAAGTTTATCAAATTATATTCTCTTTTTCTTTGTTGTTTTTTTTTTTTTTTGTGTGTTTTTTACTGAATAGGTATGTTGGATTGCCTTTTGTTGCTTCTTAAGTTTGTTCATCGTTTTACTGCCCCCATTATTTTTTTATTTTTGACAGCCATTATTCGTGAAATGGCTTCAATCTGTTGTTATGTACTGTTACTCTTCGTTTACCGATTTGAATAACAGTATTAACAGTGTTAAAGACCTGTACCACTAGATATGGTCCTAGCCATATCTGGGAAAGTTTGTGTTTTTTAGCGGGGTTTTTCAGTAAAACTTTATCTCCTGTTTTGAAGGTTACTGGACGTGAACGCTTATCGTAGTAAACTTTTGACTGTTCCTTAGCTTTCAACAAATTTTTCCGAGCGGTAGCGTACGCTTTTTGTATTTGTACCTCAGAAGGTGGTAGTAACTTTCGTGGTTGTAAATGGGTTCCGGCTCTCTTTTCAGATTAGAGGGAACATCCGCTGTGAATCCAAACAGACAGTCCATTGGTGTGAGCTTGGTGCCATCATGTGGACTATTATTGTATACAAAAGCCGCGGTTCTCAGGAATCGATCCCAAGCCTTTGGATTTTCAGATACAATAGCTCTCAAATACTCCACTAGAGGTCTGTGGGTTCGCTCCAGTGCGCCGTTGGATTGCGGATGGTAAGCGGAAGTCTGCATTTTTTTATTTTCAGAAGTTTACATACTCGTTTGAAAAGATCGCTTAAGAAGTTAGAGCCCTGGTCAGTTACTACCTTTTTAGGGATGCGATAACGAGTGATTATCTCATCGAAAAATATTTCTGCTACCGTTTCTGCTTCGCCGTTTGGTATGGCATAACAATCTACGAATTTCGTTAGATTGTCTTGGAAAGTCAGAATATATTTGTTTCCTGAGTGCGTTTCCTCAAGAGGACCTACTATGTCTAAATAAACTTTGTCGAAGGGCATATGGGCAGTATCTGTTATGACCATTGGCATACGATACTCCGGGCTAGCCTTCAGTTTTTGGCATTTAGAGCATTTCCGAATATATTTCCTGATAGAACTAAGCATGTTTTTCCACTTATACTTCTTCTTTATTCTTCTATAAGTTTTGATTACTCCTTGGTGACCACCAAATGCGGAGTCATGATAGTCCTTCAGAATTGTTTCGATTTCCTCAGGGTCTGAGATATTTTCTGGTAAAGTATGTTGAGAATTTATTAGATTTTGGTTCCAGGGTGATTCGCCGTGTTCAGATGCACTGCTTTCGGATTTGCTGCTATCAGTTGAGTCAATTTCGACTAATTCATTTTGGAGGTTCCGTGGATATTTTTGAACTTTATTGGGAGTTTCTGTGTTTTGATTTTCCTCTTCAATATTATTTTGTGCCTCCCTTATTTGAGCTCTCGTGACAATGTTTTTGTTTAGGCTTTGAGGGTGTTGGAGAACTAGAATCCTTTTTGTCCATGTCGGAATCGGCTCGGTGATGTACCTGAGCTTCCACAATGAACGAATTGGGGTTTGCCTGGTTTAGCTCGGCAGGTATTCGACTAAGCGCGTCTGCATTAGTGTTATATTTTCCAGGCTTATATTCAATTTTATAGTCAAACTCTGAGAGTTTATGGTGAAACCTGACTAATCTCGATGTCGGGTCTTTCACATTGAATACGCATTTCAAGGGCTTGTGGTCTGTGTAAACCGTGAACGTTCTGCCCTGTAAATAACACCTGAAGTTCCTGGCGGCCCACACAATAGCGAGCAACTCTTTTTCTATTGTGGAGTATCTTTGTTCCGCCTTATTCAAACTTCTACTTGCGTACGCTATTGGCCTGTCTTTACCTATTGCCCCTTGTGATAGAACAGCTCCCAATGCCTCATTGCTAGCATCTGTTGTTAGATTAAAAGGTTGGGTAAAATCTGGATATTTGAGTAGAGGTGGATTTATAAGAGAATTTTTAATCTCATTGAAAGAGTCTTGGCACTTTTGCGTCCAATTAAATTTGACGTCTTTCCGTAATAGATTTGTTATTGGCCTGACTATCTTGGAGAAATTAGGGATGAACTTGCGATAGTAGTTTGCCAATCCCAGAAACGATTGAGTTTGTCTGATCGTTCGTGGTGGAGGGAAATATTGGACACAGCTTGTCTTACTGGGATCTGGAAGTGCCCCTTCGTTTGAGCATTTGTGTCCGAGGTATATTACTTCTCTGCGAAGGAACTGACACTTTTCGGGTTGTAATTTAAGATTATGGGCTCGAAGTCTGTCGAATACTTTAGCCAGTTTCTCGTTATGATCTTGTAAATTTTTTCCATATATTACAATATCATCGAGATAGACAAAGCATTCTAATCCTTGGAGACCCGTTAGAATGTAATTCATCAGGCGCTGAAAAGTCGCAGGTGCGCCTTTCAACCCAAATGGCATTCTCTTAAATTCATAATGCCCGTAAGCGGTACTAAATGCAGTTTTTGGTCTATCCCTTGGGTCTACCAATACTTGGTGATATCCGCTTGCAAGGTCAAATGTAGTAAAATACCGCGAATGCCCAAGCTGATCCAGTATATCCTCTATCCTGGGTAATGGAAAGGCATCCCCTATAGATTTCTCGTTAATTTTACGGAAATCTACTACTACTCTCCAACGTTTATTGCCGTCGGGCCCAGCTTTCTTGGGGACTACCAGCAATGAAGAATTCCACGGGCTTTTACTTAATTGGATTATGTCGTTGTCCAACATTTCCTTAATTTGCTCATTTATGACTGCCCGGTGTGTTTCTGGAAGTCTATACATCTTTTGATTTATGGGTGGCTGATTGTGTAGTATGGGGATGGTAAGCTTTATGGTATTAGTGCATGTGAGCTTATCTCCCTTTAAATAAAAAAGATCGTTATACTTATAGCATAACTCAAGAATTGTTTTTTCTTCTTCGCGATTTAAATTTTCATCCAACAGTAATTCTTTACGTAAAGCCACAAGTCTGTCTGGGTTATAGCTTTTAATATGGTTTACGTTTCTTGAATATGGATTGGAATTAAATTTCAATTTGTCGTTTTTGACTTTGTGTGTGCTTTTGTTTTGTGCACGAAGAAAATATGGGTTGGAATTAATTTTTAATTTGTCTTTTTTGACATTGTGTGTGCTTTTGTTTTGTGCACGTAGGAAATGTGGGTTGGAATTAAATTTTAATTTGTCGTTTTTGACGTTGTGTGTGCTTTTGATTTGTGCACGTAGGAAATGTGGGTTGGAATTAAATTTTAATTTGTCGTTTTTGACGTTGTGTGTGCTTTTGATTTGTGCACTTAGGAAAGGTGGATCACCCTTTTTATGAGTACTTTGGGTATTTACGTCGTCCAAAGGTACATGGAGATACTGTATGTTATAGCAATTACTTGGAACTAGAGTAAGCGTTAAGTTCCTTAGGAATACTGGTTCCGTGTTTACATTTAGAACGGATAACGGTATGAAGCTTTTATGAGGACTAACTAGGCAATTTGCGACAAATACTCCTTCTTGGATCTCCTGAGACAAGCAGATCATTTCTTGGTCTATTTGTAGCGGTATGTTTCTCCTTCTCCAAATGGAGTTTTCAAAGTCACCTTTTGGCTTCGTTCTATATGTTTTGGGTTATCTAGTGCTTCCTTCTTTATGATGCTTACTTCAGCTCCGGTGTCTAATATCAGCCGAACGGCTGTGTTTTTGCCTATGTCCAGTGGTAAGTCTACCACTGGTACATTTTCTCTAATTAATTGTTGTTTTGTTTGAGAGGACCCTGAAGTAATTTGAGCAGTTTTATTTAATGTCGAGCCGGGGATTTTTCGGTCGACAGTATGCCGTTTCCCGAATGTGTGGCCTCCCATCGTTGTTTCTGCTGACAAGTGGACTCCATATGACTTCTTCTCCCACAGAAATCGCACATATTATGTATGGGGTTAAATCTTTGTTCCCTATCTGCAGAGCCCCACCGATCATTGTTTTTTGAGCTTACATGTTCGGGTGGCGCTTTAATATTCTGTTTACAATATTGGGCATCATGGCCCTTCATTCTGCAGTTAGTACAATAAGGAGTATTCTTACGATTTAGGCACTCGTCATACGTGTGCCCTTTATAATTGCAGTAGCTGCAGGTGATCTTGTTTAACAGCACTTTCTGTTTATCGTACTTTTTTTCTGCCTGCTCGTAAAAAGATTTCCTGTTTGGAGGTGGACTTCCTAACGATTTCCTTGTTATGTTTGTTTGAGGAGAGCGCCAATAATTTTCTGAGTTTCTGTCGGTACTAAAGGATACTGAAGTTTCTCTTGGTGGTTCCGCTATTGGAGGTATACCAATTTCAGTTTTTATGTTATGTCTTCCGAATTCCTTTGTGTAAGGGTAGGAAGACAAATTTACACTCTCAGGTATGGGATAACCATAGGTATTAGAGAAATTTGGGATATTATGTCTTAGAAAAGGGTCCACTTGGAAAGAGTTTGTTGGGTTAGGGATATAATTTGTTGGTTGTGGAATGAAAAAGAGTCCTTGCTGCAATCTTTCCATGTCTAGTGCCTTTTGAATGAGTGTTTCCAAAGAATTTTCATTCAATGTGAGTAAATAGGCGCTTAGATGGGGATTAGTTGCACCACTCTTTATGGAAGCCATAGCAAAGTCTTCTATTTGCTGCTTTACTACTTTAAAATTTTCAGATCCGTATTTACTTTGTGCTGCCTCGTTGCATTGAATTAAAAGACTTTTTAATCTATTTGTAAATGAACTAAATGATTCTGGCGGATATTGCCGGCAAGTAATTAACTTGTTTATTAGTTCATGGTATGTTTCACGAGGTAAATACGTTCGGTAAAGCAGTTGTTCGACTTCTTCAAATTTTGTGAGAGAGCTGGACACTATTAATTGATACGCGTTTCCTCTCAATATGGTGGGGAAAATCTGCATGAAGGCTTTCCTTTCCTCTTCCCCTAGACACTGTTGCACTTGCTTACATCAGCCTATAAGAGTCTGTAATTCTGTAAGAATTTGCGCGCTAATTTCCCCAGAGAACAAAGGCACCATTTGTGCCGTCAGTTTTACTACTTTTTCATAGTTTACCGACATTTTATCCGTTTTATTGTCTTCCACTGTGTTGGAAGTAATTTGAGTGTTTATACTCGAAGTTGGTGTGTCTAACGCCTCCTGGGATACTAGGGCGCCTAAACTATAATTTCTTGCTAGGAAATTAATTAGACTGTGCCCTCTGAAGCGTTTACCTGAGCGATGCTCGCGATACCAATTTATGGATGGTCTGCTTTGGGGTGAATTTCGCTCTACTATTGGGCTGTCTGGAGGACTTGTGTTGTCAAAAGACAATGAGTTTATTGCTGCCTCAAAATCTGAGCCAGGAGAGCTTTGATCAGGTCTTGGCATGAAAGACAAAACTTTGAGTTTTACCCAATTATTGAGAGCGAAGAAAAAAGAGATTAGGTAGTTTCTCTAATTCCGTATAATAACCGAAGAATGATTAATTAAAATGTTTCTACTGTTTTTTGTCGCTTATGTACATGCACATATATCGCTGTGACTACTGTATTTATTTCTTTATTTATTTATTAATTTTTTATTAGTCTAAAGTAATTTTGCTACTAAATTGACGCGTCTTTTTAAATTTTTTTTTTGTTTTTTTTTAACTTACTTTTACTTCACTTTAGTTGAAGAGAAGAGAAAAGATGTTAACGTTTTTTCCGCTATGCAGATATGATGCTTTTATTGTTGTTACTGATGTCAATGGATGGTGTGCCAGATTCAAAAATAATGCGCTCTTATGCACTCGTTTGTTGTAAATTCGAGGATCAAGGTTTTTCAAGTTTGAATTTATATAACTTCCTCGATCCTACCGGCTGCGCCAAAATTGTTGAGTTTATTAATGTACTTCTAGTACTCTCATCTGAGCACCTTTTGATCTGGAACACGACACGGTAATTACACTACGTGCCGTCAAGATGATTGGGCGTTTTCCTTGATTGTCCCGAGATGGGTAGAGCAGCGATGCGTATGGAGCAGCTTACTAGCTTTACTCCCAGTACGGTTCAATGGAGCAGCTTATTAGCTTTACTCCTAGTATATGAGAACGGAGCAGCTTACTAGCTTTACTCCTAGGTACAGATGAATGGAGCAGCTTACTAGCTTTACTCCTAGGTACAGATGAATGGAGCAGCTTACTAGCTTTACTCCTGGGTAAGTGAAACAACTCGTGTTCTGACTAACTCACTTACTGCCTTCTTTATTCAAAATCACAGTTTATTTATACAGTTTTTCACTTAATACTATTGTTATTCTCTTACTACGCTAAGCTAATTTCATCACAGCATTTATTCGTATATAAATATTATTTCCGCAAAGTGTTTCTTTGTGGCATTCATAATTTAATTTCCGCAAAGCTTTTGCCGGTTTGTTGTTATTACATCACGGCATTCATCGCTTTCACATGTACATACATAAATACTTCCGTAGACCGTTCGCCGCTTTGCTGCTATTATGACATCATCATGAACCATTGTTTCGTTCACCTGAGTTCTACCGCTGCTGGCGCAAGGTTATCAAATTGCATCGTGTGAATTCTTGCGCGCAGGGGATTGTGTCACTGCCTTCACTTGTTTCTTTATATGATTAAGAAATTGGTGTAGGTCAGTAGCGAGTGACTTTACTGAACTTGCAAATATGTTTGTAGATATATGTATGTTTATACTTGCAGCTGGGAATTGTAATTCCGCATGCAATGATAATGCTGTAGGTATGTACATATCTACATGTTTGCATTTCTTTATTGATGCATGAATTTTAGAATTCTGCGTGAAGCGAAATCGATTCAGAGATGCATGCATGTATGTATATACATGTTTAATTGATGCTCTGTATGTAACAATGCCATCATGCAATGTGTTGCAGCAAAAAGGCGCTCGCTTGCCGGTGGCTGAGTGAAGAACGATGGAATTTAGGGAGACTGGTGGTAGTCGGGAGTTGTTTTTAGGCTTTGAACGAGAACGGTCGCTGAAAAATTGAGTCGTGATTCCTCTTTATTTAAAATCAGTCTTGAGAGTTTTTTTTTCCTTTTGTCAACTGAAAGAAAAAGGTTAGTTGATTCATTCTGGTCGTGAATTTTATTAGTTGGATTACTTACCTGTGCGACCGTGATTTTCCTAAAGATCTTTCTCATAGTGAACTGAAAGAAAAATTTTAGTATTAATGTTGCACATTCATAAATTGTGTTAATTAGAATATTTACCTGTGCGACCGTGTTTTTCCTAAAGATCTTTCTCATAGTGAACTGAAAGAAAAATTTTAGTATTAATGTTGCACATTCATAAATTGTGTTAATTAGAATATTTACCTGTGCGACCGTGTTTTTCCTAAAGATCTTTCTACTGGGGAACTGAAAGAAAATTTTAGTATTAATGCTGCGCATTTATAAGTTTTATTATTTGAAATATTTACCTGTGATTTTTCACATAGATCTTTCTAATAGTGAGCTGAAATAAAAATTTGGTATTAGTGCTGCACATTTATAAGTTTTAGTATTTGAAATATTTACCTGTGCGACGGTGATTTTTCACATAGATCTTTCTAATAGTGAACTGAAAGAAAATGTTGGTATTAATGTTGCGCATTCATAAGTTTTAGGATTGGAAATATTTACCTGTGCGCCAGTGATTTTTCATATAGATCTTTCTAATAATGAACTGAAAGAAAATTTTGGCATTAATGCTGCGCAGTCGTAAATTGTATTAATTAGAATATTTACCTGTGACAGTGATTTTTTTATGTAGATCTTTCTATTAGTGAACTGAAAAGAAAATTTTGATTGATTCATTCTGTGCAGTCGTAAATTGTATTAATTAGAATATTTACCTGTAACAGTGATTTTTTTTTAGATCTCCCTATTAGTGAACTGAAAAGAAAATTTTGATTGATTCATTCTGTGCAGTCGTAATTTGTATTAATTAGAATATTTACCTGCGACAGTGATTTTCATGTATATCTTTCGATTGGTGAACTGAAAAGAAAATGTTGGTTTATTAATGCTGTGCACTCATAATTTGTATTATTTGAAATATTTACCTGTGCGACGGTGAGTCTTATATACCATTGTAGTGGCGAACCTGAGAGAAAATTCGAGGAAAAGTTTCCTTGCACGTAACAAAGATCATTTTGAAAATTTTTCCTGCGTGACGGCAAGTTGGATTTATACCGGCGAGGAAGTATCCCTCTGACAGAAACTACGGCAAAACATTTCTCTTACATATCCGAAGGAGCAGGGACGCGGGGAGGTGATCTCAGACTTCAACGTAGTCCTGAAGCAGCTAGCAGATAGTTGGAAAACCAGTGTCCAACCCTTTTGATAAAGGAGGAAACCCCGAATATGAGTAAATCAGGTGTTATGTAAGTCCATAGCGGACCACAAGGTTAGTCCAAATTTTCTCTAAGTATTATTATTTGCTTTGTGTTCTTTTGTTCTTAATTTTACAGTGTTAAAGTCATTTAGTGTACATCTAAGGTTAGGCGTCGATCACAGGGTTCAATAAGTCACATAATAGGAAAGCGCTTATTAGGGCTAGTTGTAAGGATTTTGATCTAGATTGACAACCGCAATAAATAAATTATTTTGATTTGGACTTGATGAAATTTTGAGTTCCTTGATACGCCTTCCTTCTTCTTTTGGGTGATTTAGTTTGGTCACCTTTGGCCGCCCTTCTCCAAGTTGCTTTCTTCTTTTGTTTGTTGGTAACAGATTCAGCGCGATGGAGTGAGTAGTTCCATAAATGGGATGGTCGCGGACAGGAGGGAGGTCGTTTCCACACACACACGACAATTGATGTAAAACACGTACAGATGGGGCTGAGCATTTTGATACGGCTTTGGAGGCTTAGCCAGGGTAGATGGGGGCGATCGGGCCCAACATTACCCAAAGCCGGGGTCTCAACAACATCAGAGACCCCTCTCAGCTCTCTCACTCTCTCTCAATCGCTCATTTGCCAGCGTTGTAAACTCTCCGGGTGAATTAGCACTTGTGCGGCATTGCTGAGGTCTTCTATTCTCCTTCTTTTTGCAGCATATAAATAAAATCAATTTTCTTCTTTTTAGGCTTTCAGGTTCCACCATGAGAAGGAAGAGTGCATTAGATCTTTTTTTCTGTCCGTCCGTGTCTGATCAGTTATGTTGACGATTTTGCACAGCTTAACAAGCATCAAGGGATGTGGGTGGCAAGAACCATCCCAAGCCGGCTGATCGCTGGCGGCATATTTGCTGTGCAGCCACACACGCTAATCCCGCGATGATTTTGTAACAACAAAGAGGTGTCGGATGCAGTATGTATCTACATTCAGGTACAAGTGAATGTAGGTAGATCTGTCGCCTGACCAGCTCTTCGTTACAGGATTTGGTCTCATGGCATTTCTATATTAAAACGGCCACCAAGCTCTGTTATGACGAGTGGGCGTGAACCTGTTTTACATCCGCTGACGTCGTATCATACGCGTCTGCAGAAATACAATGCAGTAAGAGACCGAATCTTCTCCTCAGTAGCGGAGTTAGTTGAAATCGTGTTTCCTGACTTGGATATTTCGTTCGTTGGCGGGAATACTGTCGACAGATGCGACTGGAAAGAAAAAAACTGGCACAGATTTCCGCGTCGATGCCAGACGACATTCGACCGTACGCCGAAGTAAAGCTGCTCGGGCGAACTGAGACTGGATTACTTGATAGTGGTGCCACTGTCAGTATTCTAGGCCAGGGAGCTCTAGAGAAGCTTGCAGAAGCAGAGGTTGAATGGAAGAGGTACCGGACACAGGTTCAAGTAGCGAATGGGGCCATGACGACTGTGCATGGTCGTGTGGATTTGGACATCACTTTCCGTGGTAAGACCCAAAACGTGCGTTTTTACGTGGTTCCTGGACTCACACAGGCACTATATCTAGGAATAGACTTCTGGCGTCTATTTGGGTGGGCTCCAGCTGTCCTGGGTATAGTTGAAGACGTGACACCAAGATTACTAGCTACTCCTGACACCGACCGCCAGTCAAGATCAACAGCGTCTAGAAGCTACGAAACAGCTTTACCCTTCTTTCGCCTTTTGGGCCTGGGCCGCTCACAAGATTGAAACGAATAACGCAGCTCCGATAAAACAACGCTTTTAACCGATATCGCCGACAGCACAAAGTTTGATAGATGCCGAATTAGAGCGAATGCTATCGCTGGTTGTGATAGAGGAGAGCCAGAGTCCTTGGAGCTCTCCAGTTGTTCTGGTGAGGAAGCCTGGAAAGGTTCGGCTTTCTTTTGACGCCAGGAAGGACAACTCTGTTACGAAGAAGGATGCCTATCCGCTACCGCAGATAGACGCACTTCTGAGTCGACTTCCTCCGGCAAACTACATTACGAGCCTGGACCTAAAAGACGTCTTCTTGTAGATCCCACTAGGTGCTGATTCCAGAGAGAAGACCGCTTTTACTGTACCTGGTCACCCTCTCTATCAGTACACAGTGATGCCATTTGGCCTATGCACCGCTCCACAAACGATGTGCCGCCTCATGGATAAAGTCATTCCTTTTGATCTTCGTGAGAACGTTCTCGTCTATCTAGACGATTTATTAATTCTTTCTTCAGAATTCAACACTCATCTCACATTGCTATCCCATGTAGCGGATTGTTTGAGGAAGGCTGGCCTCACTATCAACGTCGAGAAGAGTAAGTTTTGTATCAAGGAGACCAAATATTTGGGTTTTATAGTCGGGAAAGGAGGAATTAGGACTGACCCAGGCAAGATCTCAGCTATAGTTGACTATCCGTCACCTAAAACTGTTCGGCATACCCGACGCCTACTAGGTATGGCAGGATGGTATAGACGATTCATCCCGAACTATGCTGACTTAACTGCCTCCATTAAAGACACCTTGAAAAACCCCAGTCAGTTCAAATGGACACCTGAAGCTCAGACGTCTCTTGATCTACTAAAGCAAAAACTTACTTCTGTTCCGTTGCTAGTGAGCCCAGACTTCACCAAGCCGTTCGTTATCCAGTGCGATGCGAGCCAACAAGGTATTGGTGGGGTTCTGATTCAACTAGACGACGATGGCTAGGAGAAGCCAATAGCCTACATCTCGAAAAAGTTGAACTCAGCACAAAGAAATTATACCGTCACAGAGCAGGAATGCCTAGCTGCAATCTTATGTGTACAGAAGCTCCGGTCCTTCATTGAACTTATGCCGTTTAAAAGTGACGGATTACGCTAGTTTGAAATGGCTGATGCCTCGAAAGGACCTCAGCGGTAGACTTGCGCGGTGGAGTTTGAAGCTTCAGGGCTTCGACTTCACTATTGAGCACAGAAAAGGAAGCCTGACCGTCGTCCCTGATGCGCTGTCACGCATTCATTGTGACAGCCTGTACATAAACGAAGAAATTGGCCCGGAAGTTGACCTTAGTTCGCCATGTTTCAACTCGTTGGAATATGAAGAGCTGAGGCATAAAGTTAAAACGACTTCTGGCAAAGTACCAGACCTTTGCGTCAGGGATGGCTTCGTTTACATTCGGACTGTTCCGAGAGCAGGCGATCCGATTCAGGAAGAAAAAGCTTGCAAGCTTTGGATTCCACGAGGGCTTGTCACCGATGTCGTTTCAAGGGCTCATGATCCGCCACTAGCTTCTCACGGTGGTATAGGGAAAACATTGGAATGTCTGAGACGACACTTGTACTGGCCACGAATGACAGTTGATGTCAGAAACTACGTAGGTGCCTGTGACGTGTGTAAAGAGATTAAAGCCCCCAATACCATTCTTAGACCACATATGAGAGTCCAGTCTGTGACAGAACGACCACGGCAACAGCTGTATATCGATTTTCTAGGTCCATATCCTCGGTCAGTGAAAGGAAATGTCTGCATCTTAATAGTTCTTGACTACTTTTCAAAGTTCCCGATTCTCAAACCTATGAGAAAAGCATCTACGCTCAATGTGTGCCAATTCATCAAAACGGAAGTGTTCCATGTGTTCGGAGAGCCGGAAGCGATCGTCTCTGACAATGGAGTCCAGTTTTGCTCGGCTCAGTTTACCAGATTACTGGACAAGTATGGGGTGAAGCACTTGCGAACGGCAGTTTACTCGCCGCAAGCAAACGCCTTAGAGCGAGTAAACAGGTCTCTATTGTCAGGGATTAGAGCGTATATTCGGAAAGAACACACAAAATGGGATGAGAAGCTCAGCCAGATATCTAGTTCCCTCAGGAGCTCTTTCCACCAAGCAACTGGTTTCTCTCCTTATCGAACACTTTTTGGTCAGCAAATGATTGAACATGGCAGCTCCTATCCCATCTTGAGGAGTCTTGGGACTCTTGGTGAGCTGTTGAGAGTAGATGCTGAAGACAAAATGAGATTGATCCGTGCGAGAGTGCAGGAGAACTTACACCATGCGTTTGAACAGGGTTCACGTGCCTATAATCTCAGGGCGAAGCCTGTTGATTTCAAAGTGGGTCAAGAGGTATTTAGACGGAATTTTGCCCAAAGCAACTTCAAAACAGCAACTGCTAGGAGTCTATCGCGCCAAAGACATCAGACAGTGATATCCAGTCTAGAAGCGTCATCTATCGACTGTTACGTTTATTCATGGTAGCCCTAAGAAGGCATCCAGCCAGCTTCACTGGTTAACTATAGGATATCGCGAAGCCCTCCTATTGCCCCGCCAATGGTGGATGATATACCTGTTGGTATTCAATCTCATGAGCACATCTCTACCTCTTATGAGTAGATAACCTTTTATAGTCCCTTCCGGATCAGCCTCATTAGGAGGATTTTTCCTTGTCTGTCCGTCTACAACATTTGTTAATCGGCAATCGTCGGACATAGTAGTACTAAATCTATTCCTGGTAGCCCGAAGAAGACATCCAGCCAGCTTCACTGGTAAACTATAGTATATCGCGAAGCCCTCCTATTGCTCCGCCAATGGTGGGTGATATACCTGTTGGAATCCATTCCTGTACACGGCTGTTAGCACGTTAGGAAACTAAATCGACAACGACACCACTTCAACGACGCCTTGGAGACACACCCATGAACAACATATTCGGGGATCGGAGCGAGATGTTGTGCCGGGAAAGCTTAGCGATCAGTTCTTTAGGTTACTGATCGCGGGGCTTTCACAGCATCTCGGTGAAGGAAGGCAAACAGACACCGACCGGCTGGATTTTTTTGGGTTACCAGCTTGTCGGTGCAACTTTGGCTTCCCACACGGAGCAAGACGTCGAGGTCTGATCAAAGACTGACGAGCCTTCAGGGATGTGTCCTCGATGCGTCATCAGTCAAGTATAGCCGATAGTCGTAGATAAATTCGAGTGACGAGGAATACTCATTGGGTCGTGGGTCGAGACATACATTGGGCGCCCGTAGCTATGAGGCCTATGTTTAAGACCGGCTAGCTCAGTCGACCATTTTTCAGCGTTGTCTGAACCGTGGGTGGCGCAGACCACTCTGCCCTGTTATGGTCGTAGCGTATTGCATATAGCAATATGCTACACGAAGTACTAAAGCGAGCGTGTAAACCGGCTGCTGTCAAGCGGAAAACTTGAACGCACCCTGACCGAGAGAAGTGCGTTTCCTCAAGCTCGGTGTGACATGTTGACGGAAAGAAAAGAAGAGGACAATCATCTCTGTCCCGTCAAACATTCCTCACCGTGTACAAGTGAAGAGTGACCTCCAGAGTTTTCGAAAAACATCGGCTAGGAATTAAACCCCACACATAAGTTAAAACGATTTTTCATCTCTCATAATACCCTATTTTCGATTTGTAAAATTATTATCCCCTTCAGCAGGAGAAAAATTCAAAAAAATCCAGCGAATTTCCAGCAGCAGCAAAGTTGCGGACGATTGCCATGAAGACGAGCTTTAATAAAAGTTGCAATAATCAGTGAATTTGGTCCGAAATGGAATAATAAAATACAAATGAAATTGGCGTCCAGCGAGTGGAATCCTGTTCTGGTGACAGTTCAATATCTGCCGCCAAGGTTGCAAATCCAATTTCGAGGAAGTCTTTTAGAGATTTAGCAAGCAACCGAAATATTTCTGTGAAGTTACTACAATGAATAAAACCAAACTGGAGAAATCCAGCCAAAAGTACTACGCCAGCATTCCCCAGGAGGATTCGATAACAAAATGTGTGGAAAAATTACTAAGGTATAAGAGTATTAATAACTTTAGGGAAGAATCCACGTGAAATTCTCGCTGAAGACGTTGCTCGCGTATCGCAGTTACCATGAAGTGGGAATTGAGATATTAAGATTGCATCAAACAAGCTGAGAGATATTCAACCTACGCTCGAGGGCAAAGAAATAAATAAAAACTGAAATCAGGGTTATTTATCGCGTATGCTTTCAGCTGTGCGTGGTTTTAGAAATTTACCAAGGATAAAGGAAACAAAACAAATTTTCGCTCAGTGAAAATAGGGTCTCAGGCACCACTTGCCACTCCTGTTCATCACTCAAATATGGCTCGGGCAGAGAACCAGACACATAAGCACGAAGACACGGTATATTTCCAGCGCCTAGTTTACATATATTCATAGTACCTATACCCACGGAAAAAGAAGCGCTATGGCAGTACACCAAGCCGCCACATTCATCGCTCAGTAGCCCAGGAAGGAGTGGAGACAAACAAATTGGAATTATTCCAGGCAGCACTGTTAGTTGTCGTTAAAGTCCGGATTTATATTAAATGTTATTTAGTTATTTAATACTTTAAAGGACATTAAGTGAGAATAGTGTCAAATTTTTTTTATTCTTGGATACAAGGTGAAGCTAGGCTAGTATCACCCGTCGGTTTGTTGAGAGAAAGTGATTTGTTTTGATCCCAGACTGGGCCTGAGGTCCGCGACCGGCTACTAAATCATAATTTTGTTTAACAACTTTTCAGCACGTCGATCGTCACATATTTGCCTCTAGGGAGCTCCTTCGAGGGATCAAAAGACATGTAAGTTGAATTTTAGTACCCATTTTTATTGTTCAAATTATATTACGGTATAAATTCAAATGCAGCTTGTATAGTATAGGCCTCAAGATCACTTTGTTTTAATGGAAAGGTGTGGGAAGTGTTGACACGTTCGTGCCTTCTCATACAAACCTGAAAAATTTAAAGATTAGGATTAAAGATTATGATAAGCGCTAGTGTTGAATTAATAAGTGTTTGAAGAAACTGCAAACTACATATTAAATTTGAATTTAAAATTAATTATTATAGTCCCTGTTGATTCATCTGATAGTTTTGTTTGACATGACTGAGGTGAATCCGAAGGACAGTTACTATGCACTTTTTTTGTTGAATTAATAGTGATATCCTCATTTGTAAAATGGACTAAAGTACGATAGGTGTGGCCATAGTTTAGTATTGGCTCCTCCCCAAATATATCTTATTGATTAAAACGATTATAACGTAAATAATGCTCTGAAGCTTTTATTAATTTCTCCTTCTACTTTCCTGGAGCCCTCTCATATAAAGGTCGTTTAGGCTCGCCTAGTCTTTCTCTCTCTACAGGTCAATTAGGGACTCTGAAAAAAACTTGCCCTCAGAGTCAGATGGGAGGATGGGGCATGCAAAGAAGGCAGAACATCTGCGCCTTCAACTCAATATGGGTATGTGACGTACGGGACCCTTCAGGACCGAATGTGTGCCGGCAGTTTGTTTGTAGGCACGACGAATTTTTTTTTGATTATGGCTGACGGCAGCGGCAGGTTTTTCGTGGAACCTCCCCACACTCTCCGCCAATGAGCCGAGGTGAGCTAGCGTGCCGTCCTGCAGTCAACGCTGTCCGTCGAGTGATCTGTCAGCTCATGCTGGCAGTCTGGACTTAACGTTTGAAAGCCAATCACTCACTATAGTTCCATAACAACAGCAAATCTGCAGAGAAGCACATTTTTCAGTAATATTAAAAATTGATTTTTGTTTTAATTAAAATAAGTTTAACTTCCTAAATAATTTTAATTTAATGCAATACTATTTTTCAACATCGTTAGTGTTTCCAATCGACAAATAATAATTAATTATAAATCAGTGTGCAATTGTACGAAATACATGGTCTTCACAGCCTGTTCAATATTTGTCCCATTTTTGAAGCAAGAACGCTCAGTCCATTCTTATTATATGTCAGTGACTCCGGGTTATATGATGAGGAGCAGCTTAACAGCAGAACTCCGGGTAATAACACCGACGTGTTGTATTCTCAGATGTTCTTGTGAACAAAGACTTTATTAACTGCATTCATTACATTTATAAGTTGACAAGTCTATTATTCGCTTAATCGATAGTTAATTCTACGGTGCATAACAAGTGGAATTGAGAATTGGGGAATTCTCCACTTACTTCTTAAATTCTCCGATGTTTTGCAGGTGGAAAAGTAAGCGAAAAACATCTCAACTGAGTGTACTGTCTGCTTTTATTGCGTTTTGTGAAGGTATCTAGGTACCTAGGATTTTCAAAATGGAGTTTTGTATTCAGTGCATATCCTGGCTATATTTAAAAGAATTATGGAAATCCATGCAATACTTACAAAGAAACATGGATTTTGTGTCGCAAGGTACCCGGTAAAAATGTTAAATCACGCGAAAATTATCAATTTAGTAGTCATCCAGTACAGAAGAGATGTGTTGTGACCCGGGTGCCTATTGACCAGAATCACAACCATAAAATAAATATGCCAATATCTTGCCCTATGCAACATATTGGCGTACTACAAATTGACCCTGAAATTCAAAAATATTTTATTTTCAATTTAATTTGAATTTCATTTGCATTTAAAAATGCATTTACGTACTACAACAAAATGCAATTTAGCATAAATTGCATTTTGTTATCAGTCGTACATTCCGTTCACACGGCATGTATATCTACCTAGATGCTGTACCATGTACCTACATGTAATACTATGTACATACCTACATACATTTCTTTTTCCTAAATTCATAAAACCTAATCGTATGTACATATATAACACAATTATTGTCATCGCCTAAAATATTATTTTTATAAGACACAAGTGCATATCAGATTTTATGCATATGCACTGTGTTTAAACTTTTTTTACATTCCCACGTACGATTTCTCACGTCGTGCGAAAGTAATAGAAAAGAGAAAAAGAAGCTTTCATGGGTACCTGGGGGCAGCTAGCCCGAACCTCGAGGAGTTTGTTTTAAAGTCGCCACGCAACAAGTTCGGGAGTTCTTTTCCTCTAATTTGACCTAACTATTTCTCTGATTATTAAGTGATAAATGTAATAAATTCTTGTATACATTTTTTCTAAAGTGCCAGTAACAAAAAAAAATAGTGAAGATAAATTCTGTGAATAAGCGTAGTGAACGATAATAAAAAAAGGAGGCAATTTGAATATTTGGTTTTTCTTTTATTTGATATAACACTCCAATGTGAAACGTTAGGTGCTCTCGTCTTAGAGCACGGCACCCAACGGATAACATTTTAGTGGCAGCGGAACTTAAAATCAAATCAGTGTACAAAAATAAATCAATAAAAAAATTGTTGAAAATAATAAAAATTATGTGCAACACACAACAACAACACAATTAAATAAATAACTAATAATCAATGAAATAACGAAATTAAAAATCAGCGGTACTTTTCCTACGAATCAGTGCTACAAATTAATCAAATTAATAAAAAAAAAAACTAAAATCAAAATCCTTACACTTAACAACAATAATAACAATAAAATCTGCCAGACAAACAACTGGTAGCAACAATAATCCTAAAGGAAGTTCAGTGCATAAAAGATAATTAAATAAAAACCAAACAACCAAAATACAAATAATAAAATCTATAATTTTATTGATAAAAAAAAAAAGAGCTCGGGTACCCTCAAAAGAATACTTAGAGGAAAATAATAAGAGTTCAAGCGCCATAGCGCTCAACGTGGGAATGTTGCGAGGCTTCATCCCTGCCTCAGTAAAGACGTTTGTTAAAGAAGCATGGAAGGAAACCGCAACAATTCATCAACCAGGCTAATCCAAGCAACAACTACCAAACTTCCAACTTTTACGCACACTCCACACCAGCAACATCTTCAACTCCAAGAGGACGGTAGGCAGGACGCACGACGCAACTAATTTTCAACATTAAAAATTACAATTTGGATTAAAATATAAGGTAGACAAGAATTTTGCCCTTTGCTTTTTCACACCTGCAAATATTTGCTGATAATTATAAATTTGTAGAAAGTATCTATTTTTGCGGTTGTTGTCTGTGCAAATACGCTGCCCACGAAGCGACCTCTGCGGTAAGGCTTCGTGAACTTGCTGGCCAGAGGACTTGGATAAATCAATAATCGATCTCGTGCAATAGAGCTTCATAAGCCTGTTGATCAGAGGAAAGATTTTGATAGGAAGCAGCGATCTGTACTACAATCCATTTTCTTTCAGTGATCGAACATTTACAATAAACATTTTTTTTTCTCATATTAGCAACTCCCAATCCCTACACATCCCTTCAATCAATCAGAAGAGTGGCAATAATACATATAACAATTTAGAGCATGATTATAATCCATAAAAAAGTGATTTTATCTTTCCTTTGTGTGCACAATATCAATTTTCTGTTTACTTACCTACCCATTGCCGTCTTTATGTTCCAGGCCGTGACACAAAACGATTTTGCTACTTGCAAAAGTATTAGAGTGGTACGATTTCGTACTTCCCTTAGCATTTGTTCTTATGGAAAAATGAATTACTTTCAACTTCAACTTTCTGCACAATGTAAATAAGCCTCCGTACTAAAAGTTTTATTCAGGAATTGTGTTATTTAATTCCTTGTGCATTTACCAGCATAAAAATCTAAGTACTTTCTTTAAGAAAATTGTTTATATTTTATTACTCAAACATAACACTACACATAAAAATGAGAAAATGCATTGAATTCTGTTGCCTTCATACCAGCTTTCATTTTTCTGTGTGTTTTCTCACATAGAAATGAAAGCTCACTTCAAAGTGGGAGCAAATAGTTCTTAAATTAGATCTACTTTTGTTTGAAAGTGATTTGCTTTTGAAAATGTATAAAAACGTTAAGTATAAATTATCCTACCATAAAGGTAACAAAGTTGCCTATAAAATGGGGTAATATTTGAATTACCTTTGAATTATAATATTTAAAAGTTATGAAGAGTTAAACACAGAAAACCGTTGCCGTCCGTTCGATTCACAGCGTAGTGAGCAAGCGCAGCTTGTGAAAACATGAGGCGAATGTGTACCTCTGCCGATTCATTGATTAAAAAATACTTTGAGTCATGTTTGAAATGAAAAAACTGAATTATATGATATGGAATGAGGGAAATATTTTTAAATTGATAGAAGCATTACGGGATAATATAAAAAAAATGGTTAACATTGTCTTTTTGTCTTTATTATATTTAAGAAGTTACTGTGTGTTAAACATTGAAAGACTTATTTTTTTCATATAACTCAATAGGCAAGCACAAAGCTCTGATTGCTTTCTTGTGTGATTTGTGGTATGAAGGCAACAGAATTCAACTCATTTTCTCATTTTTATATGTAGTGTTATGTTTGATTAATAAAATATAAACAATTTTCTTAAAGAAAGTACTTAGATTTTTATGCTGGAAAATGCACAAGGAATTAAATAACAAAATTCCGGAATAAAGCTTTTAGTACGGAGGCTTAATTACATTGTGCAGAAAGTTGAAGTTGAAAGTAATTCATTTTTCCATAAGAACAAATGCTAAGGGAAGTACGAAATCGTACCACTCTAATACATTCAAAGAATTCGATGTCACGGCCTGGAACATATAGAAGGCAATGACCTACCTCATCCTAATTTTCACGCATAACATACATAACAACACGACAGACAAAACCACAAGCGATACGACTACATAAATAAGAATAACTCAATGAATAAATATTACATAATTATTTAATAGTTAATTACAGCTATTCATTTATTGAATTTAACAAACAAATAGTTAATAAATTGAAATTCCTAGCTCACTTAAATTTTTTTTTATTATTATTTACCTCTTCTCTCACAAAAATTAATTTTTTTCCCTCTCTCTCTTGTTATTAAAAAATAATTATCAACACATAACAAACTGATTCTCTGGTTATTGCTGTTGGGAAACGTAAACGTTTGTCCTGTCATTAGCTGACTTTTACTTGCTCCATACAATTTTGCCATATCTCCTATAGCCCCCCCATATCAACCAAATCGAAGCTCGAAATAGACACCCATAATATTATAAAATCTCATACCTCATCTCTACCAAATTTTCCGTCTGTTACTTAAAAAAAAAAAAAAAAACTACAATGACTGAAGACTCAAGTAGGAAAAAACAAAGAAATTAGGTTAATACTAGGGGCTTATCATCCAGCCGGTAAAGTGAAGCGTACCAATATCTTTGTGAAAGGTAAACTACAACAACTCGAAGAAATATGGAACGCCTTCGAAAAAACAGAAGAACAAATAGTTCAGCATAAAGACTTCACGACCGATCACGATTATTTCAAAGAATCGTGCTCAGACAAAACTGAGGACTTGTACATGTTGATGAAAGCAACACTTTCCGAAAGATTGAAATCAATCTCAGAAAGTACTATGAACAAGCAAAACCCCTTTCATATACCACCACCAAGAGCTTCGTGGAGAATTCCAAGCAAATCACAATTTACAGAAGCTAATAAGGAGACAAATGGTCCATAAAATGAAAGTATTTCCAGAAGTCTAAATACAAAGATTACCGCAATTACAAGAGTTATACAATCATTAAACCCTGATACTTTACCTACATTGAGTAAAACATACCTAGAACAAAAACTGGGTATCCTAAATGAACATTGGGCTGAATTCGAAGAACTCAACAATACAATCGAAATGCAATCTACGCCACAAGACCTAGAAAATAAATACTTTACTGAAGATGTTTTCGGTAAAGCAGAAGCAGAATATGAAGAAACTGTAATTGCTATTCAAGAACAGCTAGATACGCGCTTCCCTAATCACCAACTGACACACCAAATAACTCATCATACTTTCACAATGAAAGCACAGAAATTAAAAATCCATATATTTCCCTATCGGAAATTAAATCATTAATACCAAATTTTAACGGCGATCCAAAAGACCTCCACAAATTCGTGTCATGTTGCGATGACATCAATAGGCTTTATCCCTATACTGACCCAACAACCCTGTTTTCAATAATTAAAAGTAAGCTATTTGGAGATGCCTACAATGTACTTAAGTACAATGATACAAGCAGGTGGTGAGATTTGAAGCAAATACTTCTCGAAACATTCGAAGAAAAAATCGAAAAATCAGTACTCCAATCCAAACTCGCAAACACAAGACAAAGAAGAGAAGAACCTGTCAAAGAATTTCTGCAACGAATAAATATGACACATGCACAATTGAATGAAGCCACGCATTCATATACAACAGATAAATTTCTGTTAAATTCTCTCGTAAAGGATAACGAAAAACAAGCTATTAGAGCGATCGAAGACGGACTAATAAGCGAGCAACTGTAAACCCTAGCCAAACTCCACGAAAATAGATCATTAAAGCCAATAATGACATATATTGGTGAACAAGCATTACGCCTGGAGTCAAAGGCAACAAAAATCGCAACGAATTCTTTCAGCACAGCTCAATCAGCACAAATGCAAAACTCCTTCTGCTACAAATGCGGAACCCAGGGCCATTTAGCTCCAAATTGCCCACAAAACAGTCGTACAAAGCCAACCCCAAATAAATATTTTTCAAAAAATTTAAACAAAGGCAATCCTCCTAAGCAGGCTAGCACCTTCAACAGCACTACTCCTACATGCAGGTATTGTCACAAATTAGGACATACCATAGAAGTATGCAGGGCAAGGATAGCAAACCATGGGAATTTCTACAGAGAAAATACAAATCCGGTTGCTAACAGAAAGTCCCAATAAAACTACAATTCTCCAAAAAGAAGTCAGCCTCAACTAGGTTCCAAATCTTAATTTTAGAAAAAATTCCCCTTCCTCGACAATACAGCACCAAAATGAAGCAAGGACAAATAAACCATACATACAAAACCCTAGAATATTTTTAACAAACTCGGAAAACAAATCAAAGCGAGAGGAATTAGTCGGCAGCCCCTCGCAAATCCAAACAAAAGCCGATATCCACACAAATTTAAGTTAGATAATGCACATTTATTAAATGATCACATAACGCTGAAAATACCAATTACTATCAGTCCTAATTCCATTACTATTTCCATATCTACCAATGTATGCTCGAATAAAGAAACAAAGCTCCTCGTAGACACAGGAGCAGAAATCAGTTTATTAAAGTTCAATACACTGAAAGCAGGCAGCACTTACTATAAAGATGCAATCTGCAAGATAAATACTTTATTTTCGGAATCTAAAACTACAGAAGGATTAATATTGGCAAAAATGGCAATTATATCAAACGAACAATTTATAATAGAACATCCCTTCCAAATAGTAGGAGAAAACTCAACCTTGGCATATGACGGCCTAATTGGCCACGACTACTTGTCCAGATACAACGCTTGTATCAATTATAAAAACAATTACATTTCCTTAGAGGTGAAGCAATGTCATTCATCCTATCCCATAGAGCAATATCGCTCAGATTATCCAAATACATATCTTAGATATGATAACCACGACAAGAAGTCTGAAACAAACATTGTAAGTGCTAATAAAAACAAGTTACTCAGTACTTCACGGGATTTAAATACCAAACGTGAAAAGTACCCCAAACAAATATCCTACAAAAAACGGAATATATTATCCAACCCAATGAAAACCAAAATAAATCGGACAAACTACATAATAAAGTTATTACAATTCCCGCACGCTCTGAATCCATAATTCAAATTCCAACTTTGTCAACTACGGAATCGGTATATTTTAAAAAAGAGGTAAAGCCAGGGTTGTTCATAGGTAATACCATAGTCAACCCATCACAAGGAATGGCAAAAGTCCTAGTTCTCAACACGATGGACGTCGAACTGGCAATTCATGACATGAATCCAGAATGCCATGACCTTAATGACTTCGATTGCATCTCTACAGATTCCAACAGAGATCCAATTAGGGGCAGAATAAAAAAACTGCACACCCTGATTAAATTGGATCACTGTAATTTGGAAGAAGCAGAAAGTATTCGGAAAGTTTTTAAGGATTTCAATGATCTCTTCTACTTAGAAGGGGATTTCGTAACATGTACAAATGCAACCGAGCACAAAATCGAGACAGTCCCAAATAAACTTCACATATACACTATACATATACACTAAACCAGACTTCCAGAAACAAGCCGGAAAGAAATTACTCGGCAAATAAATGAAATGTCGGATTCGGAGATAATAAGACCTTCAAATAGTCCGTGGAATTCACCCCTGCTTCTAGTTCCCAAAAAACCGGACGAGCATGGGAACAAAAAATGGCGAGTCGTTGTAGATTTCCGCCGAGTAAATGACATTACCATTGGCGACGCTTATCCATTACCTAATATTACAGACATATTAGATCAATTGGGTAAGTCCAAATATTTCACAACGTTAGACCTCGCCAGCAGATTCCACCAAATTCGCATGGACGGGAAGGATAGAGCAAAAACTGCGTTTAGCACTCTTTATGGTCATTACGAGTTTAACCGTATGCCATTTGGATTAAAAGGTGCACCCGCAGCCTTCCAACGTGCCATGAATAATGTCCTTTCCGGACTCCAAGGCATTTACTGTTTCGTATACATGGACGATATTGTAGTCCATGGATACAATCTTAAAGACCATAATATTAGGCTCGCAAATGTATTCAGCCGCCTTCGGGATTTCAATTTAAAACTACAACCCGACAAGTGTCATTTCCTAGAAAAGAAATAATGTATCTAGGGCACATCATTACTGAAAATGGAGTCAAGCCAGACCCGGCAAAAATTAAATCAGTTCAATCTTATCCTAGACCCAAGAAGGAAAAAGATATCAAAGCCTTCCTTGGTTTCGTGGGCTATTATCGCCGCTTTATTCCCAATTTTTCTAAAATCGCGAAACCTCTTACTAACCTTCTGAAGAAGGACACACCTTTCAAGTTCGATGCAATTTGCGATGAAGCATTTTGCGAATTAAGAACAAAATTAATATCAGCACCAATTTTATCCTATCCGGATTTCGACAAAGAATTTTGTGTCACCTCCGATGCCAGTGACTACGCCATCGGAGGAGTTCTTTCCCAAGTAGATGATCAAGGAGATCATCCAATCGCCTACGTGAGTCGAGTTCTCAATGGTGCAGAGACTCGTTACTCAACAATCGAAAAAGAGGTTTTGGCAATTGTTTTCGCAGTTGAG
The DNA here is from genome assembly GCA_963930735.1 of Dioctria linearis. Taxonomy (NCBI): domain Eukaryota; kingdom Metazoa; phylum Arthropoda; class Insecta; order Diptera; family Asilidae; genus Dioctria; species Dioctria linearis. The sequence goes on along the minus strand of OZ005740.1, from coordinate 216,560,049 downwards.
CAATTCAGGCCATACGTTTATGGTAGACAGTTTACCATCATAACTGACCATAAACCATTAGTATGGCTAATGAATCTAAAGGATCATTCCTCAAGGCTAATGAGATGGAGAATACGTCTTGAGGAATATGACTATAAAATAGTTCATAAACCTGGAAAACTCAACACAAATGCAGACGCTCTCAGTAGGGCTATCCCAGAAAATTCCGTAAAATCAACGGAACCTAACACCTATGTAAATGTGGTAACCAGGAACCAAGTGAAAGCTCAGGCGAATTTAGATACACCAAATTCAAATATTACTACTCCAAATCCAGATTTATCAGTAGTAAACAGTTCCTCAGTGATAATAACTGAGACCAATTTCCCATTACTTTTAACTAAAAACACAAATCCCAAATTTTTCATCTTGCCAATGCAAGATACAGAACTTGAAAGAGTGTTAAAATCTAAACTAAAACTTTTAGACAAACCTCCCCTACTAGAAAACGAACTGAACTTCTTTAAGAAGAAAGACTCCACAGTAATCATTTCAAAAGTCAATCTACCTTGCCGATCACAAAGAGATAGATTAGACATTGAAAAGATTTTAACTGAGATCTGCTCATACACAGAAGCAAATCAGTTAAATCATGTAAATATCTCCTTCCCTGTATTAGACCAACAAAGTCTATCAACTATTAAAAGCATTTTTACCAATGTCTTCGTTAACCAAAAAATAAATATGAAACTTCATCAAGATTCCATAAAGTATTTATCTAACAGCAGTGATATTGAGCAAGTTCTGAAAGATTTCCACTCTCTACCAACGGGCGGCCATCAAGAAGTCTCCCGTACAATTAAAAGAATTAAAAAACAATTCTATTGGCCTGGCATGTCAGACGATTTTGTAAGATATGTAAACTTTACCAAGTAAACAAAGTATCCAGAAATCCCAAGATTCCTATGAAAATCTCAAGCATAAGCTCAAAACCTTTTGAAAGAGTGTACCTAGATATTGTAGGACCTCTCCCAATTTCCCATTCTGGAAATAAATTCATCCTTACATTTCAAGATGACCTTTCCAAATTCTCTGAGGCTATTCCCATAGTCAACACTGAATCTAAGACATTAGCGGAAGCCTTCACGACAACAATAGTTTATCGACACGGCATTCCAGAAAGTATCCTAACAGATCAGGGATCTAACCTCATAGGTGGCATGTTCGCCGAGGTATCTAAACTGCTAAAGATCAAAGAGCTCAAAACTACTCCATATCACCCTCAAACAAATGGTGCATTGGAGAGAAGTCATAGAACTTTAGCAGAATACCTCAGATCTTATGTAGCGAAAGATCCTCAAGACTGGGATACATGGATTCCATATGCCATGTTTGTCTAAAATACGACACCTCACTCGAGTACAAATTATACTCCCCGCGAACTCCTGTACGGATTCCCAGCCGAAATTCCAACAATTTAAAATCTTCTCCAACCGTTTGCTATAATTACGATAATTATGCAAACGAGTTAAAAGCACGTCTACAACACAACTATAAAATTGCGAAAGACATAGCCATGGCTAACAAAGAGAAATCAAAAGTTCAGTACGATAAAAATTCTACCCCGAAAACCTTCAATATTGAGAACAAAGTCTTGTTAAAAAGCAGAGTGAGAGATAACAAATTCTCACCACTCTGGACAGGTCCATATGTGATTGAAGAAATCAATTCTCCTGAGAACTCCACGGTGAAAATAAATAATAAAAATAAAAGAGTCCATAACAATGACTTAAAACTTTTCGCGGACTAATATAAAATTTCATCTACTACAAAATCATCGCAAATGAATAAAACAATATCATCTTCCAGGTCCCCACAATGATGCAAACAGCATTTTTCCTAATCTGCATCCCATTCATATCAGGCTCGGGGATAGAAATAAATCAAATAAATGCCAGCGCAGGCATTTATTTTGAGGAAATCGGCAGAGCCAATTTCTACACAAACGAATGGAAAATCGTAACCTACTACGATTTAGAAAACTTCAAGTCTGAGTTCAGGAACATCAAATTCATCACGCAACAAATTACAGCTACTTGCCAGAAACTGGACGGGAATTCAGCAAGGACGCATACATGTAACGGTACGTTACTACAGATAAACCTCATTATAGCAAATATAGAATACAAAAATATGCTCCTAGTAACTCAAAGTAGGAAACAAAGAGCTTTATTCAATGCTATAGGCTCCATTTCCAAAGCTCTTTTTGGCACACTAGATGAAGATGATGCCAAATTGTATGATGAACAAATTCACAACCTCACTGTAAACCAAAACTGTCTCCTCTCCCTTATGAAAAGCCAGACCGCGATAATCGAAGCAACAGCTCAAATATTCAATAAAACTAAGGCCGCAATTGAAAAGGAATTCCTCAATATGCATAAAAAACTAATTTCAATACAAATATCTACATCGTTAATGGAAAATAGAACAATAGATAATAGAATATCCATTGAAATAGAATCATTAGTCTCCCTTGTTTCATTAATGGCATTCCGATATCAAAATACACAGTCAGAATTAATTGATCTTTTAACCGATTCCAAACATGGAAAATTCACCCTACACTAATATCGCCTAACAAAATTGAAGAGATCTTATCAAAGATTAGACAGGAATTATCAAATTCAGTAATACTGCCCATAAATTCCAGAGACAATATATTTTCACAAATCTACAAATTAAGCACAATATCTGCAAATGTTTTCAACAACTAAATAATCATAGAACTGCGAGTTCCACTCCCCTTTAAAGAACCCTACCAAATTTTAAAAGCAATGCCATTACCGATAATCCTAAACGGTTCATTCATATATATTGAGCCATTAAAGGAATATATATTAATTGCTTACAATCGTGATCACTACATCGAATTAACACTACAGGAAATCCACAATTGCGCAACGTTGTACCATACAGATTTTTATTGTAAAATTTCATCACCTATCTTAAATACAAACAATAGAGTAAATCAATGTGAAATCAATTTAATAAAAAAGGAACCTATTACATCAAAATGTAAAATTTTGACTTTAAAACAGAACTACTATATGACACAATTATCGCAGCAAAATGCATGGCTTTTCTCCCTCAAAAAACCTTTCCATATAGATATCGTTTGTGAAGATTCAATTAGTTCAGAAACCCTGCAGGGAACAGGAACAATATTTATCTACCCAGGTTGTTATGTCCGCAGCAAAGAATTCATCTTGCTCGGACATAACGTAAAAATATCAAAATTTAACTCCCATTTCATCCCAACAACAAACATTTCCAACATAATCGAAAATATGACACTTGTCTCTTTGAAAACATACAGAAGAACAAATCCTTTAAATATCACAAACAACATGGACGTCGATGAAATTTTAAAATCCATTCATCTTCAAAAAGAACAAGAATCAACCCCTCTAAATCCTATAAACAATCACCACATTCACCACTATGCTCTATCATATTTGACATTAGCATTAGTGTTGACTATCCTATTTATCTACATGTACATAAAATACAAATCAAAAACCGGCATAGGTAAAAATATACCTCTGGAACCGGAACATATACTTGCAGATGTGCCCACGGCGGCACCAAGAAAGTCTAACTTCATCATAACCCCTGCTCCCAACAGAAGAACTGCAGATAGTTCCCCCAACTAATTCTAATATATTTAAATATATCAAAACATATGTTAGCATATACATATCCCGTGCACTCATGCTTCCAATCGGAAAGTACAGGAGACCCAAACTATAACGAACAAAGACTAACAATAACCATTACTAAACCTTAATTCTTTAACAACCTCCCACCCCAAAAGTGAAAAAAAAATATAAAAACCACATTAAGACATCATTAACCTCTCACATCATATCATAATATACGTACATATGTAACAGAGAGAAAAAAAAGGGATTCGATATCAATGTATACATACAAACTAGGATACCTAAAATGAGTAGATAATAAAGGAATAAATAAAATGAAATTTAGAAAAGTTATAAAGCTTTGAAACCTTATTTTTTATCTACTATTCATTCTATAGATTATTTTTGAGAAATTTATATAGAATACTTATAGTACGTAATTACATTATATTCAATAATATTAATAATAATACAATAAGTTTTTATCCTTTATATATTGTCATCCGAATTATATATCTAAAAAATTTAATAATAAAAGTAGTATATTTTATATATATTCAAAAACATAATTATATATAAAACCTTATGTTATACTAAATAAAAGAAATAATTACAATAGTATAAATAAATAATAATTTGCGGCATAGCTAATTAAACATAATAGAAACTATTTGAAATTATAAGCATAGCACCACCTATTATTCTACACAAATTAATAAGTAACAACTATGAATATAAATATACCAAATATTAGAGACAAATATATAAATAAGATAAGCTAGTTAACTCCAAATTAACTTCAGTTATCCACGCTTAACCTTAGTGCATACCAATATGTACCTATACAAATAACGGAGTACCTCTGTCAAGTTTTATAAGAATATCTTTTTTTCTTCTTTTTTTCCCTCTCTCCTTTGCAACATATTCGCGTACTACAAATTGACCCTGAAATTCAAAAATATTTTTATAAATATTATTTTATTTCATTTGCGTTTAAAAATGCATTTACGTACTACAACAAAATGCAATTTAGCATAAATTGCATTTTGTTATCAGTCGTACATTCCGTTCACACGGCATGTATACCTACCTACATGCAGTACCATGTACCTACCTACATGCAGTACTATGTACATACCTACATACATTTCTTTTTCCTAAATTCATAAAATCTAATCGTATGTACATACATACACACAATTATTGTCATCGCCTAAAATATTATTTTTACAAGACACAAGTGCATATCAGATTTCATGCATATGCACTGTGTCTAAACTTTTTGTACATTCCCACGTACGATTTTTCACGTCGTGCGAAAGTAATAGAAAAGAGAAAAAGAAGCTTTCATGGGTACCTGGGGGCAGCTAGCCCGAACCTCGAGGAGTTTGTTTTAAAGTCACCACGCAACAAGTTCGGGAGTTCTTTTCCTCTAATTTGACCTAACTCTCTATCTGATTATTAAGTGATAAATGTAATAAATTCTTGTATAAATTTTTTCTAAAGTGCCAGTAACAAAAAGAATAGTGAAGATAAAATCTGTGAATAAGCGTAGTGAACGATAATAAAAAAAGGAGGCAATTTGAATATTTGGTTTTTCTTTTATTTGATAACACTCCAATTTAAAACGTTAGGTGCTCTCGTCTTAGAGCACGGCACCCAACGGATAACAGATGCTGTAAATTTTTTAAATATACACGGTATGTAGGATGAAATCGCATCTACACTTTGTACCCTAATTAAGTATGTAATTAATTTTTGCATCCGATAAACGGTTTTGGAGATAACTCTGAAAGAAGTGTCAGTCCTTTTTAAGGTGAAAAAATGGCCGCTTTTGGCACAAAAATGGCAGTTTTTGGTAAAAAATTGACATATTTTCAACTCATCATTGCGTAGAACTCGTAAGTGCTGGAAGTTCACTTTCCACAACAAAAATCTTCACAACGGAGTACTAATGGATGTGAAATAAAGAACGGACCAAATATATGTAAATATAGGAACTGGGGTGTATATGACCCTAGTGAAAAAAAAAGTTTTTCGGCGGTAGAGTCAGTTATGATGTTAAAATGATCAAAAACTACACCACTCCATTACCCTCTCTAATGTTGTACCAAACATGACGTATTTTGGACAACCTCCTATGGGGGGTGGCAAGGCCGTATATATTGATAACGAATGGGGGGGGGGGGTTTAGCATAGTAGGCTATTACCCTTTAGGGATGAAAGAATAATTGAGAATTAACGTGAACTCAATAATCGGAATTTTATATAAATTTAATATATTAAGCATATAATTTGTGATGAGATTATAAATGTATTGAAAAAGTCTTCATCTATTAGTGCTATATTCAGATAATTGAGTTCACGGTAATTCTCAATTAATGCTCCGTGGGTCTGCAGGGTGAGGTTTCCGAAATTTAAAAAATTTATGTTTGCAAACATGTTGCTTAACCCTATTTTTATTACAATATTTACATTAAAAAAAAAGAAAATAATATAAAAGTTCACTTTTTATAAAAAGAAAAAAATTACAAAATTAAATTTAGTCTTTTCTTCGTGCGATGAAATGGGAGAGAACTTCACTCGTTTCAATTTTGACATTTCGATGAACACTTAGCAGAGCGAGTCCTGTCAGTCGTGCGTCTCCTGTGCAATTGCGGAGCCATGATTTCAACCTCTTCAATGTGAAAAACATTCTCTCAGCAGTCGCAGTTGAAACTGGCAGAGTAGCTAGGATTACCAATAATTTGCGAATGTTTGGATAGAACAGTTCATTGCAATTCTCTATTGCTTCTAATGCAGTCCCTGGCCTTTCCTCATTAGAAACTGTTCGCCATTTATTTTTCCACATTTCCAGTTCTGCTTCAAAATTTTTAAAATGTCCAACTAATTCGTCAAACATTTTAAAACACTCCTCTATTAATTGAGATGTAGCACTCTCACATTTTCTTGGAAGAAGAAGTTGCAATTTTGCGATGCGCATATTGTGATCAGAGAATCGAGAGTTCAACTCTATTATGAAGTGGTCCAAGAATGGAAGAAAAAGATTTCTTTTATAGTATTCTTTGTTGCTTTCAGCAGGTGTATTGTCGCGTCCTATTTGATGAATGGTTGTCCTCGGCTTCTTTATTTCACCTCCAAAGTCACTAACAAGTTTCACTGCTATAGAATAAATTTCGTTGAAGTGTTCAGGATTCTCTCTCATTTCTTGAAATGTCTGAATTATAGTCTGAACATGCTGGTAGCACTGAACCAGATCAGAATCCACCTTCTGAAGAGCCTGACATAGTGTGGCAGTATAAGCGAATAATTTATTTAGTACTAGTAATGATATTATGAACTGTCCCGATTTTACACAATGTAAAAACTGAAAGGCTTGCTGTGATGTTCCTTTGATGTTGGAGGTCTGCAAAGTTTGTAAGGTTTGTACTATTGGCGACAACATTTCAACAAACCGTCCTATTGACTGATGCTTTTCAGTCCATGTAGTCTCACAAAATCCAAAATCCAAGAATATTGTGGTGGCGGTGAGTCGCATTCTGGCTTTCTTTTACAACATTTTTGAAGGCTGTATCTCTTTGTGAAGACTGGCGGAAAAAGTTTATAACCGATTTTACAGTTCCCATGCTGTTTTGTATAGGTTCAAACTATGAGTCGCACAATGTACATACTGAGCTCTAGGATACTTTTCAGAAATTTTTGATCGTACTCCCTTAAACCTCCCACTGATTACGGCAGCTCCGTCGTATCCTTGGCCGACCATTTTTCTTAACTCTATACCTAATTCTGATAGAGTTGAGATAAGAGTTGATGCTAGCCCAGCCGCAGTTACATCTTCCACTGCTACAAATCCAAGGAAATCTTCTCGCAGAATTTGTTTGCCATCACTTACTTCCACATAACGGGCACAAATCGCCAACTGCTCTTTTCTTGATATATCTTGCGTCTCGTCAGCTAGTACGGAAAAACACTCTGCTGCTTTTATTTTCGAAACAATATTTGTTTGGATAATTTCACCACATATTCCAATGATCTCATTCTGTATTATTGGAGATGTAAATATGGCTTTGGTACCTACGGATTTTGTTAAATGTTTCTTAAGTATTTCGTCTCCACTTCTAGCTCGAAAACGAAGAAGTGCCCTGTAATTTCCATCATTATTCACTGGATCTTCGAATTCAATAGCACCGAAGTCATCAGTGCCTCGCAAGGCTATTTCCTGCCGTCCACAAAAGATCATAGTTTCAATGATGGATACTAATTTTTCACAGTTCTCGTGAATAATTCGTTGTCTCTCGGAGCTCAGTTGAGAAAGAACATCAGCCTGTTTTCCAGACATGATTTGAAGAAAGTTTTCAGCTAAAATATTAGCATCAGTATGATATTTATTTCTTCCGCGTTTCTCAAAATTTTCTTTAGCGTGTTTCCAATTCGTGTATTCCTTTGTGACCAAAGCTCCTAAATGTTGACCTCCTCTTCCTCCAACTGCACGGCTGAATAACACGCAAATTTTGCATAATGCTCCATTTAGATATTTTGAATATACTAGCCAAGGATAAATCTTTAGCCAGCGGTGTTGAAATGAGAGATTTCTTCCATAGGCCATAGGAAACTTAAAATTTGTTGGTGGTAGCCAGAGTTTAAAGCTTTCTCTTTTACTGAGTCGTCAGAAGGTGTTTTATTTACATATAACCCTATGTCGTATCTATTAACATCTTCGAGACTTTCACAAGCTGGAGTAATAGTTGCACCGCTATTGCCTGCCTCCCTTACACTTAAATCAGCTAAAATTTTTTACTTCAGTGTTCTCCTCCGTGTACTTTTCAGCCTTTTTCGGATTTTTCACTGTATATGCGAGTATTGACGACTGTTTTGACCTCTTAATTCATAATTTCTGAAAAAATGTACAAAAAATAACTAAATAGAACGTTAAAATAAATTGTTTCTATTACCTTCAAAGTGGGCTCTTTTATTTGGAAACTAGTTCAGTAAATATTATACAAATGTATTTGTGATTTAGCTAAAATATACAAAATAGCTACTATTTAGTATATTGTTAACCATAAAAATTAATAAAGTAACTAGCTTACCTTCTATTCTCAATACAAAAATCTAGTACGGTATATATTTTCTAGTTACACGCTTTTACAAACTCTTCTGAAAAATTAATCCAATTCAACGCGCAAAGAGACTCCGTTTTATACCGATCGTTCGCGCAGTATTGATAATAATAACAAAAGAACTAATCAGAAATATTTTCTTTGAATAACGAGATGAATCCCTCTCCCACCATCGCAAATAAACCTTCAGCTTTAAGAGGTTCTACCCCCAAATTCTATCTAATTTTTTGTTTCCAAAAATGTTGTCGACCATACTTAGTAGCGCATACAACTTATGAGGAAACATTTTTGTAAAAGTTCATAAGAAAAATGATCTATGCTCATAAAAATGGTAAACGGCCCAGAGAACTGAATCAATCTAACTTTATTGGTCTGTTGTTGGCCTGGCCACTAATACAGTATAAAAGTTCTGATGAAAAATTTTCAAGAAAATTCGAAGGAAAAAATGTATTGTAAATAAAGGCTGCCATATTCACATTTTAATAATGTTATCTAAGGAGAACTACCCCTACCCCGCTAGATACGATTCTGTATATTTGTCGTTTATAAAATCATGGTAAAGGCACTGCCAAACAGAACAAAATCTTATGAAAAGAAATAAAATTTTTCTTATGATATACTTCTTGCTAAGGCTTCATTTGTACATCAGCGACGGATTATTTATTTCACATTATGTTAATTATCAGAACAAATTCGAGCAAGGGCGATGGACGGCTTCTTTCAATAACAAAAAACTGCCACAGCGGTCTTTCATGTAAAGAAAACTCGTTCGAATTTTATTGGCAAAAAATCAATTTAAAAAAATTAGTAAAAAAAACGATTATTATTTAAGACATTTTAGGTATAACTATGTAATAATCTAAAATTTCCTAAAAGGTAAACAAATAATTTGTTAAGCTCATGAAAAATATTAGTTACTATCTTATAATTAGTTACAACCAACAAAAGTTGTTGTTTCAAGACGAAAATAATTAGATATAGATTAAACATTCCCTTAAAAATACTACTTTGATTAAGATAAGTTGTATCAAAGTAAGGTACCATCTACTTATTTTCTTTCGCTATTTTGCACATGTTTTTCTTAAAGTTGCTTTACCTTAAAGGGCCTACGGAGGAAAGATATAAAATGAGATACAAAGAATTTTGGATAAAAATTAGTATAGCCTACAACAATGGGGGGCTTGGACCCTTCAAACCCACCCCATATATACGGCCATGGGGGTGGTAGGATCCCCAACCCCAAAATACCCTCCCCCAAAAAAATTTCACCTGTATTTTTGTACTCTAAACCCTTAATCCATCAGAAAAAACTCCAATACTCTACAACCCTGGGAGGGTTGGCGCCCGTGAATATTGCGATAAAAAAAATTACCGCCGAGGCCCCACAAATCTGCAAATTACCGTTAATCGAAATAAAATATAGCCTATAATACCGATGCATACCTAATTACCAAAGTGAATTCTTATTTTTGTTTTATTGGGCTTACAGATCCTGAGCTTACCCCTGCGAATTACTGCAGCTCTTATTTCTATCTCCGCTCCATTTCCACAACCTATCTTGTTCGCACCGTTCTCCCATATTTTTGATACCATGTTATGGACGTCGATAATAAGATACTTCAGAAATGTCACACAACGATTTGACGTCTGTCATTCCTAAATGTCGCCACACACAGATGATACATAGTAATAGCAGCGAAGTGTTTTTGAAGCCACCTCGTTTCATTTATCATTGATGCAGCACGAAGTTGGTCTCGCTGTAACTATGTGGGTAGGCAAGAGACGTGTGAAATGCCACCTATAGAGAAATAATACAAGTGTCGAATGCTAGGATGCCGGAAGAAGAGGAAGGCGCGAAAGCAAGATTGTTGCGTTCACGATTGAAAGGTGTGGTCTGGAAAAGTGTAGAAGGGCAACACGTGATAGCATTTTCCGAGTTTAATTTTCAAAAGTGAAGTATAAGTATAGCCTAGTAGGCTGGGAGAGTAGGAAGTGAGCTCCCTCCCTGTCCTCTTTAAAATAAAAAAAAAAACAAAAAATAGAAAGGAACAAAAAGGAAGGGAATAAATTATACTTCTCCACAGGCAGAGATGCGGAGGTCTAAACGTTCAACCCAATAGCTATATCAGACACCAATTCACAGGATGTCTCAGAGGAAGAGACATCTCGGCCGAACTCCACTAGAGCATTGTTTCCATCGTACGCACTCAAAGGTCTGGGAAAGACTAATTTAATTAATCATAAAATTGACGTAGCCGATGCTAATCCTATTAAACAACGATTCTATCCAGTCTCACCAGCGGTGCAGCTGTTAATTGATGCTGAAATGAAGCGAATGTTATCACTGTCCAATTCGCTGAACTTGTAAAAAATATGGCATTACTCACTTACGAACCGCGCTGTACTCCCGCAATCTAACTCTTCGAAGCGAGTCAACAGATCAATTTTAGCTGTGTCCGAGCATATATTAATAACCAGTACACAAAATGGGACGAAAAGCTAAGTTGTGTCGTGAGCTCTCTTCGTAGCTCAATTCACCAAGCCAAAGGATTCTCCACTTACAACCTCCTGCGAAACCTAGAAGGGCTCAATGAACCCTTAAACATAGATGTCTCTGACAAGCTTCAGCTCCTACGTGCTTAGGCCCAAGCGTACCTTGATAGAGCATTTGAAGTGGACACTAAATCATATAACCTCCGAACCCAACCTGTAAATTACAAAGTCGGTCAGGAAGTTTTTAGGAGAAACTTCCAACAGAGTAGCTTTAAACATCAGCGTGGTGCCAAGCTCGGGAAGAGGTTCTTAAAATGCAGGATCCGATCTCAAAAAGGTAGCTCTTATATGAATTGGAGGACCTGCAAGGAAAATTGATCGGAGTCTTCCATGCCAAGGACATAGGGCCTAGTATTCATATCATATGACCTTTAGATGATGAAGAGCAGGGTTTAAATACACCAGCTAATTTCCATGTGCTTGCGCTATGCTTGCTATGCTATCGTAGAAATTCATTTTGGAACTGCTATACTTGCTGCTGCTATTTCACTGCTGGGCTTGGTATGCTATTACAAGTTCATTTTGCCACTGCTGTTGCTACAGGATGCTGTGGAAAGCAGTGACAGCACTGTCGATTGCTGTCATACAACGAAAATCAAAATTTCAAAGCACCAGTAAATTCTTATGTACTGAGGCTAGCAACGGCTGCTTGGGCCGCTAACAATTTTTATGATCGTAGATGCGTAGATGAGCAATAAACATTTATTTCTTCTTAGTAATTTACAGAAAATATTTCAGCAGAATGGAGTTATTTTTCAGATACAATACATTCATGTGTCCAAAAATGCATAATAATTCTAAAGAAAAAATTTCCAGTAAATTTTTAGGAAAAAACTGAGGCGTTCCCTACATCAGGGCAAGACATCGCTGATTTTATATTTCATTGTATTAGAGTAATCGATAGTGCTATCACTGCTTTCCACAGCATGCTGCAGCAACAGCAGTGACAGAATGAACTTGCAATAGCACAGCAAGCCCAGCAGTGTAATTTCAAATAGCAGCAGCAAGCATAGCAGTTCCAAAATGAATTCTGCGATAGCATAGCAAGTATAAGCACGATTTTTTGTGCTGTGCTTGCTGTCTGCTATTGCTTTCAAACCCTGATGAAGAGTACCTATCTTGATAGACATCAGTATTTTCTCAGGATGGAATAAATCACCAAGGTCGGACAAGTACAACCGTCCTGTTTGATTGTTGAGGTTTACTCTTTCCAATTCATTTCTCGTATACCGACTAAGTAGTTACACTAGGACAGTTCTGGCGCACTGTTTTAGCTTCCAGGATATCTCCACAGATGGAGCCACCGTCGCTAGGTGGGTTGAGTCCATACTATATGTAGGTTTGTGTCTTGGCTGTATTGGTTTGTGCCTTGGCTGTTGGGATACGAGACCAATTTGGGGGATACGAGACCACTTTTAGCGCTCTCCAGTATAGGGAAATAGCATAGGATTTCGAATTTGTTTCTGGAGTTCGCTTATTTTTCATCTCAGACTCGTAGCCTCTAAGTTGACATTAAGTTTTTCATCTCGAGTTTTGGGGATACGAGATCACTTTCAGTTCTATATATTTGTGAAGAGGTGGGAAGCTTTATTGATAGAGGTTGCTGATCTGGTCTTGGAGGCTACAATTTGACCTTGAGGAGCCGCCTCCTGTGTCTGGGTACTCGAGGTTGGCTTCGAGCTTTAGTGGCAATATCTGATACTATGACTAGGACTACCTGGGGGTATGTTGGACTGGGCTACGTTACCTGTACCAAGGCTTGGGTAGAATGTTTGCGGCGGTTTGTGTATTAAGTGATGATGTGAAATACCCTAAGCGAATTATATCGGGGCTGTATACTTGTCAGCGGTACTACGGCTTTCTTGTATGTGTGGTACGGTTCTCTGGGATATGTAAAGTTTTTTGCTTCACTTTTGGCCCACACGTGGCAGCATGCTACGATTTTGGGAAGTTTTTTGCTTCACTTTTGCCCACACGTGGCAGCATGCTACGGTTTTCTGTGCCCACACGTAGCTCATGCTACGAATTTTTTTGTATGTGTGGTGCGCCTAAATGTAGGCTTTTGGTTTTGAACTATAATTAAAGTTAATAGTAGGAAATTTTTGTTCATGCCAATGGATTCTAGATGGTGGGTATGTTGGGGGGGGGGGGATAATATAAATAGGGAGAGGGGGCAATGAAATTTTCATCAGAAATCCTCTACGGGCTCTGGTTTTCGAGATATTAGCGTATTAATATCTCAAGTTATTTTTGCTCATGGAAATGGATTCTTGGCGGTGTAGGGTGGGAGGGGGGAACAAAATTTTCATCAGAAATACTCGATGGGCTAGCCATTTCTTGAGTAAGGTTACCCAGCGGCATTAACCGGAACTACCAGCATGCCTTGGATTTGTTCTTTATCTTTTATTAGCAGGAAACTTCTAGATATCAGCATGACGTCATCATGGTTTTGCCGTTTTCAAATGCTGCACGTTTTCTTAGCGGGGAAGTTGTAGATATCAGCATCATTCGAATTTCACAACATGACATCACCTTTGCTTGATGTTTTCTCAGCAAATTAATATTATTGGGTTTAGGGGGTGCGTGTATTGAAAAGTCACAGTTGCTCTCAGAGGCGGATTTGATCACTTGGCCGCCCTAGGCCTATGGAAGATTGCCGCCCCCCTACTCCCTGTAAAACACGAAAAATTGAATGATCTATATCCAGTGAAGGGACCCCAGGCTAGAATTAGCGGAGTAAGCTGCCTCATAAATCGGAGTAGATTTGAAAAAAATGGAGTAGAATTAAAAATAACACTTTCCAACGAATTATTTTATTTAAAAAAACGAAAAAGTATAAAAATGTAATGAAATACCCACAACTACAAGAAAAAATCAAAAATCATTCAAACATTTTGCCGCCCCCTAAATCTGCCGCCCTAGGCCCGGGCCTACTCGGCCTATAGGGAAATCCGCCCCTGGTTGCTCTTTCGAGTGCAAACACCATTTCTTGTGTAAGGTTCCCTAGCGGCATTAGCCGGTACTACATCATCTCGGGCTTGGGGATACGATATCACTTTGCGGATAGGTACTGGAGATTGGCTGAGAGCTTTAGTGGCAATATCTGATGCTATGACTAGGATTGTCTGGGGTGTGTTGGATTGGGCTACGTTACCTGTTCCAAGGCTTGGGTAGAATGTGTGCGGCTTAAGTAATGATGTGAAATGCCCTAAGCGAATTTATATCGGGGCTGAATACTTGTAAGCTTGATTTTGTTGTTAGTTGTTTAGTTTAGTAGGAGTGCCTGTGGTATGTTGGGTTGGGCTACTTAGTGGCTGAGGAAACGTTACCTAAGGCGTTTACGGATGTGTGGAGCTGTGTATAAGAAATGTTGTGAGATTCCCTAAGTGAATTAGTGTAATTAGTATAAGTAATAATTCAAGTTAACCCTAGAATATTTTTTGTCCATGCCAATAGTATTAGTACTAGGGGAGTAAAATTTTCATCAGAAATCCTCTACGGGCTATGGATCGAAATATTAGCGATCTTACCTTCTCAGGTGTAATTAATATTAGTAGCTCCAAAAACAAAAAAAAACAACAACAACTATAACCTAAGTTGTGGATTAAAGAATTGGTGATATTAATCTGACGGTATCTTTTATAAACAAGATTGCAACATGTGATAATATATCTAAAAATAGATCGGGCAAAGTCGATTGGAGCGAATGTTGGTAGATATGTTCACTTAGATAAGTAATGGAAATTAGTAAATGCCTAATTTTGCTCTTCAGGTGGAATATTTCTAATTTGTTTGCTTGCATAAACAAATTCGCACAGTCCAGTAAGGTAAACAAATTCGCACTCGCATAATGTAAACAAATTCGCACAGCAGCCGAGTAAAGTATACAAATTGAGCGATTTATGTTTTTTAATGTAAGATTCCGAATTACTTTAGCTGACAACAATAACTGATAGTAATCTGTAGGATATGATGTTTTGGATGAGTAGTGCAAGTTATAATTGAAAATTTCTTTTGCTGAAAAAAACAACAACAACAACTATAACGTCAGTTGTGGTCTGTAGGTGTCTTTTATATAATCATGTTATGATATTCGATGTGTAAAAATAGATCACGGCTGCTTGGGATTGTACGACACATGAAATCATTAGAAGTAATAGAAATTAAAGCATTAGAAAAGGTG
Source organism: Dioctria linearis (assembly GCA_963930735.1). Taxonomy (NCBI): domain Eukaryota; kingdom Metazoa; phylum Arthropoda; class Insecta; order Diptera; family Asilidae; genus Dioctria; species Dioctria linearis. Next base: position 216,544,510 of record OZ005740.1, on the reverse strand, counting down.
GCCAGGCGGCTGGTAATTTGATATCTTGAGTAAACAAATACATCCGAGTAAAGCAGACAAATTGAGCGATTAATGTTTTTTTGTATCTAGGAGTTTGTATTGAAAAGTCTTACATTTTATGACGAATTGTTTTTTATTTTCAATAAAATTTCTCAATCAGTCACGCTGTTATGAGATTTGATTGACCCGATATCATAGTTCACATGAAGCTGATAAGACTATGATAATTTTATCTTCAGACTATTGAAGTGATCACATTATTTTCTTACCATTAGGTTGAGAATGGGTTTAATTAAATGTTTTGATGAAAGAGGGTGGTGTTAGGATATTAATGTAGTATGATATCTTGTCTTAGATGAGAAATGGAAGTTGTTTGAGAGGTAGATATTAGCATCAATCGAATTTCACAAAATAACATCACCATGAACAGATTTTAAAAGATGTCAGTGGGGGTTCTTGATGTCAAAGCTTTTACAGGATTCGAGTGCAAACGCCATTTCTTGAGTAAAGTTCCCTAGCGACATTTATTATCGAGGAAGTTGTAGGTATCACGTGTGACGCCATCTTGGCTCTTGCTGTTTACAGGTGTTGCACCTAAATAAGTTTCATTAGCGGGGAAGTTGTAGATATCAACATCATTCGAATTTCACAACATGACATCAGCTTGGTTTGATGTTTTCTTAGCATTATTATTTTTATTATTATTATTATTGGGTTTAGGGGGTGTGTGTACTGATCTTTCGAGTGCAAACTCCAGCAGCCAATCACGCTGGCCGAGGGAAGGCGAATCTCCAACCGAGTACTTCTTCCAACCAAGTACTTCTGCCACGCAACTAGACGATGTACTGCTTCTTGTGAAATCGAATCGACAAGTCCTTAACGGGCAATAGTTATCAGAGCTGTTTAAAAGCTGATTACCTATTATCAGACCTGTACGAAAAGCTGTTAAGCGGTTATCAGACCTGTTTAAAAGCTGTTAAGCTGTTATCAGAGCTGTTTCAAAAGCTGTTAAGCTGTTATCAGACCTGTTTAAAAGCTGTTAAGCTGTTATCAGAGCTGTTTCATAAGCTGTTAAGCTGTTATCAGAGCTGTTTAAAAGCTGTTATCAGAGCTGTTTGAAAAGCTGCTAAGCTGTTATCAGACCTGTTTGAAAAGCTGTTAAGCTGTTATCAGATCTGTTTTGAAAAGTTGTACAGAATCCCCTGCGGCGTAGTTGATTATAGGAAAGTAAGGTTGTAGCCTCCAAGACACACACACTTCCGGGTCAAGGTCAAGGACAAAATACCCTTCCGGTTTCAAAGGTGATGACAGAGGCGAAGGTCAAGCCCACGTGTCAACGTATACTCTCACGCTCACGCTCAACCTAGCATTTTGGATAAAAAGGCTCAACCGCCGGATTAAGAGCCTTCTGTAGGAGGCAACTATTATTAAAGAATACCTTCAGGAGTTCTGGACTTAGTAGGGAAATTGAATAAAAAGAATAACATATATAAAATATCATTATTTATTTATTATAAATTAAAAAATATTAACATTTAATTCTTAGTGCATCATTCTATTGTTGGGCTTCCTTATTTCAATATCATTATAACTACATATTAGAAATTCTTTATTTTCCAATAATGTATATCTTACTCTCTAAAAAGTGTTTACTCATTTAAAAATAGGTAATTTTGATGCCTCTCTTTAAAATAGCAATACGGTATTACTATAAAAATTATAGTGACCCTAGTTACTCTTTTAAAGTAATAATAAATACTACATTACTTTTAGAAAATAATCGTGTCGTTTACTGTATTTCTCAATGCGGATTTATTACGATATATGTAGCAGAACTTGTGGTATATACTTATACTAGTGTACTTTATTGCAATAAAATATTTAGCAATTCTTCTCCATTAAAAAGAGTACCGCTTTTACTGTAGGATGAGCAAATTTGCATCATGATGGATGGCAGTAAATTACTCTGTTCTTAGTAGGAACTTTACTATTAATCTTTTTCATATACCCCTTTGAAAACATACTTCAAAGGGAACAAAAAACTGCGAAAAAAATGCGAAACTTATCTGTATATGAATTTCTCTTCTATCAAGGTACCAATATTTTACTTCAGCAGCCTTAAAAGATACATCAGTTAAGAAAACTTCAAGGAAGCTTAAAAAAATATCACAACCAAATGCTGATGTTTGCGATTGTCATTAGCACCCGTTTCTTTGAATGACATTAAAAACCAATTTTGGAATTAAAGAAGAAAAACTAAGCGGTGTACGCAGGATGGTTAAATTTATTTATAAAATAATAATTAAAAAAAAACTACACTCCTTTTATTTAAGCTACGTAATACAAGTTTGTTATCTTAAGTAGAAATTAAAATAAAAAATAAATACTTAAAAATTATATTAAAGCAGTTAAAATGGAAGAAAATTGGAACGCTAAGTATGCTTAGGTCAGGTAATTAACATTCTTTATACTATTATATGTACATATCCCATATTCTTAATTTCAGTAAAAAAAAGCAAATCTAAAATTCAATAATGCAGTTTTTAATATTTTTAAACGAAAAACAAAATATAGAAGTGGTACACCTATTTGGCATTCAATTTAGTAATGAAGTTATTTATTTTGGTAATGTTGTGGATGGTTTTCTTTTCCCCCCTAATTTTAACAGGATGATATTCATAAAAGCCGGTCCAAAAATTCTAAAGTTAAAGAAATGCTTCGAGGATATTCAATGTTAAAAATATAAAAAAACATATAATATCAATTAAGCAATTTCAAAAAGTGTTTTCACCAGCGTTATATTTGGAAACTTGAGTATTTTCAATTAATAGAACGTAGGTCTTTGATGAGTTTCCTGTAAGGGTAAAATTTATTAATAAATAAATTTGGAAAAATTTATTTTATATTTTAAATTAAACAGACAGATGAACAGATCTACAGACATCAAACATAATTGTAATATTATGCGTAGGTGTTCAATCAATATTCCTCTAACAGCATTATTTCTATGCATTATAAACGCAATGACAAACTTAGTATACCCTATAGATTACATAAGATATAATAAATCTTATAAACACATCAGTCAAGCATTCTTATCGCCAGTAAAATATTCTTTAAAATTTATTGTAGAGTGTAACTATTTAATGCTTGATTATAAAACTTATCGAGCTACACACTATACGTGTGTTAGATGGGGGAGACTATGCACATATTTCATCATCTGTTGTACTAAACTGAAAGAATATACATGTTATTTTTATAAAATTATAAGGAATATCTTCAAAAATTATCTTACTTCGAAATTTTTATACAAATCTTCTCCACATTCTTTGAAGTATTTGAAAAGGTTATCGATAATTTGCTCAGCAGTAGGCTCGCATTTCAAGAATTTTGAAATTTTCTGCTTATGTGTTTCAAAATTTATTAAAAATAACTCATGATTCACTATCAGCAAAAGAGCAAAGAGTTGTCTTAAATATTTTCGCTGAAATATAAATTGCCAATTATCTTTTATATCTTGAACCGATGGAATTTTTTCAAAATTAATGAATAATGATCGCTCTTCTGAAAAGGTTTTGCACATATAATCAGATATTAAGGATTCTTCTTTGAAACTTTCGTTGACATAAAGCGTTATTAATCTATCTTTTACATTATCTTCGTTTGGTTCCAAAATTTCAATATTTTTTGTAGGATGCACCTTCACGCACGATTTCGCCAGTTTACTTGCATTTCTTCTCTTCTTAAAAGGTATTTTAGACACGTCTGTTATTGGCCGAGATTATTCGAGTTTTGTTCGTTGCTAATGTCTTTTAGAGCTTCTATCTCAATATCAACTTGTGCTGATAAAATATCTTTCAATTCAGCTACAAGAAACTGAATCGCACTGTCAGAAATATTATAGCAAGTTCTTAATTTCGATAATAATGGCCAAAACCTATTTCCTCGGATGGTTGTATCAAAAGCTTTAACAGAATCTCTGATGTTTTCGTTATTATTTTTGATATTAATCATTATTGTTCAGTAATTGAGGCTTTATTAATGCATTCCTTCGAATGTTGTCGAGTTAAATGAACCCGAAAGTTATTTGTTTTTGCAATTCGGATATACACAACACACTTCTATTTTATTTTTCAAATATTCACAACAATGAGAAATGATTTCTTTTAATGCTGCACTTTCAAAACTGCAATTAGTAATTCGGCATTTGAAATTAAACAAACCATTTTTAACATTTTTCCTTTAATATGACCTCTGCGAATATGACTTTTAAATGTATTATATTTAGTAAAATTTTGCGCACAAATCATACAAGGAAAAAGAGCCGTTTTGAGATGCCTGTGAGAATACAGATGATTATTGTATGAAAACACTTTACCAGCTCTAAAATTACAAATCCCACAAATATACATGATAGCAATTGCTATTATACAATAAATCTATTTGTTTATTTAGTTGCAAAAAGAAATTCTGTTACACAAATATTTTATTATACCAACACCGCAATTAAAATAACGAGACGTGTGGACTAGGCTGTTCACTGATCTGAATCACCACATAAAATGAACTCACTTACTTTGCTTTTGTGCGTACCTCACGGTTATTATAATTTTCAGAGTAATTATTATACTCTAAGCAGATATTTACTTTTTCATAAAGTATTCTGTTACTTTAAAGAATAGTAAATTTCCTAAGCACGTAGCAAATGTATACTCCCTAACTAGTAGTAATCACATGATCAGAATGATCTGCTGTTTACTACAGAGCAGATTTACTTTAAGAAGGGTACAATTTTACTCATTAAAGATTATGTTTGCTCTCACTCAAGTATAGCAGTACTAGCTGCATAGTAAATTTACTGCAAAGTATAGTGACAGGCTGAATTTAAGTAAGTAAATTTATTAAAATCATGGCAATATTACAATCACATATAGTATGTAATTACTACATTAATAAGTAAATATGATGATTTACTTAAGTTAAAGAAGTGTGGCTTCATTTTCATTAATTTTAAATCAGTAATTGTGATCGAATTATTTAACTAATTTTACTCGAGGAACACCCTCATTATTTAGAGTGTAGACTATAATATAATTAAAACAAATTACTTCAATAAATGGAACTATAACTGTATGTAATACATATTTTTGTTTATAATACACTAGACTTAGGTTATATGTTTCCTGCGGCTGCTCCTTGTTGCTCTGATGGAATTCAGTAATGTTTCCCAATGGTAGAGTATCCGTTGTGCTACTAACATTTAATTCTACGGTTGGGCTTCCTTAATTCAATATAACTTTTTTGTTTCTCACATTCAGGAATATGTGATGCTAATGCATTAGCAGAATAAAAATAGAACAAACATCTATCGCATATATACAATCTAGCCTTATGTTTTGAAGTTTGTTTCCATGCAAGCCGTGAAAGATATTTAATCCAGCAGAAATGAAACCTGGTACTTTCATCATCATTATCATCAACGTCATCGTCATAATCAGCAGCATCATCATCATCATCCTGCTCATAGTTATTTTGCATCATTAATAGATTCAGATGTCGCTTCATATTGTGTTTCGTTGGTCTAACTAGAACAGTGGCGAAGGAACGCCCTTTCTTTAGGATGAATACGCTTATTGATATATCGTTCTGGTCTTCAAACTATTTAATTTGCTTAAGCGTCATACTCATAGGAAATGTTATTCCAATTAAATTTAACACAGTAGAATAATGTAGATATGATGAGGTCCTATCGGAGTGAACATTTGCAGGATATTGCGCTGATGTCACGGCCCAAGCGAAGCATGCTTCATCACTATTTTTTACATTGATGCAAGCTTGCTTTAAAGCATTCTCCTTCGGTAGAGGTATATACGAAGATCCTCGGTGCTGTTCAAATTTGTTGATATGTACTGCTAAATGTATAATGGAGTCCAATGTCCAGCCACTATCTTTTTTCTGAAACTCATCCAGCTGAGTGAGTATTGAATCCAAAATATTAACTTTATACCACTCATTTAAATTATCGTCCACATTGATTGGAGCAGTTCTTGCTTGTAAATATTTAATATCTTTTACAACCTCATTGTCACCGATATCCTTAACAAAATCAGCACACAACTTTGTATTAACTTTAATATTGAGATGGCGTTTTAAAATATTCTTAATACGGCGTATAAATAAATCACCAGCATCCTGTATAAATAGCTTAGGATCTGTATGGTTTATATTTACAATAATTCCTGCTCTAATTCTGTCTGTGAATACTGATTTTATTTCCTCCCACTTTACAAAATCACTATTTCTTACACGCTGAGTACTTTCTCCACCTCGACTGGTGGCTTTCAATAACACTCTCGGCGATTTAGTTTGTCCAATACAGCTCCCCATATGCCGTTTATACCACTCTTTTTACTAGAAAAACTTTCATTTATTAGAGCGGTTGACATTTTGTATTGACCGCTGAGGCTCACCAAAACTGACTGATGACTCCTATCATCTTACATTGATATCTAGAGTAGTTACACTATGTTCATTCTGGACCACTTTTTTAGCTTCCAGGATTTCGCCACAGATGGCGCCACCGTCGCTGGGTGGTTTGAGCCCAAATGTAGGTTTGTGCCTTGACTGTATTGGTTTGTGCCTTGGATGCACCATTGTGTCTTGGGTGTACCATTAAATCTTGGATGTTGGGGATACGAGATCACTTCCAGCACTCTCCAACATAGGGAAATAGCATAGGATTTCGATTTTGTTGCTGGAGTTCGCTTATTTTTCATCTCGAATTTTGGGGATACGAGATCACTTTCAGCACTCTTCAGCATAGGGAAATAGCACAGGTTTTCAATTTTGTTGTTGGAGTTCGCTTATTTTTCATCTCGGACTCGTAGCCTCTAAGTTGACATTAAGTTTTTCATCTCGAGTTTTGGGGATACGAGATCACTTTGGGGATACGAGATCACTTTGGGGATACGAGATCACTTTCAGCACTATCCAGCATACGGAAATAGCATAGGGTTTCAATTTTTTTCTGGAGTTCGCTTATTTTTCATCTCGGACTCGTAGCCTCTAAGTTGACATTAAGTTTTTCATCTCGAGTTTTGGGGATACGAGATCAATTTGGGGATACGAGATCACTCTTAGCACTCTCCAGCATAGGAAAATAGCATTGGTCTTTGATTTTGTTTCTGGAGCTCGCTTATTTTTCATCTCGGAGATCATAGCTATAAATATTTGTGAAGTGGTGGGAATCTTTATTGGTGGAGGTTGCTGGTTAAGTTTGATCTGGTCTTGGAGGCTACAGTTTGACCTTGAGGTACCCCCTCCTGTGTCTGGGTACTGGGGGTTGGCTGAGAGCTTTAGTGGCAATATCTAATACTATGACTAGGACTGCCTGAGGTGTTTTGAACTGGGCTATGTTACCTGTACCAAGGCTTGGGTAGAATGTGTATTAAGTAATGATGTGAAATACCCTAACCGAATTTATATCGGGGCTGTATACTTGTCAGCTTGAGTTTGGTTTTAGTTATTTACTTTAGTATGAGTGCCTGTGGTATGTTGGGGTGGGCTACTTGGTGGCTGAGGAAACGTTATCTAAGGCTTGGGTGGATGTGTACAGCTGTGTATTTATGTAGATAATAAATGTGAAATTCCCTTAGAAAATTAGTGTAATAAGTATTAATACTAATTCATATTTTTGTTCATGTCAATAGTATTAGTACTAGGGGTATAATTTTCATCAGAAATCCTCTACGGGCTATGGTTCGAGATATGAGCGATCTTACCTTCTCAGGTGTAATTAATATTAGTAGCTGAAAAACAAAAACAACAACAACTGTAATCGAAGTTGTGGATTAAAGATTTGATGATCTTAATCTGTAGGTGTCTTTTAGAAACATTGCGCCATGTGATGATATACCTAAAAATAGATCAGGCAAAGCTGATTGGAGAGAATGTTGGTAGATATGTTCACTTAGATAAGTGATGGAAATTAGTAAATGGCTAATTTTGCTCTTCAGGTGGAATGCTTCTAATTTGATTCCTTGCATAAACAAATTCGCACAGTCCAGTAAGGTAAACAAATTCGCACTCGAATAATGTATACAAATTCGCACAGCAGCCGAGTAAAGTAAACAAATTGAGCGATTTATGTTTTTTAATGTAAAATTCCCAATTACTTTAGCTGACAACAATAACTGATGTTAATCTGTAGGATATGATGTCATGGATGAGTAGTGCAAGTTATAATTGAAAATTTCTTTTGCTGAAAAAAACAACAACAACAACTATAACGTCAGTTGTGGTCTGTAGGTGTCTTTTATATAATCATGTTATGATATTCGATGTGTAAAAATAGATCACGGCTGCTTGGGATGGTACGACACATGAAATCATTAGAAGTAATGGAAATTAAAGCATTAGAAAAGGTGGCCAGGAGGCTGGTAATTTGATATCTTGAGTAAACAAATACATCCGAGTAAAGCAGACAAATTGAACGATTAATGTGTTTTTGTATCTAGGAGTTTGTATTGAAAAGTCTTACATTTTATGACGAATTGTTTTTTATTTTCAATAAAATTTCTCAATCAATCACGCTGTTATGAGACTTGATTGACCCCGATATCATAGTTCGCATGAAGCTGATAAGAATATGATAATTCTATCTTCATACTATTGGGGTGATCGCATTATTTTCTTACCATTAGGTTGAGAGTGGGTTTAATTAAATGTTTTGATGAATGAAGGTGGTAATATGATATTAATGTAGTATGATATCTTGTCTGAGGTGAGTAGTGGAAGTTGTATCTGTTCTGTGGATATGTATGTATGTAACACTGAGATGAATTAATGTAATGTTGTGTAGTATAAAAGAAAAACTTTCATGGGTGATATGGGGATTGAATCGATTGGTGGTATATGTCCTTATTTGATTGAAGCAAAATAGTTTCGCGACTACCTTACCAAGATTTAAATATAGTTGAAATTCATAAAAATGTTGAATCGATGTCAAGAACATGTTAATACTTGTTTTGAGCACGAGCACTGGAAATCGTGTTATGAAATTCAATATCTAAAAATAGACCACATGAAGGTTATTGTAGTGGGGAAGTACTAGATACCAGCATTCCGTCATCTTGGTTTTGCTGTTTTCAAGTGCTGCACCTAAATAAGTTTTCTTAGCAGGGATGTTGTAGATATCAGCATCAATCGAATTTCACAACATAACTTCAGCATGAAGAGATTCTAGAAGATGTCAGTGGGGGTTCTTGGTTACAAAGCTTTTACAGGATTCGAGTGCAAACGCCATTTCTTGAGTAAAGTTCCCTAGCGACATTAGCCGGTACTACCAGCATGCCTTGCTTTTGCTGTTTTTCTTTTATTAGCGGAGAAGTTGTAGATATCAGCATGCGCCTAGGCTTTTACAGGATTCGAGTGCAAACACTATTTCTTGAGTAAGGTTCCCTAGTGGTATTAGTCGGTACTACGAACTGCCTTGGTTTTGCTGTTTCCTTTTATTAGCGAGGAAGTTGTAGATATCACGTGTGATGTCATCTTGGCTCTTGTGTTTACAGGTGCTGCACCTAAATAAGTTTTATTAGCGGGGAAGTTGTAGATATCAACATTATTCGAATTTCCCAACATGACATCAGCTTGGTTCGATGTTTTCTTAGTATTATTATTATTATTATTATTGGGTTTAGGGGGTGTGTGTATTGATCTTTCGAGTGCAAACTCCAATTCTTGAGTAAGGTTCCCTCGCGGCATTAGCCGGTATTACATATGTTGTTCATCTCGGACTTGGGGATACGAGACCACTTTGGGCATATGAGATCACTTTCAGCACTCTCTAGAAAAGAGAAATAGCATAGGATTTCGATTTTGTTTTTTTTTTGGAGCTCGCTTATTTTTCATCTCGAGTCTTGGGGATGCGAGATCACTTTTAGCACTCTTCAACATAGGCAAGTAGCATAAGTTTCTGATTTTGTTTCTGGAGCTCGTTTATTTTTCATCTCGAGTCTTGGGGATACGAGATCACTTTGAGGATACGCATGATATACATCAAAAGTGATGGATTACATAAGGAAAGTAGATTCAGTTAATCTGCAAACAACAAAATTTGCTTGAAAGCGACACCCGATGTGAGCAATAATCATTCTTGCTTCAATTATCACTCTTAAGCGATGTGTGCCGAAGAAAATATATTAAGTATAGTCTAAAATATGTATTGTAAATAAAAATTGTATTATAGGTATAATGCCATTTATTGAAATAATTTGTTTTAATTACATTATAGCTTATATCGATAGTCTTTTTTTCTTTAGTTCAGGAAAACCCAGATTTCAAAGATATAAACTGATCCTTATGCCTTTAGACCAAGACGGCTTTAGAAAATTCCTTGTCCACCATTTTCATAAATAACATCTTTCCGTCTTTATTTATTTGCGATCTTTGTTGGAATATCCTGATTTTTAGAGCTGTTGGTACGGGACAGTCGACTCGTTTTTGGATGAAAAACTTTCTTCCTTATTTCTAGAAAGCATCGATTTCATAGATGTAGACTGAGCCTTATATGAATATTCTTTCGTCCGTAGGCTTTAGAAGGTTTGTAGTATCCTTAGAACTCATGTTGAAATTATTACGTAATTAGCTTGCCAACAGCGGTCTGTTTGGGTAAAGAGCAAAACATCAAATAAAACAAGTTATGAAACTATTATTTATATGTATTTGACACGTGGTCTTGGAGGCAGCAATTTGTCCTTGACCTCTGACGTCACCTTAACCTTTGAAACCGAAAGTGTCTGCTCTTGGGTAACCTTTTAAATCCAACAGTGTCGAATCTTGGAGGCTTCAGCTTCGACAAGAATATGGTAATTTTATCTTCGTAATATTGGTGTGGTGGGCCTAATTTTTCTTACTATTAATGAAAGTGTATCATACAGTGAATAAACAAGTCTTGTCAATAAATCACTTGGATGATGAGTATTGCAAGTTGTATGGAGGATTGTAATTAACTGTGAGTAAACAGTAAAGAAGACAATTTCTAGTAACTGTATGTGTCATACATAATCTTACAGGTGGAAGAACCTGTTTAAAAGCTGTTAAGCTGTTATCAGACCCGTTTGAAAAGCTGTTAAGTTGTTATCAGACCTGTTTAAAAAGCTGTTAAGCTGTTATCAGATCTGTTAAAAAGCTGTTAAGCTGTTATCAGTTTGAAAAGTTGTACAGAATCCCCTGGGGCGTAGTTGATTATAGGAAAGTAAAGTTGTAGCCTCCAAGACACACACACTTCCGGGTCAAGGTCAAGGACCAAATACCCTTCCGGTTCAAAGGTGATGACAGAGACCAAGGTCAAGCCCACGTGTCAACGTATATTCTCACGCTCACGCTCAACCTAGCATTCTGGGTAAAAAGGCTCAACCGCCGGGTTAACAGCCTTCTGCAGGAGGCAAATATTATTAAAGAATACTTTCAGGAGTTTTGGACTAAGTAGGGAAATTGAATAAAAAGAATAACATATATAAAACATCATTATTTATTTATTATAAATTAAAAAATATTGACATTTAATTCTTAGTGCATCATTCTATTGTTGGGCTTCCTTATTTCAATATATTTATAACTATTAGAAATTCCTTATTTTCCAATACTGTATATCTTAGACTATAATATAATTAAAACAAATTACTGCAATAAATGGAACTATAACTGTATGTAATATATATTTTTATTTATAATACACTAGACTTAGGTTATATGTTTTTTGCGGCTGCTCCTTGTTGCTCTGATGGAATTCAGTAATGTTTCCAATGGTAGAGTATCCGTTGTGCTACTAACATTTAGTTCTACGGTTGGGCTTCCTTAATTCAATATAACTTTTTTGTTTCTCAAATTCAGGAATATGTGATGCTAATGCATTAGCAGAATAAAAATAGAACAAACATCTATCGCATATATACAATCTAGCCTTATGCTTTGAAGTTTGTTTCCATGTAAGCCATGAAGGATATTTAATCCAGCAGAAATGAAACCTGATACTTTCATCATCATTATCATCAACGTGATCATCATAATCAGCAGCATCATCATCATCATCCTGCTCATAGTTATTTTGCATCATTAATAGATTCAGATGTCGCTTCATATTGTGTTTCGTTGGTCTAACTAGAACAGTGGTGAAGGAACGCTCTTTCTTTAGGATGAATACGCTTATTGATATATCGTTCTGGTCTTCAAACTATTTAATTTGCTTAAGCGTCATAGGAAATGTTATTCCAATTAAATTTAACACAGTAGAATAATGTGGATATGATGAGGTCCTATCGGAGTGAACATTTGCAGGATATTGCGCTGATGTCACGGCCCAAGCGAAGCATGCTTCATCACTATTTTTTACATTGATGCAAGCTTGCTTTAAAGTAATCTCCTTCGGTAGAGGTATATACGAAGATCCTCGGTGCTGTTCAAATTTGTTGATATGTACTGCTAAATGTATAATGGAGTCCAATGTCCAGGCACTATCTTTTTCTGAAACTCATCCAGCTGAGTGAGTATTGAATCCAAAATATTAACTTTATACCACTCATTTAAATTATCGTCCACATTGATTGGAGCAGTTCTTGCTTGTAAATATTTAATATCTTTTACAACCTCATTGTCACCGATATCCTTAACAAAATCAGCACAGAACATTGTATTAACTTTAATATTGAGATGGCGTTTTAAAATATTCTTAATACGGCGTATAAATAAATCACCAGCATCCTGTATAAATAGCTTAGGATCTGTATGGTTTATATTTACAATAATTCCTGCTCTAATTCTGTCTGTGAATACTGATTTTATTTCCTCCCATTTTACAAAATCACTTTTTCTTACACGCTGAGTACTTTTAATAAAATAAAAATTAACGCGGCGTTTTGTTATTCACAAACAAATTAACATACACAACACAGCTGTCTGCTGTCAGGTTGTATGACACAGGTCAATAAATCCAGAAGTACGTTTTCAATACGTTTTCGTTTCACTTTTGGTGTACACTCTCAAATGCTTAGAGGGAGGTACGTTTTAAGTACGTTTTTGTTACGTTGTGATTATAGTGTTCACGTATTATAGAGCCGTGGGTGTATTAGTAAAACGCGGTTCGTAAAGTTCACGTTTTCGTTTCACTTTAGGTGTATACTCTCAAATGTTTAGAGGGAATCGACAGATGTACGTCAAATATGAAAAAAAGTGCAGCCCTTTACAACAAAAAGTGATGCCCTTAATCGTCCCAGGCGATTGGCACTTTTTCACATTTCTTACGTTTTTCGTAATTCTCCAACCATGTTAGTGAATTGGGAGTGGAGAATTAGGGAATTACGAATTTAAAGAAAATGAAATTCTTATCTCCCAAATTCTCCATGTTACAGAATCGGGTCCCAGCTAGCGACAGGGTGGACATTGTGCCACACGGCGAATGTGCTGCCACTTGTGACACGGCAGCACGAAAAAGACCTGGCTAGGACATGGACAAAGAAGATTGCGATAAGAGAAGCAAAAGATTTCCTTTTCCTGTCTGTCATCAAATTTTTGGTGTGGTCCAACGAGGTAAGAACTAAAGGAGATAAAAGTGAGCAAATATCACGTACCCATTTCTAACACATTGGCATTGCTATTGTTTGTACATAAGCGCCGTAAAATTTGTATACACAATTGTACAACCTCTGAGCAATTTTAATACCTTTTATTGTCATATACTCAACATTATTTACTGAATTTACAAACATGAACATAAAAAAGTTAATATTTAAGAAAACAAGTTCAGTGGTTAAAAGTTTGTGAGTAATACTTACTTGCTTTATGCGCCTATGGTTATTTCACGGCTGTGTCAATGCGCCAAACCAAAACCCTCGAGAATACTTCCCAAGCCATGAAATAGAAACCTATATGTGTGCGTGCGTAGTCCGTTTTCAAAAATGTTCTATATTGATACATATGGAAAAGTGCAAAATATTGACTTTAGATATGCTATAGAGCCTAAACTACTATTCATAAAGGAAAATAGTCTTGTATTAATTTAAAGCTTGGTTCCTTACCTTCCCAAAGGCTACACTTCCTATATACCTTACTTAACAAAATATTAAAATAGTTTTGATTACAAAGTAATCTTACCATTTTACGCTCAACACCTCTCTGCTGAGTGATAATTGCATGTGTGTATGTGCAGCCGTAGTCCGAATCTGTAGGCAGCTACATTCGATATCATCAGCCCACGCCATGCCATGACGGCACAGCGACATTACAATGATTACTCAGCTGAGAATTTTTGTTTGAGGAATCGTAGTAATTTGGTTAAGATAAATTTTTTTAAATAATTTTGTTAGGAAAGGTATGAAAATTTTATTACGGTTCGGAAGATAAGAAAGCAAGTTCAAGATTATCACAACACCATTTTTCTGTATGAATAGTAGTTTAGGGCGGACGAACTATTCAAATCAAACTTTTGTCACTTTTACATAAGAACACTGCAAATATTTTAGAATGTAAGGACTACGTTGGGCCTCGCATGTGGTAGGGAGGGAGTCTGTTTCATGGCTTGTGAAGTATTCTCGAGGGTTTTGGCCAAACCCAAAACAAACCAAACCTAGTATGGATTAGACAACGGAGGCCAAAAATGACGGAATGAAACACACACAAATGCAGGGAAATTTGGGGTACGCTCATGTACACGAATCGTATATATAATTGTATCTCCTTTAACCCTTGTTTACGTGAAAGCAGCAGTATGCCTACATAATTGGCTTCCCTGTGAGGAAACAGATGTTATGGTCGTAGCATATTGCATATAGCAATATGCTACATGACAGCTAGCAGCAGCACTCTACCCACAAGTTACGTCCTATATGGACAGCGTGACTTGACTAACCGAACGCTACCGAATTGAGACAGAAGCGCGCTCCACTTACTTTTGAGTTTGACAGTCAGCAAGGAAGGAAACTGTCAGCCATTTTTTTTCAAAAAGTTTTCGTGTGAGTTAGAGAGTTCTGAAGTAGTAGACACAAGAAGTTTTTTTTACGGGAAATAGAAGAAAATTATATTATTCCATGAACTGAAAATCTAAAGTTGAAGAAAGTGCCGAAATTAACGAAAAGGTTGAGAATCCACGAGGATTCGACTCAGACAGAAGAGGAAGAAAACCAAATCTTGCAAAAGGAAACGTGGATTGTTCTGGATTTTCTGGAAATGAGATAAGAGGCTGTGTGGATTATTTTCCTGAAGAGCATGTGGCGATAGAGGAGAGTAGAACAACCGAGTAGCTGTTAAGGAGATGAAGACAAAAGAAGGAACGTAATAAGGTTTTTGCAGGAACTTATAATTTTTTTTTTGAAATATTGATTTCATTACGTATATTGGGTCAACGTTAAGAGAAATAATAATAAGAATAATTGCAAGTAGGATAAGGACATGAATCTATAGTAATCATTTTGGAAAGGACACTAGGAAATTAGTTTTTTAAAGAAAAGGTTTATAAGAATACTGTTGGACAAAACATTTTTTTCTGCTAGTATATAAGAATCAAAAAAATAACCGAATGACAATCGGCGTGACGATCTACGCAAATCATACGGCACGTTGAAATAAAAGAAAGATATTTTTTGTAATAGTGCGGCGACTATTGAAAAGATTTGCTTTTTTGTGTGTTAGAGCGTTTTTTTGATCTCAATGATGGGAGCGAAAGAAGAATTTAAACAAAAATTATATTCGATGCAGTAAAGGAATACATGACAATGCAAGGTCAATCTGAACTTATAGCAATAAATCGTAGAAACCTGAAAAGTCGTCAATAACATGAGTTGAGATTTTAAGAGCAGGAAAGTTTTTATTTTGTATAATTTACAACAAAGAATCAGAACTTCAAAATCGGTTTATATAGGTTATTGAATTTAGAGGTTAAAATATAAATGTTGATACAAGCATAAAATTGTAAATTTACATGGACATATGAGAAGTGTCACTAAGTCATAGGGCTTTTAATTTCATCAGCTACTCACGACTTGTTTTGATTGTTAACCTAATTTGGGGTATGACTCGCATTAGCTTCTTGTTGTGATCAGGTTTATGAAATCTTAGCGCTAGGCGACACTGTCAGAATGGTACCGCTTCTCATTTTTCGATTGGGTCTTTACGACAAGACTATTAAGATAACAAACGAACAATGTCCTAACTTTCTTAATTTGCAGCATTTTGATTGTCATATATTCGCCTCCAGGGAGCTCCTTCGAGGGACTGAACGACAAGTGAGTAAATCATCAGTATATTTTCTCTTAATTATTTTATTGTGCTATTTGTTTGAATATTATATTGAAAAACATACTTTATTGTGCTATTTGTTTGAATATTATATTGAAAAACATATTTTATTGGGCTATTTGTTTGAATATTATATTGAAAAATCATTAAATATTACATTGCCACTGGGGTCGGAGCTAGTATCATATCCTAAGTAAGGGCGTTCAATTTCGCGGTAACAAAAAAAAAAGACAAATTCAGGCTGGCTATGGCAGTTCTTTTGAATCTGCTTGAGACATCTAACAGGCCTTGCAATCATTTGAGCTCGAAGATTAGATGTGGTATATTCCCCGGTTTGACCTAGCTAGAAAAAAATAAAAACAAAACGACAAAATTAAGAAAATATAATTAAATAAGCACTTCTCATGTGACTTGTAAGTAAAGATGAGATAGTATGAAATTGTTATTAAAAAGTATTGGTTTATGGGAGCGTGTATACGAGCTGTCCGTATTATTATTCAGCATTAGGAAAGATAGCTTTGTCTTCAGTTATTCGTATGACAATTCGTAAGCAATAAATATTTATAACGTAATGTATCCGTGAGCTTTGCATTCTTTTCCTTCACATCCTGGAGCCCTCTCATAGGAAGGTCGTCTAGGCTCGCCTAGTCTCTCTCTCTATCCTTATAGGTCAAAAAGGGACTTTGGACGATTGTGCCACCCAAAGTCAATGGGAGGAAGGGGCTTGGCAAAGAAGGCAGACCATCGGCGCCTTCACTGGAATGCAGGTAAGTGACGTAAGGGTCCCTTCAGGACCGAGTGTGTGCTGGCTTGTTGTTAGTAGGCACGAAAATCTTTTTTGATTATGGTTGATGACAAGCGGCAGGTTACTTCGGGAACTCCCCCCACACTCTCCACCACCCTTAGCCGAGGTGCTAGCGTGCCGCCCTGTACTAACGCTGTCATCGAGTGATCTGTCAGCTCATGCTGGCAGTTTGGACTTCACGTCCTGACCAATCACTCTAAACATAAATACCATAACACAGAAGGAAACTGAAGGACTATCTGATGTGATAGCTGGCAGCAGCAATACCCCAATGCTTGGAGGGGCTGACTTATACCGATTTCCATTGATCACGTTTTCTAGCAGAAGTGTTACACTTTTCTTGTAGTGCTAGAAATGGTGTACGTCAAAACGCCTGTGGTGCTACACTTGATAAATCGGCGGTGTTACACCGGAATACGTACACATCTATCTGAGAAATGTCACAACTGAATGTCATTGAGCATCACATATACATCTTCAACTACTGCTCTACCAAATTCATCCGCAATCACGCCAAAATCTTTTAAATTACAATTTTCATAATTTTTACGTTATTCGTGATATTATTGTTCCCAGAAAATTGCAATCTGACAAATTACACGGATATGAGCTACTATTACATTCTCATCGCGTCAAAAGTGGTTCCATTGAACTTGTTTTTCATTGATTTACGTGCAGTTTTCTTAAAATATCAATGGTAATCGACATTAGCTAACTTACTTAGCGATTTCTTCGTGAATGAAGGTGCTCAGAGCTTTCAATGGAAGCAGTTGTAAAAGATGAAAAAAAAATAAATAAAACATAAAGTAGTTTCACTTTTGGTTTTAATTAAAAAAAATTAACAGTCAGTTCTTCCTTACAGCTAATAATATTAACAATATATAAAGGAAAAGAACACATTGTTTTATCACATAAGTTGCTGCTCAGAATACAATTCACGTACCCGAGGTTTCCACTTCTTCATTGCTGCCACCATCTGCGCCATTGTCATAACTTCTTCGTTTGCTGTAAAAATACTTAAATTGCTTTTACTTCCCGTTTTAAGTGTTGTTACAATATTATTACTTACATATTATTGTAAACTTCGATATTCCTGTGGAACTGTGACAGCCGATTAAAAATGTAAACACACAAAAATGTTCACGTTTAAGGTAAAAATCGCACCAAACTAATACCGATTTCCATTGATCAAGTTTTCTAGCAGAAGTATTACACTTTTCTTGTAGTGTTACACCAAAATTGTTCCATTGACCTGCACTGCTAGAAATAGTGTACGTCAAAACGCCTGTGGTGCTACACTCGAAAAATCGGCGGTGTTAGACCGGAAAACGCACACATCTATCTGAGAAATGTCACAACTGAAAGTTATTGAGCATCACGTATCAATCTTCAATTACTACTCTACCAAATTCATCCGTAATCACGCCGAAACTTTTAAATTACAATTTTCATAATTTTTACGTTATTCGTGATGCTATTGTTCCCAGAAAATTACAATCTGACAATTACACGGATATGAGCTACTATTACATTCTCATCGCGTCAAAAGTTATTCCATTGCATTGAACTCATTTTTCATTGATTGACGTGCACTTTTCTTAAAATATCAATGGAAATCGACATAAGAGCATTGCTGCGATTAATTTTTGTATCTTACGAAACGTAGAAAAAGTAAGCATGTTCGGCGACAACTACATTGCTGCAGCCAATCAGAGCTGTGTCGCATGCGATAAGTCGCGCTCGTGAACAAGCCATTAGTTATTACCTCGCTGGTGTGGTCGGCTGAAAAGAAGAAAAACTTCTAATTTTTTTAAAAATAAATCGAATAGTAATCCCGGAATCCCGAAGATATACTCAGAGTGAGGAAAAGGAAATTGTGCGCCATATTACAGTAGATGAAAATAAGAAAATATAAAATGCTCCGACGTGGTGGAGAAAGATTGATGACCCATCAACATGTCGATTTCCATTGATATTTTAAGTAAAGTGCGCGTCAATAAATGAGAAACGAGTTCAATGGAACAACTTTTGACGCGATGAGAATATAATAGTAGCTCATATCCGTGTAATTTGTCAGATTGAAATTTTCTGCGCAAAATAACATCACGAATAACGTAAAAATTATGAAAATTGTAATTTAAAAGATTTTGGCGTTATTGCGGATGAATTTGGTTGAGTAAGAGTAGAAGGTTGATTGTATGCTCAATGACATTTAATTGTGACATTTCTAATGTAGATGTGTGCGGTTTTCGGTGTAAGACAGCCGATTTTTCGGGTGTAGCACCAGGGTCATCTGACGTACACTTTTTCTAGCAGTGCAGGTCAATGGAACGATTTCGTTGCAACACTGCACGAAAAGTGTAACGCTTCTGAAAAAATAATTTGCTGAAAAGATTGTTCAGTCTCATGCGGAACTAAGCAAACCAGAGTACCTCGGAAGAATTATTTGCCACTTTATTTTCATAAAGTAATCAGCTGGTTCATCAATAGTGCCGCTTTACTTTCCTACATATGTGAATTAAATATTTAAACAGTGACACAGCGGAACACTCACGGAGGCGCCTCTGTGGCGGTCCCACTGACATATAATAAGAATGGACTGAGCGATTCATAATGCATTATTATTTGTCGATTAGAACACTAAAGGTGTTGAAAAATAGAATTACATTTCATAAAAATTATTTAGGAAGTTAAAATTGTTTTAATTAAGACAAAAATTATTTTTAAAGTTACTGAAAAATTCAGCTTGTAAGAGATAGATAGCAATATATTTTTCTCAATTTTTATATCAATTTATTACGGTCCTCAAGGAAGCTTGGCTTTGTATGTGCTGTGTCATTAGTCTACATGTGTCCAAAATTCTGTTTGTTACTTTTCGAGCTAGCGATACTGTTGATCCTCTCTCTTTTTAGGAAATCTTTCATACTCCGTCTAGATCGTCCAATAGTACCCCGAATATGGAAAAGCTTTCACACGAGAATTTGAGATTAGCTACCGAATTACCTGATCCGGAGTTAAGGAGAACATTTCGGTCTTTAGTAGTTTTTCCGAAATTAAAAAGACAACTTCTTCTAATGAATCCTATATGTGCTACATCAAAAGACTTAGCAGAAAACCAATATGCTATCATAAAGAATGGTAAATCTCAGTGCAGAGGAAAGTCAAATTTGATCGGACGTCTACAGCTAAAATGCATAAAACAGTTATAAAAAAAAAGAAATAATGAATAGAGAACAGCTGGAAGGGCTCATTGAGCAAAAATATATGAGACGAGAAGACGATGATATCAACACATTCATTAATATGGCATAAGGCAGCTTTAACTTCTGTCGTAAATCGGCTTATAATGATTTGTTGCCTTATCAGCTTAAGTTGCAATGAAAACGTTTAAGGTTTCGTTACAGGACTGAACAAATGTAAATAATTACGATGGATATTAGTAATATTAGTTGATTATTAGTTCTGGTAGTAATTAGTACTCACAGTAGTAGTAGGAGTAGATATATTAACTATAGAAATACATGTAGAAGTAAGGTAATAACCAAATTGTTTTCAAAAATTTTGCGAAGACATTCAGCCACCAATTCATTACATTCAAGTAATAGTCACTCACTTTCCTGCTCTCTTTCCGGTCGGGGGAACCGCTACATGAATCATGAATTATTTAGTACAAAATAAAAATAAATATCCAGGGCTCTTAATAGAAAACAAAAAAAAATATATATAAGTATAAATTAAAAAAAAAAGAAAAGAGAAAAAAAAGTGTGTAAAGAAAATAATTTGGCCATAAGCTACAACATTATAATATATAAATATAGTAAATAACGTATATAATAAAACAAGTTCTCCATAAAGAAAGCCACATCAATAAAATATAAAAGGAAAAAAATAATAATGATTAAAATGTGTAACGAAGGTAATATTAATTTTGATAAGAAAATAACAATCAACAGTGACAATGCTAATTTAATTTGCAAAAGAAAACCTTAATAGTGCCTAGACTGGAAACATAAATATGCATTTTATAGTATAGCGATAACTAAAACAAAATTCATAAAACAAAAACAAAAAAAGCAAGTGCTAAAAGTTTAAATAACACATATGGACTATAGGCGTCCCCAATGAGAACTAATAATTAAAGTGTCGTAATAAACGAACGCATTTTTGACGGATGTGCTAAAATGAAAGAAAGAATTCGAAAAAAAAGAAAGGGAGAAGGAGAGAGGGACAAGTGAAAAAAAAGGTTCTTCCGGTAGATCCCTGAGAGTGGAGAGGTATATAAGAATGAAAAAGTTTAAATTTAACAAGAGAAAAAGTTATAATTGGTCGAAGACCGATAATATTATACCGTAGATGAAATCGTTGACATATTCAGTGTAACAATAGCTAAATTTTGTTTAAATATTTTTAAATGTACTGTCCGCTTCTACTGATTTGAATATTCGCAGCTAACCTATATACGGGTACTACCGTATAAATTTATAGGTCGTTCCACTATCCGCAACCTGTGGACGCGCCCTATAGCTAACATTCTGGCCAAGGGAAAAATTAAAAAAAAAATAAATATATAAACAAAAAAAACAAAAAAAAATATTCTGTGTATCACTCGAACGGAGACTTTCTCGAATGTTGATATTTCTCCGCGACTGCGTAAAGCTTTCAGTTTGCCGATTCTCCTCAACTAATCTAAAATCTCTCACACGCAAGTAGGAGTGCAATGCAGCTTCTTCGGCTGCCCGACTTTGGCGAACGCTGGGTTTGCACGTCTTCTCCCGTGCGCAACTGCATCTTGCGCTTGCTCCTGGGAACGGATTTCTGCATCCCTTCGTTGCATAGCATGCGCAGCAGTATTTCGCGCCTCTTCTAGAGAACGCAACTCCACGTCCTCGCGTCTTATTGCATGCGAAGAAGTGTTCCGCGCCTGTTCCAGAGAACGCAATTCTACGTCCTCGCGTCTTATTGCATGCGCAGAAGTGTTCCGCTCCTGTTCTAGATTACGCAATTCTACTGGCCGTGTTGTATCCTGGTTCTGCTCCGTGCTCCAAAGGAGAGAGCAGTCGCCGATATAAGGCAAAAGGAAAATTAAAACTCAATCACTTTATTATTTTTTTCTATTTATTCCGATATTTATTTTTTGTTTATTCTTTTCTTTATATTTTTAAAATCCCAATTTCCTTGGCACTAATATAATAATAGTTTTTTTTTCAGAATAACTTAATACACACAATTTTATTATGTTTTCTATAACATCCAGTTAGTAATTTTTGGTATGGATTTTTTTAAACGTTTCACTCGACGGATTTTAAGAACGAACTCCTCGAGGTTTTGGCTTGCCGGCCCCAGGTACCCATGATCACTTTTTTTAAAAGTTTTTTTTCTTTTTGCTTTCTCACGACGATGCAAAATCGTACGTGAGAAAATGCACAAAAGTTTTGATGCAAGCTATATAATCTGTAATCTGATATGCACTCGTGCGCCCGTCTTGAAATATTAATTTTAAGAGGGCGCGAATAATCGTGATAATTGTATGTATGTATGTACATAAAATTAGATTGAAAAAAAGGTATAGTACGTATGTACATAGTACATACAGAAAAAAAGAAAGAAGACACTGTATGTAGGTAAGTGTGCATACCGTGTGAGTGGAATGTGTGTCTGATAACAAAATGCAATTTACGCTAAATTGCATTTTGTTATAATATGGGAATGCATTTCTAAATGCATTTTAAATTTTGAATGAGATTTAAAGGAAATTAAATTGAAATGTTTTTTTCAGGGTCAATTAATGGTACATCAATATATCGTATTGGACGATACATTGATGTATTGGTATTATGGGGCAAAGGTACCTGAGTCACAACATCCCTCCCCCTGGGGAAAAGAAAGTTTTTATTCTCTCGAGAAGAAAAACTTTCTCTTTTCAATATATATATCGTTTAAATGAAATTTTATGTCGTTATTCGAATCGGTTAGCATATTACATATCTTCGAAATATGTAAACATTCTTATTTATTCTAATCTACTAAAGTTACGTGGGAATACACATTTTTTTTTTACAATAAAAAAAAAGTTTGATTATTATTTATATTAAACTACTGTTATTTTACATATCTAGTTACAATACTAACGGGTATATTATGGTAAGGAAAGCAAGATTTTACTATCTAAAACTTTAGAGGTTGCCTATTCAGGACAAATATGGATTCTTAGTTATTATACTAGAATACAAGGGAATAGCAATACCAACAATACAAATACAAAAAAAAAGGAATTTCTTTTTCTATAACTACCATATTTATGTTATTTATGCGTCTATAGAATTTTAAAATTATCTATACTATTATTACAATTTAGTTTTATTATACTACATTATTATTTACACAAACTTTTATTTATTATTATTTCCAGCGGAAACGAAAAACGTTAATTTTTTGTCTCTAGAAAGAAAAGTCTTCTCCACACAAAAAAAGTTTTGCTATTTTTCCTTTAAGTATATAAGGTGGGTTACACCATGTGTGAGAGCTAGTCTCGAACGTGGGAGGGAGTGCCGGTTTTTGAATAGATAACTCAGCGTGTTTCAAATTCAAATATAAAATTTTATTTTTCATAATTCATATACTTAACCTAATATCACAAATTCACACAAAAATTCAAAAGAGCTTAAAACTAGAAATTTAAATTAACAATTCAGTATGTATATATATAAACAAAAAAATCAATAATAAAAAGAAAAAAAATGGTCCCAAAAACGTTGTCCGTCTCTTTAATTCTGAAAAGAAAAAGAAGAAGATCGGAATTAGTTTTTGTCACCTTCTAAACTACGAGAATAATAATGCTGCTAATAAGTGTGGGCACTAAGGCAGTAAAAATGACGCACACAAGAATTTTCTATGAATCTGTTTGATGGTAGCGGCCCTGTCAGACAGAAAAGCTGAATAAGCAGAAAAAAGGGGGGTGCAGCAGCGTGCTGCAACGTGTGGTTCAAAACAGAATGAGACGAAATTTTCAGATTAGACTCTGAACAGAATTATACTTCTGTAACAAATATGGGAAATTCAGATTAAACTCTTAACAGAATTATACTTCTGTAATAAATATGAAAAAATGATTTCAGATTAAACGCTGACCAGAATTATACTTCTGTAATATGGGAATTTCAGATTAAACTCTGAACAGAATTATACTTCTGTATGGAGGATAGGAACACGATTCTTATTTTTCAGATTAGACTCTGAATCAGATGAACTCTGAAAAAAGAATGGTGCCATCTCTGAACAGAATTATACTTCTGTAACAAATATGGGAATTTCAGATTAAACTCTGAACAGAATTATACTTCTGTAGTAAGGATGGGAATATATTTTCAGATTAAACTCTGAACAGAATTTATACTTCTGTATGGAGGATAGGAATATATTTTCAGATTAAACTCTGAACAGAATTATACTTCTGTATGGAGGATAGGAACACGATTCTTATTTTTCAGATTAGAGTCTGAATCAGATGAACTCTGATAAAAGAATGGTGCCATCTATTGCAACTCGTCGGCCTTTTATAGCCGCCGCATCCAGTTGTTAGCTCTCGCCTCTCGGTGTTGTCTTAGCGACGTTTATTGCAATTGCTCGTATTCTGACTGCGGCGAAGGCGGAGACAGCTGACTGTGTAGATGTCATTAAATCACATGAAAAAAGTTGTCAACAATACAGAGGTACATATGATTTGGTAAGATTGTGATTTATTGTTAATTATTCCTTTTGTTAAATGATTTCCTTTGGATTATTTTCAGATTAAAGAGGTAACCTGATAAGGGTCATTTGCTGTGGATGTGCAGTTTGCATTTTTGTACTTGATTTTCGTGGAAGATAAATAATTCGTCAGTTTTTAGATAAGTATTGTGTGACATTTTAAATTAGTCTTAATACTTTGTGTTCTTTTTTTCTTTCCTTTTAGGAGGTATTGTTTCGCCGATGGAAGGGTTTGGGGCGTATTTCCGAAGGTGGACTGAACACCATGTTTATTGAATTATGCTATTCCTTAATTATATATTAATTTCTATTAAGAAAGTAACACATTGCTTTCACTATAAATCTATTTTTCTCTTGTTTTTCAAATCGCACCTATAAATTTTTATCTTGTTACTGTCTATTGTAATCACATTTATTTAGAGTATGCGGCTCAGAAAATATAGATAAACAAAAAATAATTTTAAGGCGAGGATGGAGATGCCGTTGATCAGTTTCATGTTTGTTAGTATTCGTTAAATTGGGAACGGAAAGGTGAAAAAAAAATGAAGAAAGTCATTAAGCATCAATTGATTGTATGTTGATACGATATGAATGCGAGATTGGAGAGAAGAGAAAAAGAAAGGTGTTGTTTAATTGTTCTGATAAGAGTGGCTTGTTTAATTTCGAAATCGCGTGGGTAGATTCGGGGGAAAATATTTTTATTATTATTTTTATTTTTGTGTTGATGCGCTCTGTTTTAATGTTTTGATATGATAAAAATTGCTTGGGGTGCAACTTTGTAGTGCATAAATAGATTTTGTGTGCCGTAAGTTTAGTTAGTTCCAACATGATTTTTGCCGTGGCCATCTCGAGAGCGCCTTATAGGGCTCCTAAAGACTACGTGGTGGTGATCGATGGAATTTATGTTGAGTCGGTTTGGGCCCTATGGAAGGGTCCAATCCGGCTCAACTTCGCCTGTCCAGGCCGGGATACGCTGACCGTTTGGGGAGCCGAGCCCCGTGCCCTACAGTACCACACTTGGAGTTTCTCTTTGTGGCCTCAGTACGATATGTCATTGTCGGCGCTGGGTAAGATTTTGTGACCATTTAGTTTTTATTTGTTTACTAATTTTCTATTTTGTTTGTTTTAGGGGCCAACATGGTGATTATTGGCAGGTCGTATTATTACCCCACCCCGAGTGCTATGGACGGCCACTCTCCATTGGTGGCCCCCGCTCCTGCGGCAGAGTGATTCCGGCAGACATCATAATTAATGTTTAAAAATTTTTCTTTTTCTTTTGAATCTTTCATTGCCTTCATGTTTTCAACACGGATTGTTTAATAAAAAAAAAGTTTATCATAAAAAGATCTTGTTACTAAATTACTTTTCCTGTTCGTTTCCCTGGCCCACATTTTGCGATGTAGAGTTGATTGTTTTTTTGTGTTTGTAATACCCCTATAGGATGGATTCTCGCCGTTGTCAACTTGATTTGTGCAAATTTGCAGTTTCGTGCTATATTGTTAGTGTAATATTCTCCTGGAATTTTTTTTTTTTTATATATATATATAATATATGATTACTATTATTTATTTATTTCTTATCAAACAGGTGATATTTATTTTCTCTCTTATTTTTTTTTTATAATTTATTTATTAATTCCTGTCAAGAAAATAATGGGTACTATAATAAGTATTATTCACAAATAATTCTTTTTATACTTTTTTTTTATCTGATTCTTATAATGAATCCTTTTTTTTCTTTACTTATTTATACTATTACGTTATTTTAACTATTAACTACATCTGCTTCGTTTTTGTTTCTTAAACTCCCGGTTAATACATATACCCATTTTTGTTCTTTCCTCAATGAGGATGGGGATTTTTATGATGGTAAAAATTAGGAAGAGGTTATTACTGTGTCCGTTAGTTAGCGTTCGTAGGTTAAACGTTTTCACCCGATTTCCTTTTAGGTGCTGGGGTTAACTTGAACGTAAGTTTTCGTGTTGCAGCTCTAGGCAAATCTTCAAGTTCATGTTCGAGGGTTATGTTTTTGGATGTTCGTTCTTTCGGTTTATATTTAATGTACATATAAGCACAGGCAATAGAGGTGATTAAAGCAATTGTCACATATGATATTGCATAGTGGTGAATATGATGATTATTTATTGGATTTAAAGGAATTAATTCTTGATTTTTTTGGAAACGAAGGGATTCTAGAAGTTTATCTAGATCCATATTATTCGTAATATTTAAAGTATGTATTTTTATGTGCGATCCTATTGGGGAGGACGTCATATTTGATATTATACTGGAAATGTTTACTGTTGGGATAAAATGGGAATTGAATTTGGACATTTTTACGTTATGTCCGTGCAGGATGAATTCCTTGCTGCGAACATAACAACCGGGATTGATGTGCATTGTTCCTGTTCCATGCAGGGTTTGTGAATTAATGGAATCTTCACAAATAATGTCTATGTGCAGGGATCCTGTCAGGGAGAAAAGCCAGGCGTTCTGTTGTGATAATTGCGTCCAATAGTAATCCTGCCGCAAGATCAGAATTTTACACTTTTGTGTAATAGGTTCCTTCTTTAGTAGATTCACTTCACATTGGTTTGTTCTTGTATTTGTGTTTAGGATAGGTGATGAGATATCCTGTATTGTTAGTTCAACCAAATGTTCGCGATTGTAGTCTATTAATATGTATTCCTTCGATGGTTCGATATATACGAGCGATTTTTTAAGGATAGTAGGCAATGGTATTGTTTTAAAGATTTGATATGGTTCCTTGAAAGGAATGGGGATTTTGAGTTCTATAATTATTTTATTATTGAAAATATTCGCTGCTATTGTACTCAATTTGTAAATTTGTGATAAAATATTGTCTCTAGAATTTATGCGAAGCATCATTGAATTAGGCAATTCCTGTCTGATGTTCAATAAGAGTTCTTTAATTTGTGTAGGGGAAATGAGTGTAGGATGAAATTTTCCATGCCTTGAATCTGTTAAGAGATTTATTAATTCCGACTGGGTATTTTGATATCTGAATGCCATTAACGAAACCAGTGAAATGAGTGATTCAAGTTCTATGGATATTTTGTTATCCAATGTTCTGTTTTCCATTAATGATGTAGCTATCTGTATTGAAATTAACTTTTTATGCATAACCAGGAAATCCTTCTCAATTGCGGCTTTAGTTTTGTTGAAAACATTTGCGGTTGCTTTGACTATCGCAGTTTGGCTTTTCATAAGTGACAGGAGGGAGTTCTGGTTAAGGGTGAGGTTACGGATTTGTTCGTCATAAATCTTGGCATCATCTTCGTCCAATGTGCCGAAAAGAGCTTTAGAGATTGAGCCTATAGCATTGAAAAGTGCTCTTTGTTTTCTATTTTGAGTCCCAAGTAACATATTCTTATATTCTATGTTTGCTATAATAAGATTTATTTGTAGCAACGTACCGTTACAAGCGTGGCTCAAGGCTGAGTGTTTGTCCAGCTTCTGGCAGGTCGCTGTAATTTGATGGGTTATGAATTGGATGTTGTTGAATTCTGATTTAAAATTCGCCAGGTCGTAGAATGTCACTATCTTCCACTCGTTTGTGTAGAGATTGGCTCTGCCAATCTCTTCGAAGTATTTCTACTCCTGAGCCATAGGCTAAAGTGATGAAGGGTAAAAAGACTGCCATTTGTATCATTTTGAAAACCTGGAAGATGAATTGCGTTATTCACTTAGAATGAAATCTTTTTGAAGAGGATGAAGCTTTCTGTATTAGTGCGAAAAAAGTTTTAGGTCATTATTATGGACTCTTTTGTTTTTATTATTAATTTTTATGGTGGAATTTTCGGGGGAATTTATCTCCATGATCTCATACGGACCTGACCATAGTGGTGAGAAGTTATTATCTCGTACTCTGCTTTTTAGTAAGACTTTCTCGCCTACCATAAAAGATTTTCGGACGGAATTTTTGTTATATTGTAGTTTTGCTTTTTCTTTGTTGGCCATGGCTATGTCCTTAGCTATTTTAAAGCTATGTTGTAGGCGCGCTTTCAAGTCGTTTGCATAATTGTCATAATTGTAGCAAACGGCTGGAGAAGATTTAAGATTATTTGGGATTTCGGCTGGGAATCCGTAAAGGAGTTCGCGGGGAGTATAATTAGTACTTGAATGAGGAGTGGTATTGTATATAAACATGGCATAAGGAATCCATGTATCCCAGTCTTGTGGATCTTTTGCTACATAAGATCGCAGGTACTCTGCTAAGGTTCTGTGGCTCCTCTCCAATGCACCATTCGTTTGAGGGTGATACGGAGTACTTTTAAGCCGTTTTATTCTCAACAATTTAGATACCTCGGCGAACATGCCACTTATGAGGTTAGAACCCTGATCTGTGAGGACACTTTCTGGAATACCATGTCGACTAACTATTGTTGTCGTGAAGGCTTCCGCTAATGTCTTAGACTCGGTGTCGACTATGGGAATAGCCTCAGAAAATTTTGAAAGGTCGTCTTGAAATGTAAGGATGTATTTGTTTCCAGAATGAGAAATTGGGAGAGGTCCTACAACATCTAGGTACACTCTTTCGAAAGGTTTGGAGCTAATGCTCGAGATTTTCATTGGAATTTTATGGTTTCTGGATACTTTGTTCACCTGACAAAGTTTACATTTCCTTACATATTTGACCATGTCGTCTGACATGCCAGACCAGTAGAATTGCTTTTTGATTCTTTTAATTGTACGGGAAACTCCTTGATGGCCTCCCGTCGGTAATGAATGAAAATCTTTTAAAACTTGTTCGAGGTCATTAATGTCGGATAAATATTTAATCGAATCTTGATGGAGCTTTATGTTTATTTGTTTAGTAGCGAAGATTTGGGTAAAAGCGTTTTTAATAATTATTAGATTCTGTGGATCTAATATAGGGAAGGAGATATTTATTTGTTTTAACTGATTTACTTCTGTGTTAGAGCAGATTTCAGTTAAAATCCTTTCGAGGTCTGATCTATCTCTTTGCGATCGATATGGTAAATTAATTTTTGATATAATTATTGTGGAGTCCTTTTTTGTGAAGAAGTTCAGTTCATTTGCTAGAAGTGGAGATTTATCTGAAAGTTTTAGTTTCGAAGCCAACACTCTTTCAAGCTCTGTATCTTGCATTGGCAAGATGAAAAATTTAGGATTCGCATACTTAGTTAGTAGGAGAGGAAAATTTGTCTCAGTTATTATGACTGAGGAATTATTTACAGGTGATGGAGTTGGGTTTGGAGTAGTTACACTTGCGTTGGGTGTATTTATATTCGCCTGACCTCTGGCTTGATTTCTAGTTACCACATTTACGAAGGTGGTTGGTTCTGCAGAATGTTCGGGATTTTCCGGAATTGCTCTACTGAGAGCATCTGCATTTGTGTTGAGCTTACCTGATTTGTGGACTATCTTCTAGTCATATTCCTCAAGACGTATTCTCCATCTCATCAGTCTTGAGGAGTGATCTTTCAGATTCATGAGCCATACTAATGGTTTATGGTCAGTTATAATTGTAAACTGTCTGCGAACACGATAGCTAAGAGCTCCTTTTCTATTATTGAGTAACGAGTCTCTGCACCATTGAGGACTCGGCTCACGTAGGCGATTGGATGATCTCCTTGATCATCAACTTGTGAAAGAACGGCTCCGATGGCGTAGTCACTGGCGTCGGAGGTGACAAAAAATTCTTTGTCAAAATCGGGATATGATAGAATTGGTGCTGAAATAAGTTTATTGCGTAATTCGCAAAATGCCTCGTCGCAGATTGCATCGAACTTGAAAGGGATATCTTTTTTCAAAAGATTTGTAAGTGGTTTTGCAATTTTGGAAAAATTTGGTATAAAGCGGCGATAGTAGCCGACGAAACCAAGGAAGGCTTTAATATCTTTCTCCTTCTTGAGTCTGGGATAGGACTGAACTGACTTAATCTTCGCTGGGTCTGGTTTGACTCCATTTTCCTTAGTAATGTGTAAATACATAATTTCCTTTCTTAGGAAATGGCACTTGTCGGGTTGAAGTTTGAGGTTGAAATTGCGAAGACGGCAAAATACTACTGTGAGTCTTGTATTATGGTCTTTGAGATTGTATCCATGGACTACAATATCGTCCATGTATACGAAGCAATAGATGCCTTCAAGGCCAGATAAGACATTATTCATGGCTCGTTGAAAAGTAGCAGGGGCTCCTTTTAAACCAAATGGCATACGATTGTATTCGTAGTTGCCTTAGGGTGTGCTAAAGGCAGTTTTCTCCCTGTCCTTCGAGTCCATTTTTATCTGGTGAAATCCACTGGCTAAATCGAGTGTGGTAAAATATTTCGACTTCCCCAACTGGTCTAATATATCAGTGATATTAGGCAGTGGGTACGCTTCGCCAATTGTGATGTCGTTAATACGGCGAAAGTCTATCACTACTCGCCACTTTTTGTTTCCATTCTCATCTGGTTTTTTAGGAACCAGGAGAAGTGGGGAATTCCAGGGACTATGTGAAGGTCTGATGATGTCTGACTCAAGCATTTCTTGTATTTGCCGATTTATTTCCGTTCGGCTTGCTTCAGGAAGTCTATAAGGCTTGGTATAGATGGGCGGTTTGTCTTGGAGTGTCTCGATTTTGTGGGTAATCGCATCTGTATATGAAAGGAAATCCCCTTCTATGAAGAAGAGATCGTTGAATTCCCTACAGATGTTTCGGATATTCTCAGATTCCTCTGAATTACAGTGATCCAATTTGATAAGGTTTTGGAGGTTATTTATTCTGCCTTAATTGGATCTCTGTCAGAGTTTGTGGAGATGACCACAAAGTCGTCCAAGTCTTGGTAAACTGGGTTCACCTCGTAAGGTGCCAGATCGGCGTCCTCCTCATTTGTGTTGAGGATCAGGATTTTTGCCATACCATTGACTGGTTCGACTATCGAATTTCCAAGAAACAAACCTGGCCTTATTTCCTTCTTGAAACAAACCGATTGATTTTGAATAGAAGGAGTTGGAATTTCATTGATGAATTCTGATGGAGCCGGAATTTTTATTTTATTTAAAAATCCGATTATTTCGGATTTTTAAAAGGAAGGAGATATGATTCCAACTTTTGTGGAATTTGGAAGGAGTTATTCGATGATTCCGACTCGATAGAATTTGAAGGAGATAAAACTTTATTGAAATTCTTTGACTTCTCTTCTGATTTATTTCTGGAATTCACTTTTTGTGAATTTGATGGTGAAGGAGATAGAATTTTATAATATTTAGCCTTTTGTGCGGCTGTAGATGGAGATATACTTTTACCTTTGTGCTTCATCTCTTGTGAAGCTATCGATGGAGATAGATTTTTATTAGTATTAATATCGGAGAATGTTATCTCCGTATATAATAGGCTTTTTGTTTGAGACCTCTTTTCTGGGTCTTCGCTTTTCAAATAAACGTATGGATAATAGGAATAATATTCTTCGTACGGATAAGATGAATCAGATTCATTAACTTCCAGAGAAATGAGTTTATTTTTATAGTCGATACTCGCATTGTATCGAGATAAAAAATCATGACCAAGCAGGCCAACGTATGAGAGGATGGAGTTATTTCCCACAATTTGAAATGGGTGCTCTAGGATGGAGTTAAATTTGGTAGATTTCAAATTCAATTTTACAAATATGAGTCCTTCTGTACAAGTGGACTCGGTAAATAATGTATTAATATTGCAGACAGCATCTCTGTAGCAGATACTGTCTGGTTTCAGTCGATGGAGTTTTATTAGGCTGATCTTTGCTCCCGTATCAATTAAAAATGTAAGCTTTGGAGCAGAGCAGATGTCAACAGGCAAAGAAAGCGTTAGTGAGTTTTTTTTAATTTGGACGGGGATATGAATTAATTTTTTGCTGCCTACTTTTCCATCGATATTGTCTCGGGATTCCTGTGGACTTGCGCCGTTGTTTCTATCTGCGAGGGGTTACCGAATGAGACCCCCCGCTGCATCCAGTTTCCCTGCCTGGATGTCGATGGAGTTTTGCTATTCTTCCTGTTCGGAGTTGGTGATCTAGCCGAGATATTCGCATTGTTATACTTCGGCGGTGAAGTTCGACTTTCTCGGAATACTGGCTGCTGCCCGTTCCTGTTTTGTGGCTGTCTATCAGCCGTACTTGTTTGCGGAGCTGTGTTTATTTTTTGGAAATTATTCCGATTTCCTTGATTGTCGTTAAATCGGGAATTATTTGCAGCTCTTGTCCTGCATTCTTTAATAGAATGGCCCATCCGATGGCAATATCGACAAGAAGGAGGTTGTGATGGATATTTAATTTTATTAAAATCTGGAGAGCGTTGTAATTGGGGGTTTAGCTTTGGAACTGCATTGAAATTTTGCGTGGTGCGTTGTATGACTGGGCAACTTGATCCAGCATGCCCCAGTCTATTACATTTGAAACAGCGAAGACTTGAATTTATTGCTTGCGCAAATGGAGTTTAATGTATCTTGTTTTGTGCTTGGGAACAAGTTGTTTCTGCTCTAAGCGTGATGCATGCTCCAAGATGTGTGATTTTAATACAGAAAAGGATTTTTCGGATTGCACTTGGCTAAAGTTTGGAGTTGTTGATTGGATAATCCGTCCTCTATTGCTCTTACGGCCTGGCTCTCATTATCTTTTAATAAAGATTTTAGGAGTACCTTATCTGTTGTGTAAGAGTGGGTTGCCTCATTTAATCTTGATAGGCTTGTGTTAAGTCTTTGGAGAAAATCCATTACTCTTTCCCCTATTTTCTGCTTGCAATTATTTAATTGCGATTGTAGGGCGGATCTTGAAATTTTTTCTTCGAATGTTTGTTTTAAAATCGATTTTAGAGTAGGCAAATTTTCGATTTGATTGTACCTGAAGATATCGTAGGCCTCTGCGGATAATTTACTCCTTATTAAGCTAAGGAGGGAGTGTTTGTCGTTCGCCGTCGTTGTCGTCGCATATATATCATCACAGCTTGAAAGGAATTTATGAAGATCTTTGGGATTTCCATTAAAGTTGGGAATTAATGACCTCGCGTCAGATAGGAAAAAATTTGACTGGTCTCTGAAAGAGACATTGTGGTGATGCTCTGTGGAATTATTTGTAGTATTTGTTATGTTTTGCAATCTCGAGTCCAACAGTTCTTGTAGCGCAATTACTGTGTCTGAGAATAATGTTTCCATATTTATGTAAACATTATTCACGAAGTATTCCCTATCTTTGTCGTTTTGGCCAACACTCAAGATTATTTCGTTATGTGTTTCTTCAAAATCGTCCCAATATTTGTGCAACGAGTTTAATTTTTGGTTTAGATATGCCTGGGTTGCAGTTGCAAGTGAATTATTATCTATAGACTGGATAATATGGGAAAATGTTTTTTGTCTATCTTCTTGCAATCGAAATCGTACTGTATTCGATTGATCTTTGTCTGAGCTGTCCTGGCTCTCAGCTGCAGTTGTTTTTTGAGAAGTTTTTGAAAGTGGGACGTAAAACGGGTTATTTTTGCGCTCAGACAGAGTTGCCTTTATAAGATTGTACCAGTCCTCTGTTTTGTCATAGCATGACTGCTTAAAATAATCATGAGTTTCATCAAAATCTTCATGATCTTGAATCAGCGTTTCCGTTTTTTCAAATGAAGCCCACAGTTCTTCCAAATTTTGGAGTTTTTCAGAAGTAAAATCTGAAGTCCTTTTGCTTTTATTCGCTCTGTGATAATCGGCTAGAATTTGTCTAATTTCTGCAATTTTTGGGACTTGTGACAAGCAAAGCTCATCGAAAGATTTGGTTTCTTCTGTCATTGTGGTTAATTTGATATAAGTCGGAGAATTGGGTTGAAATTTATTATATATATTTTTTATATTTATTTTTTTGTAGAAGGAGTAAGAACACTTAATTGTTTTTTTTTTTAAGTGTATGGTTGGATATATTGTAACTGCTATACAACTGCTGTATATGTGTATGTTTTAATATGATCAAAAAACTAAATCAATCAAATCCATAATTAAGATTGAAGATACGAGTATTTTAAGATCAGATTTTAAAGAATTTGGCTCGGTTGACTCTTAACGATAATTACGTATTTGGTATAATCAACAAAAAATGCACGTAAGTCTCTTGGGCTAAGTATTATAAGAAAACTGAACATATGTTTTATAATGTGGCTACCAAGCAGGGTAACGACAGGTTATTGAAATTGTTTTTATTTATTATTTAGCTAATAAAAGAAAGTAATCAGCAAAAATCGCTCTTTCCAACCAAAATCTTTCTCCTGATCGATAGGTATATGAAGCTCTATCGCAGGGGATCGATATTTGATTTTTTCGAAGTCCTCTGGCCAGCAAGTTCACGAAGCTTTACCGCAGAGGTCGCTTCGTGGAGGAACGTATAAGTATTTAAATTTAACAACTTTAATGTGATTAATTTTACTTTAATAATAAAAAAAAAATGTAGAAACAGGAACCTTTTATTTGTCTTTTCCTTAATCAAAAAAATCTTGATAAATATTTGTAGAAAATTATTGGCTGCAATGAAACTCGTATGCGTGAATGTTAATAAAACAGTTTACTGAAAACATATAAATTTGTGGCAAAAAAAAATTTTTCTGCAGATGTCGTTGCCACTAGTGTTTTGTTTTTGTGGGTCGCTACTTGTTTTCAATGCTACGCAGACCGTGTAAGTAAATTGTGGATTAATTAAAAATATGGAACTTTATATGAATATCTTTGTTATATTCCTAAAAAGATAATGTTAAGGGACGATCTAATTTGTAGGAATGTTTTTCTTTAAATGTCTATAGAGAAAATCTTTAATTTTTTAGTTAATACCAGTTGACCTCTGGCCAAATTATCGTATATCCACTGCTTCTAGTTCTTAGCAAAATAATACACAAAATAAATTCAAAATTAGAACTTTTACGGCTACCTTATATTTTATCCAAATTTTGCCGATGTTGCAAAAATTGTTCCAAAATGATTATGATGTATTTTGTTGTAAGTGTTTATGTTGATACGTCGGCCGTCCGGCCGGTGATTTCCTGATGCTTCCTTCTTTGACCCGTCTTAATTGAGGCAGGGATGAAGCCTCGCTAAATTCCCTCGTTGAGCGCTCTGGCGCTTAAACTTATTTAATTTCCTCTAAGTCCCTTTGTTGGGTACCCGGGGTTTTTTTTTTTTTTTTTTTATAAATACATATAAGTATTATAAGTTTTTCTTTAAGTTTCCTTTTAGTGGTTTTTATTATTTTTATACCTTGCAATTTACTTTTTGTTTGTTTATTTATGTGATGAATTACTATTTAATTACTTCTTTTTTTTGTAAAGGCACTGAATTTTTGTTTTTAAATAACCAGTTGTTATATAGATTTTTATTAATTTTATATAGCACTGATTTGATTTTTTTAGCACTGATTTGAATATTTTGGTACGAACACAGCTGCCACCAATTGTTGTATTCTGGTTCGGCTCCGTGCTCCGAAGGAGAGAGCAGTCGGCGATATAGGGCAAAAGGAAAATTAAAACTCAATCACTTTATTATTTTTTTCTATTTATTCTGTTATTTATTTTTTGTTTATTCTTTTCTTTATATTTTTAAAATCCCAATTTCCTTGGCACTAATATAATAATAGTTTTTTTTTCAGAATAACTTAATACACACAATTTTATTATGTTTTCTATAACATCCAGTTAGTAATTTTTGGTATGGATTTTTTTAAACGTTTCACTCGACGGGTTTTAAGAACGAACTCCTCGAAGTTTTGGCTTGCCGGCCCCAGGTACCCTTGATCACTTTTTTTAAAAGCTTTTTTTCTTTTTGCTTTCTCACGACGATGAAAAATCGTACGTGAGAAAATGCACAAAAGTTTTGATGCAAGCTATATGCATCTATGCAAATCTGTAATCTGATATGCACTTGTGCGCCCGTCTTGAAATATTATGTTCAGCGCTTGTTCTTGAGAACGCAATTTAGGGTTCTCGCGTCTATGAGCCTGACGTAGAGTATGACGGGCTGTTCTTTGTGCAAAAGATTGCTTTCTAAGCTTCGGCATTTTACTTCAAAGTATTAAAACTTATTTGTATAAAAGTGAAAGTTAGTTAAAATTACCAAATAGATCCAGAAAAATATACGATAATTAAATATAATATATATGTACATAAAATCAGCTAATATATTGATAACAGATATAGTTATCAACCAAAAGTAAGAAAAAAAAATTAGTGAGCTAGGTCTGGATTTCTTTGTTAACTATTGAAGCCTTACCACTGGTTGGGGGAATTCAATAGAAATCAAAAAATAGTAAGGATAAATAATGACCGGCAAGCTCACGAAGTCGTACCGGAAGATTTTTGATGGATTGGGAGGTTTAGGATTTATATATGGAACTTTTAACCAAGCTCAGAGAGTTTTGCCGCGAAAGAGATATAAAATAAATGATAAAAATTATTATATACGTGAACTTCTAAAATGAATGAATGTTCATCTATATATTCTGTAGAGTTACCTGTAAAAGAAAAAAAAATTCAAATTATGTATATGTATATATTAAGTCTCACCAAAAAATATAAAAGTATTCCAACCAAAGACAGCGTTCTTGATGAAAAGAATTTCTGCTCGGTTGGTCTTGCATTTATACAATTTTCAACAGGTATAATTGTAATTGAATTATCTCTGTTATAAGACAAAGGTAAACCGATTTATTATTTAGTCAGAACCCACAACCTTAGCTTTCTTTCTACTTTATTGGATTTATAATAATTGCGAAATAATAAAACCTGAAAGATCCTGAATATTATCTAGATTTTAGTCCCTTATAGATTTTTACTCCGAATAATGTTTAGTTCAAGTAAACTGAAGCCAACTTTTAAGATATCATGAATCATAAATCGGTTTTTATTTTCTGCGGTGTATATTTGTAATGTGGGAAAAGGTCAGGTAGATCCTCAGTTACTTTTCGTTTATTAATTGTGCTATACATTTTCACAGAAATATTGCGTCGAAATATGTGAAATTCAATTTTGAATATATATATATATATATACGAGTAGTTAGATTTACATATGTTGGTAGATGAATATGAGATGAGTGGTTTAAGCAAAAGTGTTCGCCCGTAACTGTTACTGCTTTTTTATGGTTTGGAAATGCTTTGGTATTTGATGAAATTATTAATTTTACCCAATTTGTACAAATTGTAAGTATATCTTCAACAAAAATTAACAAATAAAAATAAAAAAAAGACCATTACCTTTTGTGTTTGTAAGAATTATAAATTTTCTTAAGATATTTTCAAGATTAGTTTATAATTAAGTATGTATGGCGGCGGTATGCAAATCATTTTTTAGGTTGTAATTTCATGAATGGTTTGCCCAATTTACAATATTTTCTAACATAGACCTGAGATTGGAAATATATTTCTCAAGCAAAGTTTTATTGCTAATCGAATAGGGCAGGGGGCATAGGGCAGGTCAATTTAAACTGTTATGATCTTAACTCATGATCATTCTATTTTAATTACTGCAATTACAATTTCAGTTCGCTAAGTACCAGCACAAATAAAGTCAAAAAACAAAGCTTTGTATGGCAACACCAAGAAAGGGTTGCCCGATTTAGCTCATTTTTGAAATTGTATTAACTATTTTTATGAAAATACTGTGTACAAAATCGCAGCTCTCTACGTTGACGCATTCTCAGGTAGTGCCAAATATATCGTGGAAAACGAAATTTTTGTATGGCAACCCCACGAAGGAGTTGCCCGATTTGTCGCATTTTAGAACTTAATTTTACTTTTTTTTTAATGTCCGTGTACAAAATTTTAGCTTTCTAAGACGGACGGACAGACGGATATGCAAAAATCAAAATAATCAAATTAATTTTATGCGGGGGTGTCCAATCCATTTTGCTCTACCATCATTATTTCTGTGCGTTACAAACGGAATGACAAACTGAGTATACCCTATAGATTTCATCTAGGGTATAATATGAAAAGTTTGAAGTAAGAGAAAATAAAAGACAAAGTCAAAAGTAAACGATCTGGAGGAGCAAACAAAAATAAATATAAAAGACTTGTCGTGAAGTGCTGGAAGCTGCAGAAAATAAAAAAAGGGGCTCCGGATTTAGAATTTTGGATTAGCGGCGCACGAGGTTAATCGGCCAAGGGTCAGGGCAGAGGGCAAGTTAAGTAACTTTTTTCCTTTTTTTTATTTGCTTTACATAAAATCATAAGATAGTATTTTGTAAGTTCAAAGTCGTGGCTTGGCTGACTGGCATCGCAAAGTTAGTTCCTTCTCTTTTGTGAGAGATTTTATATAATTATTTGTACCTATAGATATTACATTTTTTTTAAATATATGAATAAATTGTGAAATTGAACTCGTATTAGCCTGTTCTTCTGCAAGATCGGTTTCGTGGTTTATCCGCTCACAGGGAAAAATCAAAATGCGCGCAACATTTGCACCTGTGTGATATCAATATCTATTTTTGTTTCTAACGAATCACCCCGTCTCCTGAGCGAGCCCTTGCGTATCACGGAGTAATTAACATAAATTTTGGCGCCCAACGTGGGGCCTAACAAAGTAAAGCAAGAGGAAAATTTTTTTTCGCAGGTGCAATATATTTAAAACAAAGCAACATTTTACTTATTATTCGTTTAATTAGATTAACAGTGCTAAAAGAGAACAAAAGAAAATTACAAAATTCATACATACAGCATACGTAGAAGGGCAGGAAATTAAACAAAATTTGTCTGAGGTTTAAATGATAAAATATTTCCAGATACCAAGTCAACCAACTTCAATTTCAATAAATTACTGACCTTGGTCACTGTCATAGACAGAATTAAAATTTTTGATAACGAATGGGTGCTCGTTAGGTACGCTCAGTCTCAGCTGCAAGTAATTAGTACATCGGCAACGGAATTAAAAATTTGTGATAAAGTTTTGCGAAAGAAGGATTTGCGTAAATTTTGTTTCTATTCTACTGTTAATTGTCCATCATATACATATCAATGATAATTGGAAACATTAGAGTCAGTATTTGCAGTTAAGCAGCATAAAACCAGTCAGTCACCAATCGTATTACATACCTCCTCCAAGTACGTTTTATTGATTAATTGTTTATTAGTTATTTTTGGAGCGGGTAATGAAATTAGTGATTACATGATAGAATTAGTAGCGGAGCTTTCAAGTGTTTAATGAGGTGCGAATATTATTATCATATGGCATTGTGATCTCAGAAGTAACCTCAAGTTCTCATTAAAAGGCAACAGGAAGGAAGAAGCAGAATAATATTTTCTCGTAAGATACGAGCGATAACTATAATATAATATTGAAGAAAGTATTTTGAATGTGCTATATTGGATAGTTGTGTGTTGATTATATCGTTCATTTTGCTAACCTTGTCCTATAACAAAAAAAAAAAAAACAAAAAAACAAAAAATGCGACACCATATCAAGTAGTTTATTCTTATGTATGTATATCATCTGTAGAATGACCCGAGTATTTCAAATGCTGTAAAGGAATATGTCTCACACAAAATTATAGAAGAACCTAAAAGTGGACATTATCAAAGTATATATGTAGTTCAATGCTTTCTACGAAATTATTTCTAATGTTGGAATGTACAGTAAACTTTATCCAGTATTGATTGAGAGGGATCTCGAATTTTCAAGACATCCCTTGTAAATAATTGTACGATAGGTATATCGTGTGTTTTGTTTTGTTTAGGTCAATGCTTAAAGCAATTTTATAAGAGGAGAATAACGCAGGAGTGGCATCTGTTGTATGGTAATAATTTTGACAAGGCGCAATCAATAGTGAACTGATGTGTGGTGCCTTATATTGTTTACACGAACGAATTGATCTTTTAACTTGATGAACTTATTCCCTCCATACCAGAATAAGTTTAATTTTCAGGTACAATTAGTTCTAAGTCGAGCTGTTATGATAACTCTTGTCGATGGATATATTGTGAAGATAAAGCTCTAAGGTTTTGTATCGGGTTTACTTTAAATATCAGGAAAAGAAATATTAAGTAAACTCTGGATATGTGTAGATATAAGGAACTCTGAATTGTGACTTAATGAAATTTTGTTTTTAAATATATTGGTAGAGTATTTCTTTCTTTCAGCTATCAAATTGAATTTTTTTTTGGACTGGGACGCCGTCGTAATTAGTCTAAGACATTTTCAGATCATGGGAAAATAATTTCGGCGGTTTACATTTTGTGGCATTAGTGCGGTAGAAATATTTTTTAATTTTAGTATTAGATTGGAATTTTTTTTTATTGTTGATAATTTCTTTTGTTTACGTTTTGTGGCATTAATACGGTAAAGATATTTTCACATTTCTTATGAGATTCGGATTGTTTTGGTATTGATAATTGGTGGGACTTTAAATTATAAACTCGGCGGATTGTTTTACTACGAGGAACATACCAGTGTTAATAGTTTTCTCTCCGTAAAAGTTGTCGAACAATTTAAGTTAATCGTCTCTCTCAAGATGAGCTTGCGTATGAAATGCGTATACGAGGGTTAGAGGTAGACACTGTTGACAATATGCGAAAGTCTCTGCGCGCAGATAAAAACATGGAACAAAGAGATTCATTTTCAGGTAGTGCCGACTATCCATTCACTTTTAGTGAGTACAAGGCAGCCGTCAATTTAAAAATCGCAGAAATTAACCAGCTACTTTGCACTTTTTCGGGGCCTGGTAAGACTTCTGAATATTTCAAGATCTTTACTAAGATCGAGTGGTGTATGATGAGAATAGATAGATCGCCCGCAGAAAAGGGTGAGGAGGTAGAACGGAAGAAAATAAAGAGTGCTTTCTTGCTACTGCCAGGAAATCTTGAAGAGTCTGCAGATGTAGATGACGAGATGACGGAGAATGACATAGGAAATGAAATTAACGAATCTGGCAACAAAGTACAAGATCCTGCACTCAAAGAGAAGTCTCGAATTTCCAATAACGAAGCTTCACACGTAATGCCAACGGTAATAGTTTCTCGCGATAGTATTCAGAATGGCGTAGGTTTAGTGGCTAAGTGGGACCTGAAATTCTCTGGTGATAGAAGAGCTGTCTGAAGCCCGGGGAGTAAATAAAGAACAGCTTCTAAAGTCAGCCGTGGATCTGTTCTCGAGCAAAGCCTTGGTTTGGTATAGGGCAGTGAGACAGCGAGTCAATGACTGGAACTCCTTAGTAAAAGAACTCAAGTTGGAGTTTTTACCCGAGGATTACGAAGATCGTTTAATGGAGGAAATCCGCCACCGCACACAAGGCAAGGATGAACCAATAGGGCTTTACGTCGCTGTCATGACTAGCTTATTCAATCGGCTAGCCAACCTATTCACGGAAGAATAACAACTAGCTATAATCCGCAAAAATTTGAACCCTTTTTATCAAACTCAGTTGGGTCTGACTGAACCTAAATCGGTATCAGTTCTGGTGGAAATGGGCCGTAAGTTAGAAGCAATCAGAGCTCGTGTTGAAACGTTCGCACCTCCTCCTCATAAGCGAACGAATAATTTGTTAGAGCCGGACCTAGCATATGTTGGCACAGTTGAGTCTTGTGAGGTGGTTTCTAGTAATTATATTGGCAGATCCTAGAAGTGTTACAATTGTGGCCGTGAAGGTCATTTTGCCAGATGAAGTCGTGCAAATATTCATTGTTTTGGTTGTGGCGCACAGGGTGTTATCCGATCGAATTGCAATAACTGCAAAAATAATTCTCGAGAATCCAACAAGAACCGCAGTGGTCAAAGGCAGAACATGCCGGGAAACGGAACTCAACCCCAAGCGGCAAGTTCAGTTCAGAAATAATCGTAGGAGCCGCGCAAAGTGAGAGACTGGCCGCGAATATTTCATTATTTAAAGTTAGGAGAGAGTTAACAGCTCTTTTGGATTATGTCTTCGCACATGCAGAAGGAGTTGCACGACCGTTCTAGGAAATAACAACTTTTGAAGTAAACATGTTAGTACTTCTTGACTCTGGGGCCTCCCGAACGATAGTAGGTGGGCATGGATGGGATTTGTTGAGTAAGATGGGTTTATCTATATCAAAGAGTAACATTCAGTCTGTAAAAGTAGCAAATGGAAGTGATATTAAGATTTCAGGTGAAATAAGCTTACCTATTAGTTTAGAAAATCGCACAAGAATCTGTAATTGCTTCGTGGTCAGCGAAATACCTCAAACTATAATTTTAGTCATAGACTTTTGGAAAGGGATGGATATTTCTGTTGATTTAAGAAACGATTGTTGGAAGTTCCGGGATGGTCCAAGCAAAGCGTCCATATTAATGCGCTAGAAAGCCATATTAGTTTATCTCTCACAGAAAAACAAAGATTAGAGGAACTAATCACAGAAGCAGAAAGGAAAATGGGTAAAAAACTCGGCTGTACTAAAATGCTAGAGCATGTAATCGAAACTGACTCTAATCCGATTAAGCAACGGTATTACCCCGTTTCTCCAGCGATACAAAAAAATTATAGATGAAGAGCCAAACAAAATGTTAGATCAGGGAGTAGTTGAACCATCGAATAGTGCATGGGGATCTCCGGTAGTCATGGTACGAAAGAAAGATGGATCGTACAGATTTTGTGTTGACTACCGCAGACTCAATTAAGTTTCAAAAAGGGATGCGTACCATACGTCTCAGCGACTCTTGATAACTTCGGGACGCCAAATACATGTCTTCGCTGGACATAAAGTCAGCATTTTGTCGGTGCCGCTAGCAGAGGAGTCAAAACAATAATCTTCGTTCACTGTGCCCAATCGCGGTTTGTTTCAATTTCGGGGAATGCCGTTCGGCTTGACAAATTCGCCTGCGACTTGGCAACGCCTAATTGATAGAGTCCTTACAGGAGGACTAGACAATCATGTTTTCGTATATCTCGACGACGTTATAATAGTCACGTGCAGCTTTGAGGAACATTTACGTGTTTTAAGGGAGGTACTGGACAGATTAAATGAGGCTGGTCTAGTTATCAATTATGAGAAGTGCAAATTCTGCCGTACAGAGCTTCGATACCTAGGGTACCTTGTCGGCGAAAATGGCCTCCAAGTCGATCCAGACAAAGTACAATGTATTTTGGATATTCCAACTCCAAAAACAGTGTCCAAA
Organism: Dioctria linearis; assembly: GCA_963930735.1. Lineage (NCBI taxonomy): Eukaryota > Metazoa > Arthropoda > Insecta > Diptera > Asilidae > Dioctria > Dioctria linearis. The sequence continues at coordinate 216,500,585 of OZ005740.1, read as the reverse complement.
GTACGGAGATTCATTGGTGTAGTAGTAGTAGCTTGGTACAGGTGCTTCATACAAAACTTTTCCAGTCTAATAGCTCCAATAACAGCCCTTTTGAAAAAAATAAGAAGTTTATTTGGTCCAACGAATGCGAAGAGGTTTTTCGGACAGTAAAAGAGAAGTTAGTCAGCGCACCCATATTAAATTGCCCAAATTTTAATTTCCCATTCATAGTTCATACGAATGCCTCTGGCTTTGGTGCTGTACTTACTCGAAGTATAAATGGTGAGGAAAAGGTTATTGCGTACCTAAGTCGATCACTAACCCGTTGTGAGAAGAATTACTCAACTACTGACTGCAAGTGCTTAGCAGTTCTTTGGGCGGTCGATAAATTAAAACCATACTTCGAAGGTGCGCACTTTACAGTTATAACAGACCATGCTTCACTAGTCTGGCTACAAAACCTAAAAGATCCTCCCGGTAGCCTGGCTAGATGGGCCATGCGCATGCAGCAGTATGACTATGAAATTATACATAGAAAAAGGAAAGAGCATCTGCTCTCGGATCTATTATCTCGCTCGGTCCTTATTGTAGACAGTATAGAACTAAGCCCCAGACCAATGATAAATGGTATCAAAAGATGAAAGCTCAGATACAACAATATTTAGATAAATACGCAGACTGAAGGATAGAAAATAACATTTTGTGGAAGCATATACGACCAAGATATCCTTCCTTATCATTCGAAGCTGAATTTTAGAAGCAGGTCGTACCGAAAAGTCAAAGGAAAGAGATTATGTATAAAAACCATGACATTCTAATATCCGGATATTGTGGAGTTCAGAAAACGCTAGAGCGAATTTGTCAGAAATATTATTGGCCGAAGGTGAAAGCTGATTTCGCGAATTATGTAAGGAGATGTGTAATCTGCCAGTTCGTAAAACCAGAGCTAAAGAAACCTCATGGTCTCACGTCTACGCGCAAAATAGCGGATAAGCCGTGGAAGATCATTAGCGTAAATTTAATAGGTCCACTCCCGCGCTCTAGTAAAGTCTATACATATATTTTGACTGTAGTAGATCAACTTAGCAAATTTCCCCTACTTTTTCCGTTGCGTTCGGCATCTGCAGGTCTTATTATAAAAGCCTTAGAAGATTCGGTTTTCTTGTTATTTGGAGTACCAAGAGGTATAATATGTGATAACGGGTCACAGTTTAAAAGTCGAGAGTTCAAAGGCTTTATACTGCTTATTATCACCCCAAACTAATCCTGCAGAAAGGATGAACCAAACCGTCAAAGCAATGCTTAGGGCCTATGTGGCAGACAATCACCGAAATTGGGATTTATTATTAGGAAAAGTTGCTTGCGCTATCCAAACCGCGGCACAAGAGGTAACCAAACTTACGCCAATAGAATCTCGGCTATAATATTCTTTTAAGATCTCCAAAAATTACTTAGAACATTTAGCATCCTTACGCAGCACCAAAAGACTATTTGCCGCTAAAATTATCAAGAATATTATTATTATTATTATGATTTATTTATTTGCTCTACATAATTAAGTCCAATGGTGTAAAGACTGTTTAAACAAAAATAGCTTAATCTAACTTAGATATACTCTACAACTAATAATATAATATAAAAACAACAAGTAAGTAAAATTATAAAGAGAAAATAAAACATACATTTAAAGTTAACTGCTAGGCAACGACATATATGAATACATTAAAAATAATATTATAATATAAAAACAACAAGTAAGTAAAATTATAAAGAGAAAATAAAAAATACATTTAAAGTTAACTACTAGGCAACGACATATATGAATACATTAAAAAGAAAATAAATTTTAAAGAAAGAAAGCGAAAAAAAAATATAAAAAAAAAATAAAACTTATATTTAAGAGTAAAAGAAATAACAAATTTAAGAAAAAAAAACCAAAAACAATTAGCTAGTACGAAAATGTTCAAGTAATACATTCTTGAGCCTCATACCAACGCCTCTTTCTCTTCGCAACATCAAAGGTCAGCTATTCCAACTTCTGACAGTCCGAGCAAAATACTGCTTCTCAGTGACCAGATACAGATAGACTTACACTACGTGAATATTGGGAGAAACGCACTCTTTCTAATAAGTAAGATGGTCTGTCAGAAGAGATAATACCATTAAGAAAAAGCAAATCTTAAAACAGAAGATATGATTGCAGGGGACATCCAAGGATAGTCGTAGCAAAGTCATAAACATGATCAAAACGCCTTAAATTATAAATATACCGAGCAACAGAGTTAAATGCAATATTTAACTTACCGTAAGGAAATAGAATCAGATTTGGACCAAATTGCGCTGGCATAAGTAAAAAGTGGTACTATTAGTGACTAGTGGAAAGTGGAATATAGGAGACCGAGACAGAGAGCTTACGTAGAGATCCATACACCTTAGAGATAACATTATATACCTGATTAGACCAAGAAAGTGTATTGTTGATAATGATTCCTAGATTCAATACTTTTTCGCGATAAGGTAAGACAATACTATTGAGCATAATACGAGGCATTGCCGAAGTATTCAGTCTATACCTACATGTTCAGTATTCACAAGAATTCTGATATCATTTCAATCAGCAAACTTGCATACCAACACACCTATATACTGAAAAACTAAAACAAAAAAAAGGTTGAGTATCACGTAGAATTTATAACAATTTCGCAGTAAAGCAAACCAGCTAACTGCACACGGGCACTACACTACAATCTCACATGATGATAATTTTATTTACCTAACCAGAAAATCCATCATAAATTTAAATTATCAACGCGGCATAAAAGTGAGCCAGCTAGAAACAACGGTACACGGGATTATACTGCGCATCTGCACTTGGTAAGTCGACATGAACATCTATTTTTTTTTGTACAAAAAAAAAATTGTTTGAATAGGCAATAAATTCCAGATTGGATAGAAGTAATTCACAATTTTTTCCCTCTCTTTTTTTTTATATATATAGTTGCATTTCAAAGTGCAGCTGCTATGCCAATTATTGCTGTCATGCGCCTTTGAATGCCGTTCTTTGGTGCCGTGCGCAATCCATGGCTATATAAACAGCAGTGTGACTTGATTCGATCTCTTTTATAATTTGGCAGTGAAGTGATTAACTTGGCGATTTATTTTTCCTAGTGTTATTTTCCTAGTGTTTTCTCCCAGTGTTTTACATTTTATTAACATATAACTGCTTTATTTAATTGACTGCTAGAATAAAGAATTTAGTCTGGGTACCGACTGGATTAAGGATTTATTTTGGATAGCAATTAAACTAAAGATTCTAATTGTGGGTATCGACTGCAATAAGAATAAATTATTAACACAAAACACTTTATTGCGGGTCTCGACTGTAATAAAGAGTCTTATTGCAGGTATCGACTGTAATAAGACAATTACTAATAAAAGCACTTTATTGCGGGTATCGACTGTAATAAAGAGTCTTACTGTGGGTATCGACTGGAGTAAGACAATTACTAACACAAAACACTTTATTGCGGGTCTCGACTGTAATAAAGAGTCTTATTGCGGGTATCGACTGTAATAAGACAATTACTAACAAAACCTCTTTATTGCGGGTATCGACTGTAATAAAGAGTCTTACTGTGGGTATCGACTGGAGTAAGACAATTACTAACACAAAACACTTTATTGCGGGTCTCGATTGTATTAAAGAGTCTTATTGCGGGTATCGACTGTAATAAGACAATTACTAACAAAACCACTTTATTGCGGGTATCGACTGTAATAAAGATTCTTACTGCGGGTATCGACTGGTGTAAGACAATTACTAACAAAACCACTTTATTGCGGGTATCGACTGTAATAAAGAATCTTACTGTGGGTATCGACTGGAGTAAGACAATTACTAACACAAAACACTTTATTGCGGGTATCGACTGTAATAAAGAGTCTTATTGCGGGTATCGACTGTAATAAGACAATTACTAACAAAACACTTTATTGCGGGTATCGACTGTAATAAAGATTCTTATTGCGGGTCTCGACTGTAATAAGAAATATACTAACAAAACACTTTATTGCGGGTAGCGACTGTAACATTTTTATAAATCAAATTCATTTTCTAATCATTTATTAAATATTGGCTTCAGCTTTTTATATCATAAAATATATATACAGTGGAACCTCTCTATAGCGAACACCGCTATAACGAATTTTTGGAACAGGACCAGTGTATGAAACGGCACCGAATTTCTTGAAACTTTGCACACTACTCCCGTTTTACTCACAAATCACAAATATGAAAACAAAATTGTGCGGAAAGTTATAGTTTCTGAGATAATCGACTTTAAAATTCCCGAACTTTGTACTGCAATTCACAACACAATTTGACATTCTGACATTTAATTAACTCTTCTTTTTCTTTTTAGTATTAAAAAGAGGTAGTGGTAGGTATGTATATACTAACCTTCCAAGCATTCGGGTTACCTGCATTGCATTTTTTTATTCATTACGAATATTCCGCGCGCGTGTGTGTGTGTGTGCCCATGCCAGCCTGCCTGTGTGTGTGTGTGTGTGTGTGCTTCTTTAATAAAAGTTTTTCTATTCCATTCTAAGTAAATGCTGTTACTACACATCAATTGAATATTCGTAATGAATAAAAAAACGCAATGCTGGTAACCCAAATATTCGGAAGGTATGTATTTCATTCTTGTTTCTACTTAAAAGAAGAAGAAGTGTATGTGTACACGCACCAATAAGTTGAATTGCCTTCTTGCTGCTACCTAAAAGACGAAGAAGAGTAAATTAGTTGTGAATTGCAGTGAATTTCAGTACAAAGGGAGTAGTGTGCAAAGTTTGAAGAAAATCGGTGCCGTTTCATACACTGGTCTTAAGCCGAATTTTTCTCTATAGAGAACACTGCTCTTGGCAGTAGCATTTACTTACGATTTTTGTGAAAAATAATTTCCATATAACGAATTATTTACAACGAACTCTCCTTATAACGAACCAAAATCTGGTAACACTACATCGAAAGATGTTCGAAAAAGAACAGTACCTTCTTCTCTCAAAAAATAAAGCAATAGCTGAAATTTTTAAAGATATTTCTTCCACTTATGCCTTAAACACAGTTGCGACGACCAGAGCTGACGACTAATGCAGTCATAGGTACAATTTTCTGTAGGGACGTTTTATGAGTGTGTATTACATAGGAATCAGCAGTGGCAAAACCCTCGAGAATACTTCCCAAGCCATGAAACAGAAATCTATATGTGTGCGTTCGGAGTCTGTTCTCTAAAATGTTCTATATTGATACTTATGGAAAAGTGCCAAACATTGACTTTATACATGCTATAGATCCTAAACTACTATCCATACAGGAATATAGTTTTCTAGTAATTTAAAGCTTGGTTCCTTAGCTTCCCAAATGATAAACTTCCTATATATCTTACTTAACAAAATAATAAAATAGTTTTGATTACAAAGTAACCTTACCATTTGACGCTCAATACCTCTCAGCTGAGTGATAATTGCATGTGTGTATGTGCAGCCGGAGTCCGAATCTGTAGGCAGCTACATTCGATATCATCAGCCCACGGCATGCCATGACGGCTCAGCGACATTATAATGATTACTCAGCTGAGAATTTTTGTTTGAGGAATCGTAGTCATTTGGTTAAGATAAATTTTTTTAAATAATTTTGTTAGAAAAGGTATGAAAATTTTATTACGGTTCGCAAGATAAGAAAGCAAGCTTAAGATTATTGGAACACCATTTTTCTGTATGAAGAGTAGTTTAGGGCGGAGGAGCTATTCAAATCAAACTTTTGTCAGTTTTACATAAGAACACTGCAAATATTTTAGAATGTAAGGACTACGGGGGGCCTCGCATGTGGTAGGTAGGGAGTCTGTTTCATGGCTTGTGAAGTATTCTCGAGGGTTTTGGCAGTGGCCGTCGGCAATTGTGTTTAAGCCTTTACGGTCCATTTTGCTCGCAAACATATTCTGTGCTATCGGAGCTGCTTACGCATTCTATGCTATTTAGATGCGTTAAATGTGTATAACGAACGGTACAATACGCTTGCAAGTGTCCATTCGAAGGCTTTCTATTGTTTCAATGCAGCGATGTTTTTCTTATTGTGTAGAAGTCAGCCGTCGATTGCTCTACACATCGTTTTAACATAGAATTTTTTTAGGCTTATTTGTTTTACGGTTCCACTTACGTTACAATCTTTAACCGTGTGATTGCGAAATTGATGCATACAGTTTGGAGTTTTTTTTTTTGTGATAAATTGTAATTTTAAGAAATCATTATTATCGAAACGTGCTCACGGAGTGTACGATTCATTCCAGAAGTAAAGTAAGTTTACCAAATTAAAGATATCGTTTAATTATGGTGTTCTAAATTTTAGCGAATATAATCTGCCTGCAGTTCGTAATCTTGTTTTGCTGCATATTTTTGTTTCAAAGTTTGCTGTTTGTAACTGATGTCAGAATGAACTGTAAGTTTATCAAAATTAGGAATGTTTACTTGATTTCTTTGTTGTTGACAATTTTAGCTAATAATAAAAGGAAATGTCTTACGATGGCTGAGAAGGCCGATATTATCAAGTCAGTGGAAAGTGGCGAAAGGAAAGTTGACGTTGCTCGGAAGTTTAAAATAGCGAAGAGTTCACTGTCAACAATATTAAAAAGTAAGGAGAAAATTAAGTTGGCACCTAATCCTTCCAAACGGCGTAATCGGAAGTGCTTGTATGAAATGGTTGATAAATCCGTATTTATGTGGTTTATTCGCATTAGAGATGAAAATTTACCTATTTCTGGGCCATTGTTACAAGCAAAAGCAATTGAATTTGCCCGAGAAATGAATCAGTGCGAATTTGTTGGCAGTACTGGCTGGCTTCATAGATTTAAATCTCGGTGCGAAATCGTCCAGCATGCGTTATGTGGGGAAAGTGCATCCGTCAACCAGGCACAATGTCAGAAATGGCGTATGGAGACTTTGCCTAATATTATTAAGAGATACAATCCTGAGGACATATTCAATGCCGATGAAACAGCCTTATTTTTTAGATGTTTGACAAACAAAACTCTTTCCTTTACAGGAAAAAAGTGTTTTGGAGGCAAATGTAGGAAGGAGCGAGTTACATGCTTAATTGGTTCAAACATGACGGGGACCGAAAAATTAAAAATTTTTATGATTGGCAAAAGTGCAAATCCGCGATGTTTTCGTGGAGTACACAATATTGGCGTAGATTACAGATCCAACAAAAATGCTTGGATAACATCGCAGATTTTTGCGGATTGGCTCTTAAAATTAGACAAAAAGTTCTCATTACAAAAACGCAAAGTTCTCCTGGTTATTGATAATTGTCCTGCACATCCTAAAGATATTCAGAGCAAATTAACGGCAATCACACTGGAATACTTTCCCCCTAATACTACGTCAAAATTACAACCTATGGACATGTGTGTTATACACATTCTAAAAATGAATTACAGACGTCGAATTTTGTCAAAATTAATTAAGAATGTAATGGAAAAACAAGCAAAAAGCACAATAACGTTATTAGATTGCGTAAGAGAGATTTCTGCTGCATGGTCTGTGGATGTCAATTGCGAGCATTTGGCTAACTGCTTCCGAAAAGCTTCAGAATGGACAGATGAAGATAATACGCCATTGGCAGAGTTGCGATTGGGGCTTCAATCCGAGACTTCTTCGAACGAAGAAGAAATTGCACACTTGTACAATATATGGAATGAAATCAATCCAATTACTAGTTCTGAAATGAATTACTCCGATTTTATTAATATAGATGACGATATAGCAACATATCAGCACCCTACTGATTCCGAAATAGTAAGCTTGGTAAATGATGGAGATGAATCTAGTGATGAAGAAGAACTGGATCCTGCGGATTGTATTGAGGTAAAAAAGCCAAGCACTGAAGAAATCCAACAGGCATTGGATATTCTACGTAGCGCAGTAGAGACTTCTAAGGCAGGTGATGGTTTAGAAAAGTATCTAATGAAAAGAGACCGTTTACTCGTCCAAACTAATATTAATCAATATTTTGAAAGAACATGAAAAGTACGTTACTATGTAGTATTTAAAGCACATGTTTGAACTCACGTTTTCCTTTTTTAATATACATACATACATATATAGGTTTGTTATTTTCAGAAAGAATTTTTATTTTTTCTTATTTTGTTTTATTGTTGTTATTGAAAGATACAATATTTAATAGTGCCTGTTTCGTTCTACACAATATGAAAATATAAATTAAAAAATTCTAAAATGAAGTTTATTTGTAACGAATTTTGCATATAACGAACTACTTTTCCTGGCATCTGCGAGTTCGCTATAGAGAGGTTCCACTTTGTCGTTCTCAAGTTATATTATTTATTGAACTTGACACATTTAGTGCAGTGAATAAGCCAACAAAACCACGAGCTTTATACCAGTGGCATAGTTTTCACCACACTCCTCATTTATTGCATGTACGCTCTAACTACGGGCAGTACATTTTATGGTCCTTCGTAGCCAAATTTAAAGTCTAGTATATTATTTATCTTTCAAACATGACTGCACTTCAAAAACTTTTCGCTAACCAAGTCACCTCTGCACAAATTTTCCAAAAATCGTTCAATAACTACAAAAATACTGATGTAGAAAAACGAACGAGAGGACTTATTTCTGAGCGGTTAATCGCCCTAAACGAAATCTGGTCCGACTATAAGAATACGCATTATACGATTCTCCAAGCTACTCAGGCTTTAGAAGACAGCGAATTGCAAAAATACGATTATTTTGCAAAAGATCAGTTCTCAGTGGAAAACAAATACTACACGTATTGAGGTATTCTCAGAGATGCACTAGATGCATTCGAAACAAAAGTAGATTCAAAGCCAAACACGGAGAATGAATCTTCTTCGTTTCTGAGGTTACCTAGCATCACAATCCCAAAGTTCTCAGGGTCATATGAGTCATGGAGGTCGTTTCGCGATCTATTCCAGTCACTGGTGCATACAAATTCTGCGTTATCTCTAGTGCAGAAGTTGCATTATTTAAAATCTAATATTTCTGGAGAAGCAGAATATTTGTTGCGTCAGCTTCCAATGACCAATGCGAGTTACGACAACGCATGGAAGATATTGCTCAATAGGTATGACAATAAGCGAGTATTAATTAATGCTCAGCTAAAGATTCTATTCAATCTACCTAAAGCGACACACGAGTCAGCCAAGGCAATAAAAACTGTGCTAGACAAATCGTCAGAATGTATTTATGAACTCGAAGCATTGGAAGTCCCCATTAAACACTGGGATACAATCCTAATTTACATGCTAGTGCAATGCTTGCCAAGAGAGACGCATCGCTTATGGGAACAAGAAGTGAATAGTACAAATGAACTTCCTACCCTAGAATCTCTAAAGGCTTTTCTATAGACGACATTCCGATCTCTAGAAGCAATTTCAGAAGCAAAACCATATTCTGTAACCAAACCAGCTCAAATTCCAAGAGCCTCCACTCACCTTTCATCATCTGGTGACAGAAGTATAATGTGCAATGAGCAACATCTCAAATGTAAAAAATTTATCAAACAAGATGTAGATTCAAGATTCACTGTAATTAACTGCCTTTCAAAGGGTCACAACTCGAAGTTTTGCTCAAGCAAATTCACGTGCCAGCGATGTGAAAGGAAACGTCATTCCTTACTCCATAGGAATAACGCAACTCCTCAGGGTTTGATCAAAGCATCAGAAAATCCAGCTATACAAGCTCAACCTTCAACTTCCACATCCAATCTTCACACGCTTCACGCGAATCAGTTAGTACGAACTACACAAGCCTTGCTTGCCACTGCATTGCTGAAAGTTCCGTCAAAAAAGGGTACCATGTTTACTCTGCGAGCCCTGACTGACTCAGGCTCCCAAGTCACATTCATAACACAAGCCGCTGCACGCAAGCTACAATTGGCTAGTATGAACATATCAGTACAAATCACTGGCTTAGGAAAGTCAGAAGCTATGTATGTCAAAAACAATTAAAAATTGACATACATCCTTATTCAACTATAACAGACATATTACCTCCGTCCACCATTCCACACCAGGAATGGAGTCCTGTACGAGATCTGCAACTCGCCGATCCATATTTTTTCAAACCAGGAAAAATCGACCTGCTCTTAGGAGCGGATGTATATGGAGAAATTCTCTTGGAAGGATTACGAAAGGGTCCTCCAGGAACACCAATCGCGCAAAATAATACGCTTGGTTGGATTCTTTCCGGGAATCTAAAAGGCACTTCCACAATCTCCAAAGCGTCTGCGCTAACAATAAACGCTCATAACGAGGAAGAGTCTTCAATGGATAAACTTCTGCGACAGTTTTGGGAAACTGATGAATGTACCCCAGGAAGACAGTTGTCTAAAGCAGACCGTGATTGTGAAGAATTTTATCAGAAAATACATTATCGAAACGTAAACGGCCGTTATGAAGTCCGTTTGCCCTTCATCAACGAAAGTCCCAGCTTAGGCGACTCTCGTGGAATGGCGTTCGAAGATTTCACAGTTTAGAGCGGAAACTAGATCAAAATCCTGAGCTTAGTCAGGAATATAAAGCCTGTATTAATGAGTATCAATCATTAGGGCACATGATAGCGGTTGATAAGGAAATTAATAAAGATAAATGCTATTATCTTCCTCACCACGCTGTTATCAAGGATAGTACAACTACCAAAGTTCGGGTTGTTTTCGATGCTTCGGCTAAATCCACTAATGGGAAAAGTTTAAATGAACAATTGTATACGGGTCCAGTACTGCAATCTGAACTTTTCTCAACTTTACTTCGATGGCGAACGTACAAATTCGCTATGTCAGCCGACATAGAGAAAATGTACAGAATGATAAACGTTCAACCTCCTGATCAAGATTATCAAAGGATAGTTTGGAGAAGCAACCCCAATGAAGCCATCAAAGATTATAAATTAACTACGGTTACATTTGGTACAACACCAGCTCCATATTTAGCAATTAAAACCCTTCAACAGATAGCCACTGATGCCACGGGATTTTTATGTTGATGATCTGCTCACTGGTGCAGATTACATCGACGAAGCATTGGAAATACAAGGGCAGCTTATCAACCTCTTGTCGTCAGCAGGATTCAATCTAAGGAAGTGGGCCAGCAATACACCGGATCTCTTATAAATCATCCCAGAAGAACATAGGGAGTTACAACTTCCTTTACGGTTAGCAAGTGATGAATCAATAAAAACCTTGGGCATTAATTGGCACCCATAAACTGATCATTTTACTTTGCAACATAAACAGTTTGCAGATCGCATTTCTACAAAGCGTACAGTTTTGTCAGAAATCGCTACACTTTTTGATCCACTTGGTTGGATTTCTCCAATCATAGTCACAGCTAAAATTCTGATGCAAACTTTGTGGTTCTCTGGATGCTCATGGGACGATCCGATTCCGACACACATTGACGTGCTCTGGCGACAATTTAAGGCCAAATTAAGTCACATAAGTACAATTCACATACCACGGTGGATATTCACCACCAGTGATTTCTCAACTTGTCAAATACATGGATTTTCCGATGCATCCAACCAAGCTTTTTCGGCTGCCATGTACATTAGGGCCATTGATCATGAAGGAAACGTCCATGTCAATTTACTAATAGCAAAATCTAAAATAGCACCTATTAAACCTGTTACGCTTCCTCGTCTCGAGTTATGTGGCGCTGTGCTTTTAGCTCGGCTTATTAAACGTGTGAAAGAAGATCTCAAACTTGACAAAGTTCCCATATTTGCTTGGACGGACTCCTCGATTGTCTTATCCTGGATTCGAAATCATCCTAATAAATATAAGACTTATGTAGCGAATAGGATTGCCGAAATTCAAAACTTAATTGATATTCAGTCATGGCATCATGTTCGGTCTGTTGACAATCCGGCTGATTGTAACTCCAGGGGCATTGAACCTGCATCGTTAAATTCCCACAGAATCTGGTGGTATGGACCTCAGTCGCTATTAAACTCTGAAGAAAAATGGCCTCAGTCAAAACCTTTGGCAGACAACAACATCGAATCTGAGCAAAAGCGAGTATGTTGTGTAACTACGACTCATTCAGACATCCATGAGTTGCTCAGCAAATTCTCGACCTTTGGCAAGCTGCAACGAGTCACCGCCTATTGCCTAAGATTCATTGACCACTGCCGCAAGAAAACACCTAACACAATCAAGGATCAGCATAATAGTTCAATTCTACTTAAGTCTGCTGAATTAACTCAAGCGAAACACCTGCTTATTAAGATAGTTTAAAGGATTGCCTTCGAGAGTGAAATTAAACAATTAAAAGCAGGCATTTTACTTCATGCCAAAAGTAAAATTTTGTCTTCGAACCAATTTATAGATGATCAGGAATTATTGCGTGTGGGCGGCCGACTACAAAATGCTAATATTCCCTTCAATCAAAAACATTCAATAATATTGCCGAAAGAAAACAACTTGACAATATTAATAATCAATTATGTTCATATGAAAACTTTACATGGAGGTTAGCAATTGGTTCTTTCAACATTAAGAAACGAATTCTGGATTCCACAAGGTCGAAAAACTATCAAGCATATTCTGCATAAATTTTTACCTGTTTTAAACAATCCGCTTTCAATAAAAATCAAATCATGGGAAACCTACCCGCTTCAAGAGTAAATATTCCAAGACCCTTTCAACAAACCGGTGTGGATTACGCTGGTCCCATTAATCTGAAAATGTCCAAGCACAGAGGAAATCGGTTCTACAAGGGCTACATATGTATTTTTGTTTGCATGGCCACCAAAGCCATACACATAGAGCGTGTATCCGATCTGACAACAGCAGCCTTTTTCGCAGCATTTCGACGCTTTTCAAGTCGACGAGGACTTTGCACGGATATATATTCCGATTGCGGGACTAATTTCGTTGGAGCGGACAAAGTTCTGCAAAAGGATTTCAAGAATGCCATAAAACAAGATAGTGAAGAAATGGCAAAAAAGGTAGCACAGGATGGAATTCGTTGGCATTTTAATCCGCCTTCAGCCCCACATTTTGGTGGGTTATGGGAAGCGGGAGTGAAATCTATCAAATTTCATTTAAGGCGAATATTGGGAAACGCCTCACTAACGTTCGAAGAATTTGCAACCATTTTGGCTCAATTCGAAGCCTGCCTGAACTCCAGGCCATTATGCCCTATCTCAGATGATCCAGATGATTTAAACATGTTAACACCTGGGCATTTTTTAATCGGCAGTTCATTAATAACTCCACCGGAACCAACAATTGAGACAAATAATTCATCAATCACAAGATGGAATCATTTACAATTCCTACAACAACAGTTTTGGAGCAAATGGTCCAATGATTACTTAAATTCCTTGCAGAACAGACCAAAATGGAAAAGCCCAATCTCCAATCCTAAAATAGGAGACTTAGTGGTCATCAAGGAATCTAATTTACCAACTTGTCGTTAGATATTAGGACGAATTATTCAACTTCATCCGGGGGAAGATAAGATGGTCAGAGTTGTAAGCGTTAAAATGCAAAACGGAGTGCTGAAAAGACCGATTACAAAATTGGCCATTCTTCCATTACACTAAAGGATATCCTAAAAATGTGCCTCTTTAGTTTCTGTTTTTTCTCTTTTTTTATGAATACATTATTCATTCTCGACCTAAAATTAATTAATTTTATTTACATTTGCAGATATAATTTTTTCTCTTTCTCTTTTAACCAAAATAATCAACTTTCAAATTCGAGAAGAAATTTCAATAAAAATCACATAGTTTGGTATCACAATCGACAACTGCAGTTATAATAATTGCACATGCATGCGCATCTAAAAAAAAAAAAACGAAACGTGCAAGCGACTTCACTACCCGAAATTCACATTTCTCACACAACCATACAAAGGTTCATTGTCATATCATGAGAAATTGCTAAAACTGATAACAAATTTCGCCGATAAAAAAAAAAAAATTGTTTTTTGTTGCAACCTAAATGACCCGTTAGTTCGCTTTAAATATCTGATCACTTTGCAATTCAAGCTACAGTTGAATTTCAATTTATTACCAGCAACATGGAATCACTTGAAGATAAACAAGCTAAATTGCCTCCAACTCCTGGTAGGAGCATTGAGCAGGAGGTTAAGGAAGTTTGGCAGCTGGAGAAAGATCTTAGCAAACTCAAGGAAGCATACCAAGTTAAGAAGATCAGCAGACGACTCCATTATCTGCAGTTGGATGATTCAGACATAATAAAACTGGATGACTCACCATCATCTCCAGGCCACCAACAACAACCAGAGGCAGTGTCAGAACCATCCCATCAAGATATAATGCAGCAAGAAACCAACGAATCAAATGCAGCACCCAAAATTACTATTTTGGAAGATATTGAGTTACGACCTGCCCAAACCACAGAAGCCATCGATGATAAGGACATTCATATGGTGGTAACAAATTCTCAGACGGGAGAGACGGAGAAAATTGTGATCTCTTGGGAAGGATTACTAAAGTCCAAAAAGAAGAAACAGAGGTTTACTACCCAGGATGGAACACGACATAACATTCGTCTCCTCAAAAATGGAAATATAAAAATATTAAAATAAACAAACAAAAAAACCAAATAGCAAACAATTTTTTCCTTTCTTATCAAAGAAGGTCTCTGCTGTTATTATTTGCTTCACTTATTTCTCGTCTACTTATATTCGGCGTTGTTATAACCCGTGCTCAGTTATTCTGTATTTCATTGAATCTTCTTGATTTGCATTCTGCGTTGTTACATACAAAATCCGCCTACCACATGAGATGTTAAACTAATACAAACTATTCTTAGGTTTTAAAATCTTCTAAAAATATTCAACGGCGTACGCATTGATTAAGGATACATTTTGATGCATCACCAGAGTTGTCAATAGATCACATATGTCTTATAATTGAAAAAAATTCCATCCTTTCAACGGGGGGCGGTATGTTCAGCATTCACAAGAATTCTGATATCATTTCAATCAGCAAACTTGCATACCAACACACCTATATACTGAAAAACTAAAACAAAAAAAGGTTGAGTATCACGTAGAATTTATAACAATTTCGCAGTAAAGCAAACCAGCTAACTACACACGGGCACTACACGACAATCTCACATGATGATAATTTTATTTACCTAACCAGAAAATCCATCAGAAATTTAAATTATCAACGCGGTATAAAAGTGAGCCAGCTAGAAACAACGGTACACGGGATTATACTGCGCATCTGCACTTGTTAAGTCGACATGAATATCAATTTTTTTAAAAAAAAAAAAAATTGTTTGAATAGGCAATAAATTCCAGATTGGATAGAAGTAATTCACAAATAATTTTCTTTCTCTCTCTTTGTTTTTTATATATATGGTTACATTTCAAAGTGCAGCTGCTATGCCAATTATTGCTGTCATGCGCCTTTGAATGCCGTTCTTTGGTGCCGTGCGCAATCCATGGCTATATAAATAGCAGTGTGACTTGATTCGATTCCTTTTATAATTTGGCAGTGAAGTGATTAACTTGGCGATTTATTTTTCATAGTGTTATTTTCCTAGTGTTTTCTCCCAGTGTTTTACATTTTATTAACATATAACTGCTTTATTTAATTGACTGCTAGAATAAAGAATTTAGTCTGGGTACCGACTGGATTAAGGTTTTATTTTTGATAGCAATTAAACTAAAGATTCTTATTGTGGGTATCGACTGCAATAAGAATAAATTACTAACACAAAACACTTTATTGCGGGTCTCGACTGTAATAAAGTCTTATTGCGGGTATCGACTGTAATAAGACAATTACTAACAAAACCACTTTATTTCGGGTATCGACTGTAATAAAGAGTCTTACTGTGGGTATCGACTGGAGTAAGGCAATTACTAACAAAACCACTTTAATGCGGGTATCGACTGTAATAAAGAGTATTACTGTGGGTATCGACTGGAGTAAGACAATTACTAACACAAAACTCTTTATTGCGGGTCTCGACTGTAATAAAGAATCTTGTTACGGGTATCGACTGTAATAAGACAATTACTAACAAAACCACTTTATTGCGGGTATCGACTGTAATAAAGAGTCTTACTGTGGGTATCGACTGGAGTAAGACAATTACTAACAAAACCATTTTATTGCGGGTATCGACTGTAATAAAGAGTCTTACTGTGGGTATCGACTGGAGTAAGACAATTACTAACACAAAACACTTTATTGCGGGTATCGACTGTAATAAAGAGTCTTATTGCGGGTATCGACTGTAATAAGATAATTACTAACAAAACACTTTATTGCGGGTATCGACTGTAATAAAGATTCTTATTGCGGGTCTCGACTGTAATAAGAAATATACTAACAAACCACTTTATTGGGGGTAGCGACTGTAATAAAGAGTCTTATTGCGGATATCGACTGTAATAAGACAATTACTAATACAAACATTTTATTCTGGGTATCGACTGGAATAAAATATATCCTAATCCCTCCCAACCTCAAATTCAAGTTAATCAGTTGCCATATATTGATCAGGTGAGTGCAAGTCAATTGCAACATTTTTATAAATCAAATTCATTTTCTAATCATTTATTAAATATTGGTTTCAACATTTTATATTATAAAATATATATATATATATAATTTGTCGTTCTCAAGTTATATTATTTATTGAACTTGACTCATTTAGTGCAGTGAATAAACCAATAAAACCACTAGCTTTATACCAGTGGCATAGTTTTCACCACACTCCTCATTTATTGCATATACGCTCTAACTACGGGCAGTACACTACAGATTAAAATTGCATTAGATTTGATAGGATTCAAATGAAGCTTATTCGGTATACACCACTCGTGTGCAAGGGTCGTTGTTAAGAAGACGATCGACAGCATCTTTAATTAAGCCAACTGGCCTTGATATGTAAATTTGTAAGTCATCAGCATATAGGTGATATTGAGCATTGATAATAGCATTCGGCAAATCATTTATAAATAGTGAAAATAATAGTGGACCCAGTATCGAGCCTTGAGGTACCCCACAAGTGTTTGGTAAAAAGTTTCAGGAATTTCCATTATAAGTGACCTGCTGAATGCAACCAAAAAGATATGACTGAATGTGATTGGATGCCGAACTTGAAAAACGAAAATTAGTTATTAATTTGTTGATAAGCAAATAGTGATATATAGAATCAAATGCCTTTGAAAAGTCCAATATAAGGAGTACAGTTATCATGTCACTATCTAATGCTAAATGAAAGTCATCAGTGATCTTCAGTAAAGCAGTTGTACAGCTGTGTGTGCACTGGAAACCAGACTGAAACTTATTCAAATAGTTATGACAATAATCCACAATTTGCAAACGAAGGAGTTTTTCGAGAACCTTGGACAAAAACGGTAGTATCGCAATAGATCGGTATTCGGTGGCGCTCGATTGAGACTTTTTTGGGATGGCAAAATTATTGATATAAGCAATTTTATAAACTTACGGTGTATGTCACCAATGCCTAACGAGGTTGACTTTATTGAGAAAACTGCGTTAAACACTTCCTCCTGCGTGACGCAAGCAAAAGAAAATGTATCATTGGTAGCTGCCGTGGGGCTATATCTCACGACAGAAGGTGCAGATGATGGAACCATCCAGGTGACAAAGTTTGAATTTAATTCATTAGGGTCAACGTAAGTCTTACATTTCGAAGTTCGCCCAACTCCAATCACTCTTAAATTGCGCCAAAGCTCCTTTGAAGGTAGCTTCGTGTTGAATTTCGATCGAAAGTAGTTCTTCTTAGATTTTCGTATTTCACTAGTCACAAAATTGCGTAGATTATGAAAATTTTCAGAAGCTCTAAATCGCTTCCATCTACGATACGCATTATTGCGCATTGAAATCAATGTATGAATCCGTGCGGTGAACCATTGTCTACCCGAAGTTAGAATACTTTTCGTTCTAAGAGGAACATGTGTCTCAAAAAGATATTGCAGTAAGTACATGAAGTAATTAATCTGCTCATCAACACTTCTCATAGAATAGATCATTTCCCAATCACAGGCATAAGCATCACTAAATAGGGCATCAATGTAAATAGCTTTAAAATCTCGGAAGCTGAAGGTAGAGATATGAGGATCGCGCGATGGTCCAAAATCATACGTTAGGAATATAAGGTCATGTTTGGAAAATGCCGGAAAATATATTTGATCATTAAAGAGAACCATTTCATTGTTTGCAGTCAAAACCATATCTATTAAGGTCGCAGAAGAATCTGTAAAATGAGTAGGGTACAGCCTATTTACAATAGATAAGCCGAATGTATCAATTAAACTGAGCAATTGGCTAGATGGGCTATTATGTACAAGCAAATTTGAATTAAAATCTCCCGCAATCACCATATGCTGATAGGACTGACTAACGTCAAGCAGGTGAGGTTCAAATGAATTAAAATTTGATATATGGGGCGGCTTGTAGACAACACCAACAAGACACTTCTCAGAGCCATTGCAGATTTCCACAAAAATAAACTCTACCTCAGCATTATTTGCTGATTGCATAGATAGAACTACGAATGTACAACGCTACACACCCCGCACGAGAAGCCCGATCATTTCTATACACAGTATAGTCAGGAAGAGATATTATTTGGTCGGTGACGTATGGCTTTAATCATGTTTCCGATAAACATATCACATCGAAAGATAGACCGCAGAATATTTGTCGGAACTCATCGATCTTAGGCAAGATAATCTTGGCATTAAAATGACATATTCTTAAACCATCATGTCTATTACAGAAGATATTAAGCATAATTTGGGAATTGTTCAAACTGTCTGATATACCGGAATTAGCAGGTTGCATTATTCAGAGACAAAAACAAAATAAACCAAAGAAATACTATGGCAAGAGACAAGGCACAAGGCTCGAGAATGTATGCAATCATTATTAACATCAATATCGATAGAACGTACCGCAAAAAAAAATATAAAAAAATTCATATTACTAGAAGCATATTCAGAGATCATAAGTTCATAAAACTCAATCCTAAAAGTAAACTCAGACAAATCAAAAAAAAAATTCAAAAATTAAACTTAAATTAAACTAAGAATAACAGAATACCTTAGAGCTACACTGAAAAAAAAAGATTAGTTCAGACAACAATTTCAAATTGTTGGTTCAACAATTAGGTTGATTTGTTAATCCAACAAATGGTTTTGTTGTCTCAACATGCCGATTTGTTGTTTTTTCGGATGAATTGTTGATGGTGCAAATCTTTTGTTGTTTCAACAATTCCCAAGTTTATGCTATCAACAAATCATTTGTTGTTTCAACATTTTATGAATTGTTGAAAACTCCACGAATCTCAAAGAAACGTATAATTTTTGGTAGTTATTCAGTCAAGCCGCCTCACCCTAATAATGAGTCAATAATGGGTTAAGATAACTTAGATGCCAAAGTTCATGTAAATTTTTTATTTAAATGTAGAGGGCAGGTGGGTAAAATTGTGTACATACATCATGTCTTGGGGGATGTCTATTTAAGTTTCTGTACTTTTTCAAGGGAAAAAAGGAAATTTTTCAGTTTTTCCAGTTACGATCGAATATCTTAATATAATATTCTGGTTGCACAAAATTTGCCATATAAGTTGTTAAGTCTATCGTTTCTTAAGATTTTAAAGGATATTCCAATATGCCTTATAAAAAATATGCAAATCTTATTTGAAATAGTTATATCCAATATGCAAATTAAAAATATGTCTCCCTATTTTCTTTATACGGGGTATATAATTGTAGCCCACTCCCACTCATCATTAAAAAAAATGTGTAGAAATAATCAGGTCACACAATTACTTATAGAAATAACATGTGATCCAAGCAAGGGAGTGAAAGCTTTCATTATATTCTTTCCTCGCAAAACAATTCAGAACTTTTAAAACTAAGCGTAATAACTCAGTAAAGAAATTACAGCAAATATCTCGAAATTATTTAAAAAAAACAAGTAAAAATACTAGAATTGGTCTAAGACCAATTCTTATGATACCCTATGAATGCCCTTATGAAATTTCTGTGCACGTTTGATTTTTGAAGTGGTTTTTCGCATATATTTCTAGAACGTTTTTTCGGACACAAAAAATTATTTTAACCAATTTTATAGGATTTCGTATTCTGAAGAAGTTTTTAGTACAATAAAATTGTCTTGGAATGATCGTTTTCACCGTATACATACAATTTTATGCGGCAACACCAAGGAGCTGCCCGAATTAGTCCATGTTTGAAATTTTATTTGCTGGTACAATGAAAACATCATGCACCAAATTTCAGCTCTATATGTCGGCGCGTTCTAGGGCAGTGTCCACATATATAGTGGAAAACGAAATTTTTGTATGGCAACCTCACCAAGGAGTTGCCCGATTTGTCTCATTTTCGAACAGAATTTTCCATTTTTTTTTAAATCCGTGTACAAAATTTCAGCTCACTAAGTATACACGTTCTCGTGTTATCGTGGGGACAGACGGACGGACATGCAAAAATCAAAATATCTTTTAATATTATGCGTGGTCGTCCAATCTATTTTGCTCTACCTTAATTATTTCGAGCTGTTACAAACGGAATGACAAAATTAGTATACCCTATACATTTCATCTAGAGTATAAGAATAATCGTTTTATAAACCTGCATATTTGTTAAATAAAATTACCCATATTTAAATTTTTTCAGTGCGTAATTTGTTGAGATAACAAAAAATATGTTGAGATGACAAAAAAACTGTTGAGAAAAATCTTCAAATAATTGTTTGCTCAACAATAAATTTGTTGGCTCAACAAATGATTTGTTAAAAAGTGGGACTGCACTGTACTCGGTGCATTTTGTTCAAACGCTATAATTTCCATAAATTTGTTCTAAATGCTATTCTTTTTACAACAATTTGTTTTAACATAATTTTTCTATCGGTGCGAGAGTTTTAGTCTTTAGGACCTGTTTAAGATGAAATCTTAGTACTTCCTAGATGTTGCGAGTACAAAAGTAAAGTACTATGAGCTTTTACTTACTTCTTCAAAACACCTGAAAAGGGGTAAAATGTTATTGAATTTCGGAAAGTAGCCCTTTGCCACTTTTCCATAATGCTCATATCCTAAAAGCAAAGAAAAAAGAAATCCTGAAAAGAAGAAAAAGCAAAAAAATATTTCTAAAAGAAAAATTCTGATTCTGCGCACAAATTACAATCTTTCGTTTAAATCTTACCGTTAGTCAGCCAACATCCCAGATACGAACACTGTACGCCTAGCCGTAAAACTTCGCATGATATCATAACACAATGTATTACAGTAGGCCCGCCGAAAATTCCTAGAAAATGTTCCCTCACTGCACATATTCTACTGCTACCAAAGTACAGGCGAGTGATACACACCCACCCAAACTCAGGCAGTGGCACAGATGCTAGCAGATTGTTCAAAATTCTATAGAAACAAAAACGTTCGCCTAGCGGTGGCCGCACAAGCACACAAACGTGGATTTTGCCTGTAAAAGCAATGCGCCCGCAGGTTGGCTGATTCCATTGCGATACGAGAGAGATGATTCTATGCGAAATGAAGTGAGTTAGTTCTGAGCAAGCAACGAGTGCGGTATTCGAACGGCGCGGCAGATTTCGATTCGAGTTTTGTAAGAAATTAATTCATTTTAATTATTTGTGAATACTTACCTGCATCGGCAGTATTTTCCTGCTTTCCAAGCATTTGCTGTGAAAGAAATTATTTTCTTTGTTAGTGCAAATCATACTAATATAATAACAGTTTAGTGTGTGAATAATTACCTGCATTGGCAGCGAAGTTTTCTATTTTCACCTCATTTCCGTGGACTGGAAGAAAATTTTTTTATTGGTAGAAATTAATTCATTTTAATTATTTTTGAATACTTACCTGCATCGGCAGTATTTTCCTGTTTTCACCGATTTCCGTGGACTGGAAGAATTTTTTTTTTATTGGTAGAAATTAATTCATTTTAATTATTTGTGAATATTACCTGCATCGCCAGCGATGTTTTCTATTTTCACCGCATTTCCGTGGACTAGAAGAAAACTTTTTATTCGTAGAAATTAATTCATTTTAATTATTTGAGAATACTTACCTGCATCGGCAGTGAATTTTCCTGTTTTCACCGCATTTCCGTGGACTGGAAGAAAATTTGTTTATTGGTGGAAATTAATTCATTTTAATTATTTGAGAATACTTACCTGCATCGGCAGTGAATTTTCCTGTTTTCACCGCATTTCCGTGGACTGGAAGAAAATTTTTTTATTGGTAGAAATTAATTCTTTTTAATTATTTGTGAATACTTACCTGCATCGGCAGTATTTTCTTGTTTTCGCCGCATTTCCGTGTACTGGAAGAAAATTTGTTTATTGGTAGAAATTAATTCATTTTAATTATTTGTGAATACTTACCTGCATCGGCAGTATTTTCCTGCTTTCCAAGCATTTGCTGTGAAAGAAATTATTTTCTTTGTTAGTGCAAATCATACTAATATAATAACAGTTTAGTGTGTGAATAATTACCTGCATTGGCAGCGAAGTTTTCTATTTTCACCTCATTTCCGTGGACTGGAAGAAAATTTTTTTATTGGTAGAAATTAATTCATTTTAATTATTTTTGAATACTTACCTGCATCGGCAGTATTTTCCTGTTTTCACCGATTTCCGTGGACTGGAAGAATTTTTTTTTTATTGGTAGAAATTAATTCATTTTAATTATTTGTGAATATTACCTGCATCGCCAGCGATGTTTTCTATTTTCACCGCATTTCCGTGGACTAGAAGAAAACTTTTTATTCGTAGAAATTAATTCATTTTAATTATTTGAGAATACTTACCTGCATCGGCAGTGAATTTTCCTGTTTTCACCGCATTTCCGTGGACTGGAAGAAAATTTGTTTATTGGTGGAAATTAATTCATTTTAATTATTTGAGAATACTTACCTGCATCGGCAGTGAATTTTCCTGTTTTCACCGCATTTCCGTGGACTGGAAGAAAATTTTTTTATTGGTAGAAATTAATTCTTTTTAATTATTTGTGAATACTTACCTGCATCGGCAGTATTTTCTTGTTTTCGCCGCATTTCCGTGTACTGGAAGAAAATTTGTTTATTGGTAGAAATTAATTCATTTTAATTATTTGTGAATACTTACCTGCATCGGCAGTATTTTCCTGCTTTCCAAGCATTTGCTGTGAAAGAAATTATTTTCTTTGTTAGTGCAAATCATACTAATATAATAACAGTTTAGTGTGTGAATAATTACCTGCATTGGCAGCGAAGTTTTCTATTTTCACCTCATTTCCGTGGACTGGAAGAAAATTTTTTTATTGGCAGAAATTAATTCATTTTAATTATTTTTGAATACTTACCTGCATCGGCAGTATTTTCCTGTTTTCACCGATTTCCGTGGACTGGAAGAATTTTTTTTTTATTGGTAGAAATTAATTCATTTTAATTATTTGTGAATATTACCTGCATCGCCAGCGATGTTTTCTATTTTCACCGCATTTCCGTGGACTAGAAGAAAACTTTTTATCCGTAGAAATTAATTCATTTTAATTATTTGAGAATACTTACCTGCATCGGCAGTGAATTTTCCTGTTTTCACCGCATTTCCGTGGACTGGAAGAAAATTTGTTTATTGGTGGAAATTAATTCATTTTAATTATTTGAGAATACTTACCTGCATCGGCAGTGAATTTTCCTGTTTTCACCGCATTTCCGTGGACTGGAAGAAAATTTTTTTATTGGTAGAAATTAATTCTTTTTAATTATTTGTGAATACTTACCTGCATCGGCAGTATTTTCTTGTTTTCGCCGCATTTCCGTGTACTGGAAGAAAATTTGTTTATTGGTAGAAATTAATTCATTTTAATTATTTGTGAATACTTACCTGCATCGGCAGTATATTCCTGCTTTCCAAGCATTTGCTGTGAAAGAAATTATTTTCTTTGTTAGTGCAAATCATACTAATATAATAACAGTTTAGTGTGTGAATAATTACCTGCATTGGCAGCGAAGTTTTCTATTTTCACCTCATTTCCGTGGACTGGAAGAAAATTTTTTTATTGGTAGAAATTAATTCATTTTAATTATTTTTGAATACTTACCTGCATCGGCAGTATTTTCCTGTTTTCACCGATTTCCGTGGACTGGAAGAATTTTTTTTTTATTGGTAGAAATTAATTCATTTTAATTATTTGTGAATATTACCTGCATCGCCAGCGATGTTTTCTATTTTCACCGCATTTCCGTGGACTAGAAGAAAACTTTTTATCCGTAGAAATTAATTCATTTTAATTATTTGAGAATACTTACCTGCATCGGCAGTGAATTTTCCTGTTTTCACCGCATTTCCGTGGACTGGAAGAAAATTTGTTTATTGGTGGAAATTAATTCATTTTAATTATTTGAGAATACTTACCTGCATCGGCAGTGAATTTTCCTGTTTTCACCGCATTTCCGTGGACTGGAAGAAAATTTTTTTATTTGTAGAAATTAATTCTTTTTAATTATTTGTGAATACTTACCTGCATCGGCAGTATTTTCTTGTTTTCGCCGCATTTCCGTGTACTGGAAGAAAATTTGTTTATTGGTAGAAATTAATTCATTTTAATTATTTGTGAATACTTACCTGCATCGGCAGTATTTTCCTGCTTTCCAAGCATTTGCTGTGAAAGAAATTATTTTCTTTGTTAGTGCAAATCATACTAATATAATAACAGTTTAGTGTGTGAATAATTACCTGCATTGGCAGCGAAGTTTTCTATTTTCACCTCATTTCCGTGGACTGGAAGAAAATTTTTTTATTGGTAGAAATTAATTCATTTTAATTATTTTTGAATACTTACCTGCATCGGCAGTATTTTCCTGCTTTCCAAGCATTTGCTGTGAAAGAAATTATTTTCTTTGTTAGTGCAAATCATACTAATATAATAACAGTTTAGTGTGTGAATAATTACCTGCATTGGCAGCGAAGTTTTCTATTTTCACCTCATTTCCGTGGACTGGAAGAAAATTTTTTTATTGGTAGAAATTAATTCATTTTAATTATTTTTGAATACTTACCTGCATCGGCAGTATTTTCCTGTTTTCACCGTGGATTGGAAGAAAATGTTTTATTACTGCAAATTATATTTATATTGGTGGAGATCATATCCGTGATATTTTACCTGCTTCGGTAGTGACATTTCAACCTTTCGTCTTATATCTCTCGGCACGATTACAAGTCAAAGAAGTCCATATAGGCAGGTGTAAAAAAAAATTGAGTCACAAGGTACGTCAAAGTACATATCAATTCTGACGCACGCAAAAAAGGTGCCAAGGAAATAAAAAAAAAGAGGTCAATGCACCCACCTTAGAAGAAAATAGAAGCTGAATAGTGTAAAGGCAAAAAGTATAAGAGAAGCAGTCAGTCCTGAGCAGCAAATATGCGGGTGCACCTACAACGGCAATACGGGTATATTTTACAGTTTGGAAAAGATATCAAACATATTTTGTGGACAGATATTTCTTGTTGCTACTCGTTTTCGCACCAGCTTTCAGTAAAGTACCAGCTGCGATTTTCTTTTCGTATCTTTATGGTTGCAAATGGTGCTATTTAAAGGAAAATATTATCGTTTTACAAAGTCACTGCATAGAATCTTCCTGTAGATAATTTAATGATTATTTTTGTATAAATCATTTTTTTTAAATGACAAAGTCGATACATTTATGGGTCGACACAAAATCTTTGCAGTTTGTAAAAATGCTCACACTTCGAAAATCGAATTTTGAGAACAGTTCATACACTTCATGACCTCCTAAAGTATAGTCGCTAGAAAGATAATCGATGGTAGATTACGTTATAGTAGAAAAAGTATACCCGTACGCTAGTTTTATTTACAAAAGAATTCCCGCGAAACGAAAAAATTGGAGGTACTAGTCCGAACTGCCGTTTGAAAAAATTTATAAAAACTTAAAACTTTTACTGCAATAAGTTTATAACTAAGATCCCTTAAACTAAAAAACAAGAATCAAGCAAAAATATTGTCAAATTAAAAAGTTATGAAAGAAAATGTTGAAACAGTTTTCTCTATGATGTAGTAAAAATCACGTATAGAACAGATCGCTTGGTACAGTTTTGATATCTTCATAATTGCACTCCATATAATTTGCATTTTTGGGCATTTAAACAAATAAACACAATTTCAATTTCCGATTTACAAGAGGTAACAGAAGAGCAAATAGTACAAAACCTCCTAAAATCGTGGAACCTCGAAGAAGAAATGACTTGCATTTTAAATAGTAAGTAGGAATTACAGCATCTTAGAAATTAACTTTTTTAGTAGGTCAATCTTAAGCGTTTTACTAAATAGAATCTGTGTTTATAACCTTTCAGAATATAAAATTAGTTTTGAAGTGTTAAAACTACTCAACGATGATGATATTAGAGTCTTATTACCCGATGAAAAGCTGGCAACTAGAGTACTTTTCAGAAATTGCCTTAAAAGATGGCAAAGGCAAAACGTATGTTTTCATCTACTTTTTATAATTATAATGAAAAAATTGAATAAAGAAAAGAAATGAAAAAAAATTGAGAAAAATAGAGAAAAAAAGTTTATTTAAAAAAAAAAATTGTTTTTCAAGTCACTCAATATCGCTATTCGGGACTTGTTGATGAGTCAAAACCAGGACTTGAAACTTGTCACCAAAAATGTGAGGAAATAACAAATTAAAAACATTTTTTAGCTTTTGCTATATACCGGAGAATCCAAATAAATTCCTTCTTGAACAAATAATATAAATCATGTCGACCAAAATTTATAATTTTTTGGTGAATTTAATTCCATTTATGATGATCAAGATTTATATGAATATGTGAATATAGCGGGAACGCATTTAACATTTCAAGGACAAGAGAGCTTGTTCTCAAGTTGATTATCTCACGGAGAGAGAAATACAAATATCACGCAAAACCGCATAAGCTCTAAGTAAAACGTTTAGTATCAAGTTAAGCACACGAATTCAGACAGGATAGCTTCGCCTTCGTCTAATTCTTATAAAAACTGAAATTGTTGTGTAGTGTCACTGGCTGACGAAGACTTGGTTTTGGACCGGCCCTTATGCTTAAATTCGTTCATTTGAATTTCATTGTTTTTAAGGCGTTACATTTTGATAATGTAATGCACTGAGAGCGAGCACCCTACTCCCACCTTATATGCGCTTCAGATCACTACATCTTGGCCGTCCATAACTGAAAAAGGCTGTATAATTTTTTGCTTGTCGTGTGATGCAATATAATTCATATATACATGTTGTTGTTATTATTGTAGGGATTTGGAGAGTATAGTTCGACTAATTGCAAATCTAACAGTTCATTTGAAAATATAGAAAAGTGGTTGTCATCAGAATCACCTGGATCTACATCAAAACATTCATCTTTATATTTAGATCGAAATTATGTAAATAATTTTGTATTGTAAAAAAAAAAAATATTGCAATAGTCTTTTTAGGTTTTTGACAACCTCGAACTGATTTTGAAAAGTTCAATAAAAGGGAATCAATTATTGGAGTATAGAAGTCTTAAGAATGAAGGATCACTGTCAAAAAGTTGGAGATTAATTCTTTGTGAAGTTATATGTGAGCATTTCATAAGACTAAAACAAGCATTAAAATGCCAGCATTTTGAAAAACTGAGCACTGCAATTGTAAATTTCTTCCCTAGTGAAATCAAGGTAATATTATTTATATCTATCTTATATTATTGCCACAAAATATATAATATGCTGTTGTCTTATGTATGTATATACTATGGTTGTATAAAGTATAGAATTTATAATATAGGAAACTTATTTTATACCTCGGCTTGTGAAAAACGGCCAAACAATAACTGGACCAAAAGGCTGCTTAGTAGATAAATACAACAACATATCTCGGAATTTGCGTGAAGCAGGTTTACTTCAGTCAAGGTACGCACCTCGTATGAAGAAAGTAAAATTGGATGCTCGATTCGACGAAGCTGTTCACGGTAGGGGACATCTAATATTTTCTGCAGCATTAAATAATTAATTCTCTATTCAATTTTTAGATATTGACGACCAAAAAGACTGTCAACTTTGGCTTAAAGTTAACAGGCAGCCTTGGTCAGATGTAACGAGTAAGTGGAAAGCCTCATACCCCCTAAGACAAAAATTTTTATTTAATACTGGAAACGAAAAGCACGACATTTTAGAAGAATGGCCAATATTACGTCATAGTTTTGGATATACTTTAGTAAGATAATCTGATTTAGTATACATCTAAATAAAATTTAATTAAAGTTTTCTTATAGATTGAAGCAGACTTCTTACAACTATATCCCGAAAAGGAACTTTGTCTTTTCCAGCGCTGGGAGAAGTTTTTTGCAAGTATTTTAGAAATATATAAGTTAGAGCTTAAAGACAAACAGGGCCGCGAGTTTCTAGATTATTTCGAATCACCTTCTAATAAAGGTATACGAAAACATTTTAGATGAGAACGTAAATTTATTTCTTAATTTGTAGATGGAATATGTTGCATTACATTTTATTTACTAAATGCTTTACTCGTACCTACGTCAAGAATAAGCATTAAGAGTGTGAAGGAAAAAAAAACTCTATGGAAGCCTAGCATCAAAGATGCGCAAGATTCATTTTTATGCAGAGTATCGACAGAAAATGATGTTAAACCAGCTTTAGCCAGACTGCGGGAGAAGTACTTAAACTTGGGACTTTCTTTCCAACCGCTCATCATTGTAATAGGTGAAGCACTTCATAGTATTCATACATGTTTAATTTCATTTAATCATATATTGTATAAAATTGACTCTTTTTTGAAATGTGTAGATGTTATCTTTAAATTATTTCACGCTTTAAACTTTGAGTACCCACAAGAATCATATTCAATGTGGTTATTGATACAAAAAAATTTTTTTTAGATTGATTTAAATTCGGATAAAAAATCATCTAATGTTTTAAACTTACTATCCCGTTTACGTGAATCCCAATGAATGATATTTAAAATGTAACATTTCAATATTCTTGATTTTTCTCCTTAAAAGTAAATACTTTTACATCATTTTGTGTAAAATATACTTTGGGTCATTTAAAATCCCGGTAAATTTTTAAGCTACTTCTTGCAATATAGTTATTTTAAAGAATCATATTAGAAATATGTTTTCTTGCTATTTATGTAGGGAAAATTTTTTGTTATCTACAATACTAATTAAGCATCTTAAGTACTTACATGGTTTGCGTGCCTATTCGTACTATCGGTGCCTACAAGGTAATTGCCCCCAATCTTTTTCTTGTTTATACTCATTCAAAAGGCATCTAGTTAAAAAACATAGTAATGAGGAAAATTTTAACATTCAAAATGAACACGATTCTTCAGTTATTATGGCACCATTTGAGTTGGATACAAATACCAGTACCTTAAACGACTGTGCCGAAATGGAAACTGCTCCACCAGAAATCGATAATAGTAATATTTTAAAAACTTTAGAAATGAATTTTGAAGAAAATATGATGTTATTTTGTGCCAATTTAGAGTCCAAACCTAAGATGGCTAGAAAAGAAGTTATAGAAATAGTTCAGTCAATTCAATCTTTGCTATTTCAACCATTGATAAAGAGTTTCAAAAAAGTGATTGCGCTTACTTCTAATGACAAGTTTTGCATAACTGATAATGACAAACTTTGCATTACTGACCATTTGGATAATTTAGAAATGTCGTTCGACAGATTTAACTCAGAATACAAGCTAATTAAATATTTGAAAGAAAAAGAGTTTTATACGGATCCTTCTTCTTTTGAGATACATTCAGAAATTACACAAAAACTAGTAAAAGGAGTTCCCACTATGTCAAACAAAATATACACCGGTGTAAAAATATCAATGAAAACGCAATTTAAGAAATTTTTTCAACTCCCTAATATTTTAAAGACAACAAGGTCTATTATGAATGAGTTAAAAAGTTCATCCGAAGATCCCATTGCTAATTTTGTCCAAGGAAAACTGTTTGCAGAAAAAAATAATAATTTTCCAGTTGACACATTTGTTATCCCTTATTTCTTATATTTTGATGAGTACGAAGTCAATAACCCTCTTGGTTCACATACAGGAGAACATTCAGTGGGTGCAGTATATGCCTCTTTTCCAACATTACCAATTGAGTTTAGATCAAGATTAGAAAATATATTACCAGTTATGTTTATCAAAAGTAAATATTTAAAACAATTTGGCAATTTGCTTCAAAGAAATAGTGAAAGAAATAATCGATATAGAAGAAAATGGGATTACCTTCGAAATTGATAATGAAGTTACTAATGTTGTCTTCGTTCTTGGTTTAATATTAGGAGATAATCTGGGATTAAACTCAATTCTAGGTTTTTCAAAATCGTTCTCTAGTACTTATTATTGCCGTTTTTGCAAAAGAAGCAAGCAGCAATGTTGGACTGATTTTTTAGAACATCCAAATTCATTGCGAAATAAGAAAAATTACTTAGATGATTTATCAGTAGGAGATGTGAAACAAACAGGTATTTCTGAGTGTTGCGTTTTTAACGCGATTCCTTCATTCGACGTTATAACAAATTTTAGCGTTGACATCATGCATGATTTGCTGGAAGGTGTATGTAGGTACGACTTACAGCAAGTCTTACTCTACCTAATTGAAGAGGTAAATTTTTTTTCATTGGAAACATTAAATCATCGAAAGGAATCCTTTGATTATGGAGAAATTGAAATTGGGAATCTTTCAAAAAATATTTCTTATAAAAATTTGCAAAATAACCAATTCAAATTGAGTGCGAGTGAAATGTTTTGTTTCATTCACTTTTTACCTTTAATGATTGGGGATCTCGTTCCAGAAAATAACCATATATGGACCTTCTTTCTACTACTGATTAAAATTTTGGACCTAATTTTCTTGCCTTCTTTTAGTGAAAACCATTTAATTTTATTAGAACAACTTATTAAGGAACACAATAAAGAATACGTCGAATATTTTCATGAAAACTTAAAACCAAAATTTCATCTTCTGCTTCATTATCCGTCAATAATTAGACAAGTGGGTCCACTAAAACACATATGGTGCATGCGTTTTGAGGCGAAGCACCAAGAATATAAATTGTATGCTAATGCAATTACATCTAGGAAAAATTTGTCTTTATCCTTAGCTATTAAATCACAAATAAAATTTGCATCGCGATTACTAAAAAATTATGGGTTGACTCAGAGATTAATTTATAAAAGTTCTGTTATTAATATACAAAATGAAACATATTTCGCCGGTTTGAAAAGCAAAGCCTTTTTAAATTGTTACAATCTAAATTCATTAAAAATGACCGAATCTCTTTCTTTTAATGGAATTCAATACAAAGCTGGTTATATATTAACATATTTTGACGACTGCGATATAATGACACCTTATAAAATACATAAAATTATAATCCAAGAAGATATTTTAATTGTATGTTTATTACTGAATGTTATGAGGTACGATAGCCACTACGAAGCTTTTGAATTAGGAGTTGATGAAAGTATTTTTGATATTAAGCCCATTTCTATTTTTAAGACTTTTACCCAAATTCACTTATTACCGAATAATAAAAGATTAATACGAGTAAAATACCTTATGGAAACCTAATATTTTTTAGTTGTACCAATTTAACTTAAATCGGACGGGGTCGGGTCCAGAAATTGAAAATTCTGATCGTTTTGTAGTGGAATTACTGTTTAATAAAATAACGGCAATTATATTCCCCATTTACTTTTGTCAACTAAGTCGAGTGTTCATAGTGTTTCCTGCAAAAAAAAAATTGAATATTGTTATTATTAAGTTTGTACACTATAAAACATAATACCTAGAATCTTTGTTTATTTTTCTGAAGTAATGTAAAACAATCGAAACAAGAAAATTTTAAACGTGAAATGTGCCTATGTATATGTAATAAATTTAGTCTTTATTTTGATCAATAAGGTGGTAGAAAACAGGTTATGTATTCCTGGTTCAATAAAAATGAATTTAGTAAAAGCTATAATCGTCTTTTAAAGTGTTTTATATTGCAATAATTTCACAAATATCCTAATAAAATACCACTGATGTGATTACAGGTTTCTACACTTTCAATACATACCATTTTTTGGAACATTTCACTCCTTTTCAGACAATACCATCTTCTTCTAATTAAACAGTATCAGGACTGCTATTAAAAACATATTATCCATTGGAAATAGAAGTAATAATTTCAAAACAGAGAAATTCATATATTTTGTTAATGTTTCACTAATATTGACCGTTCGCGTTGATACGTTTCATTTGAATCAATACGTATTTTACAATAATGCTTTACTCTTGTTTTGGAAGTTATTATTTCTAGAATGGAAAAAAGATATGTACTTAAAATGAACCTCTATACTGCTGGATTGAAAAATATTACTGTTCTGTGGAAAATGTGAACTGTTCCTTGGTATATCACTACTTCAAAAGTTAATCAACATTGTGATAACTCATGATTTTTTGGCTCTAAAAAAAAATTATTGAACCGTCAAATCATCAGATTTTGACTCAATAAAACATTTATGATAACAACAATCGTTGATTTGGTCTGTAAAGTGTTGATCCAACAGATGTTTTGTTAAAATAACAATCACGAATTGTTGGAACAATAAATTATTTGTTGAGCCAATAAACCATAAACTGTTGAAATTTGTTGTAACAACAAAACCATTTGTCGAGACAACAAATAAATATTTGCTGTAACAACAAAAACATTTGGTGAGACAACATATGAAGATTTGTTGTAACAACAAAAGCATGTGTTCTATCAACAAAAACATTTGTTGAGATTACAAATGAAGATTTGTTATATCAACAAAAACATTTGTTATAACAACAACAACATTTGTTGATATTACAAATGAAGATTTGTTGTAACAACAAAAATATTTGTTGTAACAACGAAAACATTTGTTGAGACAACAAATGAAGATTTGCTATATTAACAAAAACATTTGTTGAGATTACAAATGAAGATTTGTTGTAACAACAAAAACATTTGTTCAGACAACAAATGAATATTTGTTGTATCAACAAAAACATTTGTTGAAACAACAAAATCATTTGTTGAGACAACAAATAAAGATTTGTTCCCTCGAAAAATGTAATTTGTTGTCACAACAATTTTCAAATTGTTGGAACAACATTTAATTTGTTGGCTGGTATATGACAAAAGCTTTTGTTGAATTAACAAGCAGGTTTTGTTGAATCAACAATTCTTTTTTTTCAGTGTAGCATACTAATATAATATGTCGTGACCATAAGTTGAAATGCAGCAAAACAAGTGGATGGGCGCTGTCGCCAAATATTGAGAAAGGTTCTGGCTTCGATTGCAGTTGACCATCTTTCATTGCATCCGCAAGGTCAGTAAGAGAGGTAATATGCCTGGCTCTGTCTCCAATATTACGTCGATCGTGGATGCATCCATTAATAGTAAAAACAGATGTAAAATGTTTGAGCCGTTTCAGCTTAAGCGCTTCACGATATATCTGATAGTTGTATTCTGTCAAACTTTCATGTATATAGAACCTTTTATCAGAGTCGAAACCAATACCATGAAGTGTTAGTGGCTGTAGTGATTGCTTAATTTTAGCAGCAACGGTTTTCAACAGTAGGTTTCTTTCGTATATGTTATGCAATTTAACAACAATGGAGCCATCAGTTGATTTTGTTACCGACAATTTAGAGATTTCAGGGAAATCTCTTGAAGGAAGAGGTGGTACGTTACGGTCCTCAAGCAAGCTTGGATTTGTATGTGTTGTGTCGTTAGTCTACATGTGCCCAAAATTCTGTTTTTTATTTTTCGAGCTAGCGATACTGTTGATCCTCTCTCTTTTTAGGCAATCTTTCATACTCCGTCGAGATCGTCTAATAGTACCCGAATATGGAAAATTTTTCACACGAGAATTTGAGATTAGCCACTGAATTACCTGATCCGGAGTTAAGGAGAACATTTCGGTCGTTAGTAGTTTTTCCGAAATTAAAAAGACAACTTCTTCTAATGAATCCTATATGTGCTACATCAAAAGACTTAGCAGAAAACCAATATGCTATCATAAAGAATGGTAAATCTCAGTGCAGAGGGAAGTCAAATTCGATCGGACGTCTACAGCTAAAATGCAGAAAACATTTAAAAAAAATAATGATTAGAGAACAGCTGGAAGGGCTCATTGAGCAAAAATATATGAGACGAGATGACGATGATATCAACACTTTCATTAATATGGCATAAGGCAGCTTTAACTTCTGTCGTAGATCGGCTTATAATGATTTGTTGCCTTACCAGCATAAGATGCAGTGAAAACCTTTAAGGTTTCGTTACAGGACTGAGCAAATGTAAATAATTACGATGTTGAATATTGGTACCTAATATTAGTAAAAGATAAAATATGTTCTGGTAGTATTAGTACTAACAGTAGTAGGAGTAGTTATACTAACTATAGAAATAACCAACATTGTTTTCATACATTTTGCGAAGACATTCAGCCACCAATTCATTACATTCAAGTAATAGTCCCTCACTTTCCTGCTCTCTTTCCGGTCGGGGGAACCGCTCCATGAATCATGAATTATTTAGTACAAAATAAAAAATAAATATCCAGGGCTCTTAATAGAAAACAAAAAAAATATATAAATATAAATTTAAAAAAAAAGAAAAAAAAGAGAAAAAAATGTGTAAAGAAAATAATTTGGCCATAAGCTACAACAATATAATATATAAATATAGTAAATAACGTATATAATAAAACAAGTTCTCCATAAAGAAAGTCACATCAATATAATATAAAAGAAAAAAATCATAATGATTAAAATGTGTAACGAAGGTAATATTAATTTTGGTAAGAAAATAACAATCAACAGTGACAATGCTAATTTAATATGCAGAAGAAAACCTTAATAGTGCCTAGACTGGAAACATAAATATGCATTTTATAGTATAGCGATAACTAAAACAAAATTCATAAAACAAAAAAAGCAAGTGGTAAAAGTTGAAATAACACATATGGGCTATAGCAGCCCCAATGAGAGCTAATAATTAACGCATTTTCGACGGATGTGCTAAAATGAAAGAAAGAATTCGAAAAAAAAGAAAGGGAGAAGGAGAGAGGGACAAGTGAAAAAAAGGTTCTTCCGGTAGATCCCTGAGAGTGGAGAAGTATATAAGAATGAAAAAGTTTAAATTTAAAAAGAAAAGTTTGAAGTAAGAGAAAATAAAAAACAAAGTCAAAAGTAAACGATCTGAAGGAGCAAAAAAAAAATATAAAAGACTTGTCGTGAGGTGCTGGAAGCTGCAGAAGATAAAAAAAGGGGCTCTGGATTTAGAATTTTGGATTAGCGGCGCACGAGGTTAGCGCAGAGGGCAAGTTAAGTAACTTTTTTCCTTGCTTTACATAAAATCATAAGATAGTATTTTGTACGTTCAAAGTAGTGGCTTGGCTGACTGGCATCGCAAAGTTAGTTCCTTTTCTTTTGTGAGAGATTTTATATAAATCTTTGTACCTATAGATAATAAATTTTTTTTTTAAATATATGAATAAATTGTGAAATTGAACTCGTATTAACCTGTTCTTCTACAAGATCGGTTTCGTGGTTTATCCGCTCACAGGGAAAAAGCACGTGGCGCCCAACATCTGCACCTGTGTGATATCAATATCTATTTTTGTTTCTAACGAATCACCCCGTCTCCTGAGCGAGCCCTTGCGTATCACGGAGTACGTAACAAATTCCAATGCATTCCAATCACTGACATGTATATAAATGGACTAATCGTTGAACCAAAAATGCATAAAAGCAAATGGCATCACTTTCATGTTCCTGTCTCTTTCCGTGAGAGCATACTTTCCCACTGAACTGTAACGATTCAGCGGTATTTCCAATTTATATACATGTGAGTGATTCTAATTAATACAGCCGTACCGTTTCCAAAATTGGTTACAGTTCAGTGTAGATTTTGAGGAGCTTGAAAGAGAAGAAGCTCCTGATTGAATTTAAGGTACAGTCACAACAGAGACAAATAGACTTTAGCCAAAATTTGTGACTATAGGAATTAGATAGGATGGCTCAGTCCATTCTTATGATATGTCAGTGGGTGGATCCTAGCACGAATATGGAAGTGCTTTTGGCTTTTAATTTTTATAGATTCATGTTTTTATACGCAAGACTACATTCCTTACAGTACATATGTCCATTGCTTTTTGTATTTCCACGAAAGAAGAAGAATATAAATAAGACAAAAAAAAGAGTTTAATGTAAACGATGAATAATTATTATTATAAAAGGAATTGCACTACTAGGAGTTACGTACTTAGTGGAGAGTATTTCTGAAAATGTTTGCTCTGTGCCATGTCATACTCACGAATGGGATACGTTTCCTGTAAGAGAATTATCTAATAGTACATTAGTCCATGGTAATTAAAACATTGTAAACGTTGTAAATGTAGTATATACACAGCATGTAAATTTTTGGGAATGAAGAAATTTTATAACGTCATGGCGCTTTAAATTTTTCCATTTTTCCTCTTACTCATCCGAAGCCCTCTTCCACTTGTGAATGGTTAATTAGGTCCGCTCCTCCGCTCATTTACAGGTCTTCTTTAAGGACATTGTGAAATTGTAGCTGCAATGTCGCAGGGTTAATGGGGCAATGGCCTGAAGAGAGTAACATCTTCGTCTTCAATTTAAGTAAAGGTAAGTGGTGTAAGGGCTGGATGTCATATCATATACATATATTTCTAAAATTGTACATAAGATTCATGGTCGTACAATTTATTATAAATTCGGGAAAGAAAAAATAATAACAAAAACTTAACAGTAATCTAAGTACATACTACTACTAACTTATTTAAAAAAAAAGAGAAAGATACAAATTAAAGATTATGGTTTAAGAAAAGAAAAGAGACAAGAACAAGAGTTTATACCAGTAAAGGGTAAAAAGTACCAAGTAAAAATGTAGTAAAATATAGATTAAAATGTGAAAATTTGAATACTCAGAAAAAAGAAGATTAAGAATTAAACAAAAAGTAGCAGGAATGTACCACAACTGGATAAAGCATAAAAAGCTACGGTCATCAAAGCGGGAAACTACAAATAAGTATTTTAGTAGTTAGTGAGTTCCATATGCGAGCGTCCTGGGCAAAGTAAGATGCTTCAAAGGTTGACGAATAGAAACGTGCAATTTGTGTACATTCTCTCTGAGATTGCAAGAATTGAATACAGCTATAAAGATACTCATGCGCACCCCTGTGAATGAGATTATGCATAAACACGAGAGCTTTTCGCTCGAGATGGGTGTCCAAGGAACAACCCAACAATCGATGATCTGTAGGGCGTGATATGTGCCGACTTACGTAGACCGAATACAAAACGTACACAATCATTGAAGGCAACTTCATGTTTCCGTTTACAAACTGAGTCTAGCTTAGAAAAGATTAGGCTTCCATAGGTAAAGTGGGGCATTAGCAGCACCCTAATCAGTTTCAGTCTAAGGTTCGCAGACAGAATATTGGCAGATAGCCACAGTCTTCTTAAACCACCATAGATTTTACCAAATGTGGTCTTAATTTGTTCACAGCATTTCAGCCGGGTGTTGAATTTCATTCTCAGATTTGACACGCTATCAACAAAAGGTAGCTTCACATTATTGAGGATAATAGGAGGAAGATTGTCTCTAGACCATCTGCAGATTTCAGATAGGTCAGCATTTATTCTACTAATACAGTCCTTAATAAGGCCAGGAGGCCTGCTTAGGTACAGCTGAAAATCGTCCGCATAGAGATGTAAATTAACGTTTTGGACTATATTATTAAGGTCATTTATAAAGAGGATAAAACAGGAGAGGTCCTAATATTGATCCTTGCGGAACACCACAGGACCATGGCATGAGCTAGGATGCAGTCCCATCCACAATCACCTATTGAGACCTGTTCGAGAGCAAATGCGATATAAACCTGCCGGCAGACGGCGAAAAATAAAAATTCGAAAATAATTTACGGAGCAGCTTAGCATGCACAACACTGACAAATTCTTTAGAGAAATCTAGAAGCACCAGCACAACAATATCAAGATGCTTAAAATCACGAAAATAGAAAATTTTTTCATGGACATTCATAGCAGGCGAAAGATTGTAGGACAGGAAAAGCATACTTGGTGGACTAAGTTGATTACGAAAGAGGATCTTGTCGGGATCAGTTAATAAGAAGAGATCTAGAAGCGACGGGTTAGATAACTGCTCTAAAGTAGGGACAGAATTCATAATATTCAGCTGCAAGAATTGAATTGCTGATAAGAAATTATCAGTTATAGCATTTTGAGGCAGAATATTAACATTTAGATCGCCCCCAACTATAACGCCTTCGAGTCTCTGCATCATGCGTGATAACGAGTTCAAGAATTCGCCAGCTTTTTCTTCAATAAAAATACCAGGTGGTCGATACACCGCACACAAAATACATTTACCAGACCCAAGCTCGACCTCAATACATAAGAATTCGGTGACCCCATTCATTAATGAATCCACAATTTTAGCCCTGAAAGTGTCTTTTAAATAAATAGCTACACCACCACCCCTGTGTGAAGGGCGGTCATTCCGAAAGGTTTTGAAGCCAGGTATCGAGACAAGTGATTAATCGTACATAAATGCAACCCTTGAGAGCGTCCGAAAAGATATTTAACAAGGATCTTATACCCTAGGCAGACGGACAAAATCAATGATCATTCGTTCGTAATTGATTTTTTAAAAAATCAAGTTACCCAAGGTTTTGTTGATTAAAACGAAAGTGCTGTCAATTTTTGTATGTAATTGACAGCACATTTTTAATAATTAAAATTAAAATTCAATGGTAAATCGATATTTGAAAAATTCAATGACGAACGAATGATCATTGATTTTGCCCGTCTGCCGAGGGTATTACTCTGTCCAACTCGCAAATACTGTTAACGGAACTCATCCACCAAACCACTGTCAACAATTAACATAATAAATATACCATTTCCAGCTAGTTGGAGAAACATATTATTATTAGATAGAGTGCAGAAAAAATAACCATAAGCAATTCTAAAAATCCAATTTGCTAACTACTTAATATAAAGTTACTCAGTATAGCACACTAAATTTTGTCTGGGAGCGACAGTATAGCAAATTTTATGCAAAAATTAAATAATATAATGAAGAAAGAATATATTAACACAAAAGATTTAACTATAATAAGAATGTAAATTTCGTCAAAAACAAAAAACATGCCATTCCAATGCATTGTAAAATCATTAAAATATAGCTTCTCATTTTACATTACTCGCTGATTCCAACAGACCAGGTAGCTGACTCAAACTTGTCACCTTCACAGCACGATCATCTGGTTTGATCTTAACAAAAACAAAGCCATTTGCTTTCCGAATGCGATCGGCCTTACGAGAAATATGCTGATTATTTGGCGCTAGGCTCTCATTAACATAAATATTCCCCGGTGCAGAGAAACCTTTTAACTGGTTCAGCTTATCACCGCTCGGCTTCCTGTATAAAGAGACGAAAGTACGACGCTCAATTGAGCAAGAGAGTTTCACAATCAATGCTGAATTTGTGTAGTGGTCCCGCGTCTCATTCTGTCTACTCTTAAGTGGGAAACACAATTGCACCGTTTCGATCCGATACGTACAAATGTCAAATTTGCTTATATGGACACATTACACCGAAATGGATCGAAACGGATCGAATCGAAACGGAGAAGTTGAGCAAATTTCAACTTCGTTCGGATGCCATAACCTAGAAAAATTACCTGTACAATGTTTGTGTATAACTAAGATGGATGAAGAAGTTTTTATTGAAGAAATTAAAAAATATGAAGAGCTTTATGACAAAGGCAACAAATTTTACATGGATTTAAAAAGAAAAGACAAAATCTGGAAAAATTTCAATGAGAAATTTAAAACTGATGGTAAGTTTGAACGGAACAATTGTGCTCATGCACGTAACGGATCGCATTGAATCGAATCGAATTGAATCGGAACGGCGGAATTGTGTTTGGCACTTTACCCACCTTATTCCGAGACGCAGCCCTCAAACGAAAAGAGTCAGAGTGAGGTGATAAAGAGTGAC
Source organism: Dioctria linearis (assembly GCA_963930735.1). Lineage (NCBI taxonomy): Eukaryota > Metazoa > Arthropoda > Insecta > Diptera > Asilidae > Dioctria > Dioctria linearis. The sequence goes on along the minus strand of OZ005740.1, from coordinate 216,460,385 downwards.
CGATCATGGAGGAAAGATCACTTACTCACTATAGATTTACATTTTCCCCCGACTTGCAGGGAATGCCTCTGATGAAAACATTTGACAGCCGCAAAATTGTCATCAAGTGCATCCAGCCGAGATTTAGTTAGTATTTTAGTTTCCGGACCATTTAACATTTCTCCAATTTTCTTCAGCAGCCTCTGTTCACTAACTGACTCACGATCTATGATAACATTTTTAAGTTTGCTCAGTAGTCGACTCTCAATATCTGCTGATAAACCAAGCTAAACTTGCCCAGATCCAAACTCTCGCATTTTGTAGAGCTTTTGGCAGAACTTGTTCTATTAACTGCGACCAGCGAAGAGCCATCGGCAACAGAGACTGGCCTCTCTTTATTAGTCTCGAAGAGACTTAAACCGCTTCTCCAGATCCCGTAGCCATGATCACCAAGAAAGAATTTTTTTTTTATATAATAGTAACCGTAAGATTTCCATTACCAAATTATATAACTTGAGTTATATAGACTAGTACTCGAAACCTCTTTGTAACCACTATAAAACCTTTATAGAGCATAAATGGATGATTATATAGAGGTTACTGTGACTTGATTTAGGTAACGTTATATAACTAAAAGTTTTATAAAATGAGTATACAAAATATTCTGGTTACCTTAATAAACCTTACATAACCCATAGTGCTCTCGATTGATTAATTTACTTGGGTCATAGCAGTAGTTGCAGTGGTGTTTCGGTTACTTTTATAAACTTTGCTTATAATAGTGATGTTAACGTTTCAACGCTTGAAATTTTCTCAGACTGATTACTGTTAGTGATTGCAATATTAAGGAAATTACTTTTCGTTACCTTTATAAAACAATATAATGCAGATATTTACGCAACCTGTCTTGACAGGAATTTCGATATTCTTTTGTACTGCATTTTTATAATGTAAGGGTTTAATATTTTTACATCTGAGAATTATAATTTTTCGGCATGAAATTCAGCTGCAATTAATATCTTATTGTGAATATCATCACAGATACTTCTAAAAAATACAGATCGCTCCAAAAATAAGGAATATTTAATAATTTTAATTAAATTTTTCAAAATTTAAAATTTTCACTTAGGTGATGTTAATTCATAAAAGTAACATTACAGTCCGCTGTGACTGAGGCTTTCGAAGCTTCCTGTCCTATTAGTACGGACATTGGAAGGAAACCTATTCCGTGGTGGAACGGCAGTCTTACTGAACTTCGTAAGGCTTCTAAAAGGCTTTTTAATAAGGCCAGGAGGACTGGCTTGGAGGAAGACTGGCAGTTCTATCGCAAGACTCAGTAACTACAAGAGGTTTGTTAGGAAATCAAAAAAACAGGCCATTGCCTTTCTGCGAGGAGCTTGAAGGTTATCGTGAACCTGTTAGGCTGCTCAGGGCTCTTAGGAGTGACTCGTCGGCCAGGCTCCTTTACGGCATCGAAGGGAGAAGCCTGTAGACTTCTTCTCTCGACGCATTTCCCAGACTATAGGCTTGAAGAAGACTTGCAGTTGTGTGCCGAACATCCCATCTCTACACTGGTGGTGATTAGTCCACTGCTATCAATAGTTGATGTGGAGAAGGTGAAATGGTCAATTTCAACCTTCTCTGCTTTTAAAGCCTTCTTAAGAAAGAGAGCGTTGTGCTGGCTCCATTTTCAGGGCAAGTATCGCTTTTGGATATGTACCTGAGGTATGGAGGAAGTGAGGGCGGCCTTCCCTGGTAAGGCTTCTTATATGGACCCGAAGAGTTTTCGAACTATAAACCTCTCGTCATTCCTTTTAAATTGTCTGGAGAGGCTTTTGGATGAATATATCAAGGGTGTAGCACGCATATCGGAGCGGCAGATCTACGCAGACGGCTCTCCATTCAATGATTACTGTCATCGAGTGGGGACCGGATAGTGGAATATTTACATTGGGGGCCTTTCTGCACATCGAGGGGGCTTCGACAGGTCCACCCCCGATCCGCTATGTGAGGTAGCTCGACGACATGGTGTTGACAGGACTGTAGTGCGCTGGATCGACCAAATGTTAAGACGACGATATTTAACAGTGGAATAACTCGCAGTGTGCTGCTGGATAGAGGCAGCATGCATTCCCCTCTTGTGTATGTTGATCGACACACTATTCCTGGTGCTGAAAAATGTGATATTCTCCCGTGGCGTATGCGGATGACAACCCTTTGCATATCTCTAGGCACAGCATAGCTGTTGCCTGTGCCTTCATACAAGAAGGGTTCAATATTGTTGAGGACTGGTGCACCCGTCATGATATGACAGTGAACCAAACAAAGACCAGCTTGGTGCTCTTATCCAGAAGACGTAAGCTTGGGTATTTTGTTCTTCCAGAGCTTTTTGGACACACACTGCAACTCTATCCCCATATCAAGCAACTTTTAGTCTTCTTCGACTCGAAGCTGATATAGGGATTGCACGTAGAGGGAAAAGTTAATGCGGCTATGAGTGTCTTCGCTCAATGCAGGAAAACCTTTGGCTGCACATGGAGTTGTGCACTGAATGTATACCTCAATCGTTTGACCCATGAGCAGATATGCCTCCTGCATATGGCCACTGCTGGTCTTGTCACTTGGTGTCTTATCGAGCACTTCCCGGTCCGCTTTAAAAACTTTACCAACGGCTCTCACTAGTAAGGGAGCCGTGGCGGGCGTTTACTTTCCTGAACCTGACATTGTGATGGAGTACTGACTTGGAAGACACGCTACTGTGTTCCAGGCTGAAGTCTTCGCCATCGTAATGGCATCGAAGATAGCTTTTGATATGCAAATCAAGGTCAAGGACATTGCTATTCTTTCGGATGGTCAGGCAGCCTTGATAGATCTGAGTGGCCCTCGGATAACAACTAAGTTACTGGGGGATTACAGGTCATCTGTGGATAAGTTATGTATCCACAACAAGGTGTCCGTTCAGTGACTTCCTGGTCAGGTGAGCTTACGTTCTTTGCCAATGACGAGTAAGATAGTTTTTGCGATAACATCCACACTTTCGTTGTTCTGTTGAAATAAATGGTACACTGGATTAGAGTATTTCAATTTTATTAAAGTAAAGCTATAAAAAAAATCACTTCTAGTTAGATATACATTTAATTATAAAAGATATCAAAAAAAAGCTGCATAAAGTAAATCATTTTCAGGAAACGAACCGACTCTGGAATTGGTTTGAACTACTTCTAATTGCCATTCTATAATAAAAACCTCTGTTATAATATTACAACCGTTGTGGGAATTTTAAAAGGCTCTTACTCTCTTCTGACAGATGCACGGGCTGCAGTATGATTGGGGACACCTGGCTTCTTCTTTGCCACTCCTAGAAAAATACTATTTTCTGGCAATTGGTTTTTTCGTCTGAAATCTGTTTTTTCACGACTTTGTACTGTGCTAATACAGCATGGATTAGAAATACAATCTCGTTTTTTACAAGTTTTTGAACAGCTAGGCGTAGAAAAGTTAGTGTATGTTTTATAGTAAGACGTATCCTCTGCTCCCAAACTATATTTTATTTTATTTGGTGTGGTACGTGGCCGTTCATTTTTTAAGTTTTCATGATTGTCTGAAGAGCAAAGATACTTTATAAATCTTGTCCTGGCTGTATGCCTTGCAGTAGAATTCCCTGAGCTAACATCGTTCTGAGTAGCTTTTATCTGTGTGTTTATTGAGTTTGCATAGGTAAAATAGCCGGTACTACCGTTTTTATGTAAACAATCAGTTGCAGCAGGTACGGATCTTGGCCTTTCTTTTTCTGGAAGTATATCCATTTTGTCCACATTATCTTTAAAGATGGCCTTCTTTTCATTTTTTTTATTGTAAATATTAAATGCTTGTGAGATTTTTTCGTTTAAAAAATTAAACATTTTAGTTGTAGTTGACTTTGATTTTTGGTTGGCTTTAGGTTCGGAAAAGCATGCCTTTACATTAATATCATGTTCCTATAGGAATAGAATAAACTTTTACTACACCAATGATATGTAATTTATTATCCGAGCTACCGCCTTTGCAGGGAAATTTGAGGTTGCTTTCAAATCGCCTGGGGAATTATTGGTTTCTGAGGTCCTAGGCCTCGGCTTGCAGGTATTTATACGGGAAGTTTGCATACTAGCATATCTACTAGTCATGGGACGACTTGTTATTGTGGCGTACGAAGGGCTCTGAAGATTTTTAAAATTGGTAAATCTACTAAAAGAAGCAAATATAAAAATAATATACATACCTTTAAGTCGCGAAAATCTGACTTTAAATAACTTGCACTTAATTTGTTATTCAGATATGAAAGTTTTTCGATGTTATAGAAGCCGCCAACTGGACCGAACGGATTTGCATTTATTTGGGAAGCTGCGTCGATGCATGATATTTTTATACCAGATGCAATTTTCATTATCGTCTGCACAAAATTTCTTTCCATATAAAAACAATATTAATATTCACTTTAATACCCTTTTGTGCCATCCCCTTTCAACTTCAGGGAATTCTCTTATATAATTGCCATAAATCCAAGGATGAATTTGTAGTTCGTGCATCAGTATCCGATCTTTCGCAATTGGATTCAGCATTTTCATAATTAAGTTTCGAAACACTAGAAAATATCAAAGTATTACCTGTTTGTAAATGTAAAAAGTGTAATATACATACAGTAGGAAAAATCCATTAAGATTCTCTGGTGTTTAAATGTAAGACCCCTCTTAGTCTCTTGCATTAGATGTTTACGTCTTTCTTCGTGGGTTAAGCCAGTTTTGTACCAAGTTTGGAATGGCAATTTACCCACCATCATCCCGTACAATATTATACCTCTACAATGTTTAATATGTGGAATTATAAGTTATTACCTCAAACAAACTCCATATACGTTGTCTACACACAAGCTCCAAATATCCACTTCGGGTCCATATCTTCTTCCGCTTATGTATAGTTCCGGTGCAGCATATTCTGGTGATCCACAATGAGTTTTTAAAAGCTCATTCGATTTGCAAAAATTACTAAGGCCAAAATCTGAAAAGACAGAGCCATTTAAGATATAAAAATTACCTGAATTACGTTACTAGTTAGTCAATAGCTAGTTAATAATTCAAAATTAAAATCAATAAGTTATATTTATTTATTCTCACCATCATGGATCACGAATATATTTAAATGCCTATAACTCGCAAAGGAAGAATCTTGCAGGAAGAAGGTCACAACTTTAGGAATTTACTTGTTAGAATGCGGTTGGCATTAGTTTTTCATCTGTCAATAGACCAGCTGGCGCTGCGGAACGGCCGCGAAGGCTGATTTTTAGTGCGGCAGCAGGGAATGATATTTCATGTTCAACGGTTAAAATGACAGACACTTTGGTTGCCGATGGAAATAAAGGCGATTGAATATGTGCATACATTATAGGGTTTAAATAAAAATAAAAGTATATATAGAAATCAATCACGCTGGCTCCACAATATTTTTTAGCTGGATTTTCTGTATCACATTACGCTTTATAAACTAATTATAATTCTATATACGAAATTGCAGACAAAAACTTGAGCCAAATACCCTGGCAGACAAAGATAAGGAGTGATTTCACATAGCAATACACTTTTCGACAGCTACTATTCTTGGCTATGTAATAAGCCAACAATAACCAAAATCTATATCGTGGTTCAAAAGTTAAACTCCCATTCTTCCCATCAGGGTTCACGAATATCTTCAACTGGCCACCACTACTAAAGGATGGTTTCGGGGGGGGGGGGGGTATGTGGAACAATTTTTTGATCAGCTTACCTCAAGGAATCGCGTGGTATACCGGAAGGTATCTTGATCAGAATCACCCTGTATATGCAGGTAGGGCGGTTAATTGAATTAATTCCAATTAATTGAATTAATTCCAATTACTTGACTTGCATTTTTTTTAAATTTAATTTTCGAATTACTTAAGTTGAAATTTACGAGTTGAATGAGCGTTTACATAATATTTAGATTACTTCAAGCATACTTCAAGTATAGTTCAAGTATTCATGTAAACGTACTGAGTATCACAGCAGAAATAATTGTACTGTTTGCTTAGAGATAACTGATAAAGCTGATAATATGTGAAAGGCAGTTACCATCAAGTCTCTGGAATAAAGTAATTAGAGTAAGCAAACTTGCTGTTTTAAATTAGATTATTCATTAACAAATATCACAGCCCGATTTAGTCCATTTTGGAAATTTTTTTTGTACTATAAAAATACCATGTACCAAAGTTTAGCTCTCTATGTCGATGCATTCTCAGGCAGTGTCGAAATATTTAGTGGAAAACGAAATTTTTATAAAGAAACCACACGAAGGAGTTGGATTATAAAAAAACCGGAACTATTGTGTTTGGATGGCAACCTGAAGGAAAACTGGAAAAAATTTAAAAGACACTTCATAATATATTCAACAGCAGCAAAAACAGACAAGAAAACAGGTGGCGACTAAGATGAGGCAGACTCAGACTCAGTAGTAGCTAATTTCGAGGAATACTGTAATCCTCGAACAAACATCAATAACAATACCACAGCCCGATTTAGTCCATTTTTGAAATTTCATTTGCTATTACTATAAAAACACAATGTACCAAATTTTAGCTCTCTATGTCTCTATATATAGTGGAAAACGAAATTTTTGTATGGCAAACCCACGAAGGAGTTGCCCGATTTGTCTCATTTTCGAACTTAATTTTATATATATTTTTTAAAGTCCGTGTACAAAATTTCAGCCTTCTAAGTGAACGCCTTCTCGAATTATCGTGCGCACAGACGGACGGACAGACGGACGGACAGACGGACGGACAAACGGACATGCAAAAATCAAAATAACTTTTAATATTATGCGTGGGTGTACAATCCATTTTGCTCTACCATAATTATTTCTGTGCTTTACAAACATAATGACAAACTTAGTATACCCTATAGAATTCATCTAGATTCTAGGGTATAAAAAAAAGGATATCAAAAACTTGTTTAGACTTTGCTTTAACTCAATTGGGAAGCGAGATATTTAAAAAAACAAAGGAGTTTGTGATGCGCAATGCTGCCAGGAGGAAAGTACATGCTGAGAAAACACAGCTACTCTGATCTCACTCTTACTAGTACCTTGATAAGATTACGGGCTGTAGTTTCAAGCCTCTCCGAGCTTGAAGGGCGGATCATGCATTACGAAGCCATACCAACTAGGTAACTAGAGTCCTAACTTGGTACAACGGGGATAAGGAGCACAGGATAGTTGTAGGCCCCTTGATGGGAGCATCATGGGAGCATCATGGTGGCTGTGGTAGCCCATATGCGAGTCCACGTTAAACCACTGACAGAATCTGGAGATGCCTTGCAGGGTCCCTGTGAAACAAAATATTTTACATACTGGACAATTCTTACACAAAACAGAGTGGACCAATATAATCGAAGTGTAACTTTGTACCTAATTCACAAACCGGTTGGATGAAAAAATATGAAACCAAAAACTCTGGAGCAATATATGATTGTGATTCAAACCTTTGCAACTATATACTAAATCAAAATATTATTCAAACTTACAAACTTACTCAATACATTAAACATTGAAAAAATCTTTGTAATATTCATAGCCACATGTAAACATTTTCTGATGCAATTATTCAATTGCAAATAACTAAGTTGCAAAAATATATTCTAATACACCCACATCGTGAAAATATATAGTATAGACTAAAATGTATTCTGACTGGATACGCTTCGTTTAGAAAGTACCTCGGTGTTTTGAAACATTTGCTCGGAAATGTGATTATTTTCATTTCACATTGGCAAGTGCATTATCAGGTTAGGATCTCTTGTAGAGATCTCTTGGTTCTGGAATTAAAAAATAAGAAAACAAAATATGGGGAATCAAATTTGGAGTTAGGGAAAACGTGAAAGTGTGTTAAAGGGTATCACTTTTTGTTGTAGAGGGTTGGACTCTTTTATATTCGGGGTACATGTATCTATTACCTTTTAAAGTTGCGATAAATTGATTTTTTTTTAATGGGATAGTCTGAGATATATAGGAGGGTAGGTTTTTTCAAGCTTTTCCGTTATAATGGTATAATGAAGAGAAGGATAAGAATATATGTGGCATGATAGGTGGAGGAATAGGGTAGGGATAAAAAGGAGAGCAGTTTAACGGAAATAAAAAAATAGTTGCAGGAGTTACAATAAGTCGCAGGCGTAAGCTGAGAATCTGTAAGACGAATTAAAAAATTAAGAAATCGCTTTGTTAATTGGGTATGCATGGGTATTATAGACGATATTTTGTTTCGATTAACGGTAATTTGCAGATTTGAGGGGCTTCGGCGGTAATTTTTTTGTCGCAATAATAATGGGCGGTTAACTCTGTGTATAAGAACTGTAAAGCATTGGTGGGTTTTCCGATGGATTTAGGGCTAACGTATAAGATAACGGCCGCTTGTATATCTTTCTTAATTTTAGTATTTCGATAAATAATAGCAGTAAGTAGAATTGAATATTTTTGCTTACCAACTAATTTAATTTTTTCTTTCGTGTGATCCAGCAAAATATTCTCCATTTTCAAGTCTCTAGATAAAGATTCAATTTAAAGTAACAATTATAACGTTGGTACAAGTAGCACAAGTAAATTTTACCTGTGAACGATTCCTCTTTGATGCAGATGTCCCACGGCTGATACCAATTGTCTTGCAAGGGGTCGGGCACGTCTTTCATCTAATTTACCAAATCGTTGTGACTTTACGTGGTTGCATAGATCTCCACCTGTTCCTATCTCAGTCACGAGGTAATAATTTTTTGATGTCTTAAAATTTTTGAAAAATATATATGTAAACATATTATTCACATTATGCAATGAGTATATAGTATGATTAAAATTACCTCGAGGGTTTCAAAAAGAAATATTACATTAGGATGAGCAATATTTGACATGATTTTAGCTTCTCTTCGGAGATTATTTTGCACGTATACATCAGTTATATCTTTGAAGTTAATAATTTTTACTGCAACCTAAAAATTTTAATTTTTAAATATATATGTTAAAAGATTAAAGTTTTGTGATTCAAGATAACTAAATATATATATATTTAATAGTGTTGTATTGTCAGAAATAAGTGGCCGGACGAGGGATTTTGGTCTAAAAATGGAAGAATGGAGGACTGCAATTATTTTTTTTTTAATTGTTTTATAATTCAATTTAATTATCAATAATAGTCATACAGAATATCCAGCCTTTTTCTCCTCGTCTCCTTCTTTTGGTAACATTAATCTCATTATTTATTTATTAATAACTTCAAATTCTCTTTCTGATTCAGAAAAGCACTCGAAAAGTTTAATAATAACAATAATTTATTTTCCATTTATTTTCTTTCAGCTTGCATATTTATTTTCAAGATCTGGAGTCATTAAGCCAGTATTTTTAGCCTAATAAAAATGCATTAAGTGGCGTTTTAAAGCTAAACTTTTAATATTCGGAACTAAAATCTGAAGGTTCATTAAAATAGATTTTTTTTTTTACATATTATCCCATCAAAAAAAGAAGGAAATATTACCTCATTTAATTTTTGGCAGCTAAGTTTTTTTTAAGCTAGAATCTGGTTGCGAACGATAGTTGGTTGTCGCTTTCAATGATACTGTCCGCTTTACACGGCTTGCGTAGATTTGCGCATATCTGTCCTTATGTCGAGTTATTTGGAGGATGCTCACTTTAACCATACTGAAGACGGTTACTATTCCTGTATTCTCTAATCCGTAAATGAGCAAAGTTACTTACTTGATGGAATACAGTTTTCAGGATCATCCCGACATCGAAACATCCTATTACCAAGCTTTAAACCTTTATCAGGTGAACGCTCTTTGTACAGGTGATCCGTCGTTGGAATTCTTTGGCGCCCATTCTTGAGAGCGTTAGATCCTAGCACGCATTTAACAGGCTAATGCATCAGGTCACATAACGTAATATTCGCATTTTAGTAGTTTTAATTATTTGCTTTGGCAGAATACGATTCAACTATTATATAATCGGTATCAATATATATTTTGGTCGCAGCCCACACGGAGCAGTATGCTCCGTGTCACATACTGCTGACATCTGGGGACAATGATCATGTCACCCTCATACAGTTGGCGGATGAGGACGAGTTGGATGACAAGAAGAAAAAAGAGTTTTTTATGCTGGGCTGCTAAGAAGGAATAGGAAGGTTCTAAAAGAGTCACCGTAAAGATATTAATAAAATCGGAATTAATCAGTGTGTTTTAGTGCGATTAAAAATTTAATGTGCCAGGAGCACCCAAGATTTTGGCGGATGATCGAGATAAAGTGCTGAATAAGAAGAATTAAGTTTTTTTGGTCAATTTTCGAAAGGTGTAAAGAGACGTCTAGATCTCAACAAAATTCTACGAGAACAAAAAGTTTAAAAATAAAACATAAAAGATAAACGAGGCTCCTCAGGTCCGGACAAAGCAAAAGGAAAATATCCCGGGATTACTCGAATAGTGATAGAAAACCAAAAGTGTGAAATATTGGAATAAGTACTTATTGGAAAATTCGGGAAATTAAGGTACCCTAGTTTAGAAAAAAAGGAGAGATTCCAACGAATCTCAAGAAGTCGACATTGATGCAAAATTATACATTGCCTACAAGGTTGCTTAAGCACATACGATTTGGATTTCATCCAATAAAGTTACATTACCGCACCTAAGGATGTTACTATATGACAACCAGCATCACACATGTACTACCACCCAGCCATACATTATACAAAACTCTTCTTTATTATTCCACCTACTATAGAGTATGAGAATTCATAGCGATTCAAAGTTAGTGAAGAACAACTACATCATATATCTAATCTATATTAATGTTGTTTCCGTGTTGTTTCCCAATGAATGTTAATTTTATTAGGATTATGCCTCACGAAGAGGAATGGTATATAACAATATAAAGGAAATGTCGGCGAAACTTTAAGGTTTACTAACTTCAGTTTTAACTTTAATTATAGTATCACAGTTGTTCCAAGAAGGCCTTCGTGGAGAAACCGATTTACTCAGTTAACTAATAAGAATATTGTATGAGAATGGTGTCTCCCGCATTTCCTTCAGACAGTACTTTCAATTTATTGGTATATTTGATTTTTTTTACCAAACAGTTCTCTTATATTGTTATATAGACTTATATATTGTGAACATATAAATTTTACTACAATATGATTTACATTAGAATGATTCGCCTTAGGAGAATAAAATGTACATCTCCCAGTACATATGAATAAAAGGGAACTGTGATAATGCGCAATCTTACCTAAATGCAATTTTTATCTTATCCTGCTTGTCGCTGCTTATGTATATATAATAATGGTAAAAGGTGACATATGATTATCAAAGTTGCAGTTCTTGTGTAATAGCAGTAACGATCTACGTAGTAAGGTGTTAAGATCCAGCCACGTAATAATAATTTAAAGGTCTCACATTAGTTTATCTGCATGTATTTGTCGCAATTGTACTCATCAGCATTTCGTACATTGCATTCTTGTTTATCATATACCGTAGCACCAGACTCAAAGGTAACTTGAGTATCGTGCCCACGATTTGAATTATGGCTTCCTGCGATAGTTTCATGCCGGCATATTCATGCTGATAACAATTTTAGCCAATTTAACATAAGGTAAGCTAATGACCGGTCTGACAGTCCAGGCTTAAGCAAAAGCTTAGCTAAGGCACGGGTGTGGCTTAAGCCCAGAACTTAAGCCTACTCGATTTCACAGTACTCAGTAAGCTGAGGCTTAGTTTAACCGCAGATGAAAATTTTTAAGTACTCAGCACTGCTGTAATTGCGAATTTTTTTACGGAAAATTGCCATTCGAGGACTAAAAACCAAGCGAAAAGAAGATCTTTTATTTACCATTTTGTTATGGCTTTTATCTGGAAGTATATCAAATCCAAAATCATTGTTTCAGAATGTTTCGACAACGTAAACCACCATACAGTCGTAACCGAGAATAAAAATCAACGTCATCCCATTTCTCCAAATGTTACGGGCGCCTTCTTTTAATTTTTTCACAGGTCACACCTTGAGATATTATAATATACATTTCTTCGTTGCTCAAATCCTCTACATCAGATAAATAACTCATTTTTGTCTTAAACTGTTTGGTTTCTTCCTAAAAAGTCAAATGGAATGCTGACACTAGCTGTCAGACAGTAGCTATTTTTGGTTTGGAAAATTTCAATTTAGTTTTAAAGCATAACTTTTGAAAATCTACTTTCGTTTAATAACAAAAATTATAGTATTTGGGCAAAATATATATTTAGCAATAATTTCCTGTGTTTCACAGCAAAATCTGAGGCTTAAGCCAGTGATATCACTTAAGCCTTGACTGTGAAACCGAAATATTAAATAGGCCTTGGCTTCAGCCATCGCTGTGACCTTGACTGTGAAACTGGCCATAAGATTTTCTAGATTCCTTAATAAACATCAAGGTTTAATGGCGAGAGAATTCAATTGTAATGCAAATTTACTAATAGCAACCAGTCAGTTAGATTTAACTTAGAGCTACGCGTGAATTCAGCCACAACCATAATTAACTACATATTCTTTAGTTAATACTAGTTATAACAAAGCGCTCTCGTTAATTCTAGTTTTAACTGTGTTATATTAGTTAAAACTAGAATTACCGAGAGCGCTTTTTTAGAAGTAGAATTTCCTAGTAAAATCGGGTTTTGACGGATTTCGTGTTTTGACTCTAACATATATATTATATTACTTAGCGAGTGGTTATATTTATAGAATCATGTGCACATTGTTAATAATATAATACATAGAGTGGTGAAATATGAATAAGACTGAAAGCATTTGAGACAATACCAGATTTGATATACCTGCTCAAATTTTTTAACAATATGGAACATAATTATGTGTTGCACATAAAACAGTATTGAATACAAGCTAAGTCACGCTTAATTATAAGAAATAAATTGAGGAAAGGAGACTCTATTTTCGAAACAATTTTCGTAATACATTTACGAAAGCTGACATAAAATCTCAATCTGAAGGATTGCCGTAGCATTGGAGAGAATTACTGAAAATCTATAGGATTTCAGTAGAACTTGTAATGCAATTTAACAAACATATTCAAAAATCTATAAAACGTTTCGTTAAAAGGAACGTAGGTACGTACACTGAAAAAACCTTTAGTGATTTTAACAAAATGGATTTTGTTAACTGTTAATTAAGATAGAGATTACTCTATAGGATTTTTTACCGGGTTAAACTTATATTTGCTGAAGAAGGAACTTTTTTTGGATTCTCCGGTATATAGCAAAAGCTTTGTTCTAATTTTTCATTTGTTCTAAACTACAGTTTTAGTGCATGTATCTGTCAAAACCAAAAATGTAATTTTCTAAAAATATGCAAAAAAAGAGATTAGGAGAAATAAGAGAATCACCAGATATTCATAAAAAAGGCCAAATTAAGATTAAATCCCACTTCTGTTGTTTTTTAAAGAGTAATTGGCAGCAAACAAAGTGTAGTAGGTACTTTCGGAAAAACAGAAGTACACGACAAACGAAATTAAACCCGATCATATTGAATTATTGAAATAAAATTTTATAATTTTTGTTAACGTAGGTGCATAAATAATTTTTAAATTACAATTTTATTATTAATTTTATTCGTTTTATTATATTATACACAGTGGTGTAACTAGCCTTAAGTGAACCCTGTTTCGCGCCTTTTTTTGAAAATAAGCAAAATCACTCGCGTAAATAAAATATACTTGAAAATAACGAAAATAACAACACACATTAAAAAACTAAACTAAAACTAACTAAAACAATATTCTAGTGGTGAAATTCACACTTGTCTTGCCTTTTTTCGTCAAAAGAATTTATGATGTCATACATAACTGAAGAATATTTTAGTTCTCAATCTCTTCTTTTTCTATTAGATCTACAACAATCCAGAAGAAGCTTTACAATCACTGATCTTCTTTTACACAAATTTCAAGTGAAAAGTAAGAACCAAAGAAACTAGCAAGCAAATTAACGAACGAATTTATGTAATAAAGTATTTAACTATTTCTAGAGATATAGAAACTCGCGAAAAGAAATCACAAAAAGCTGGAACGGTACTTAATTTTTTTTTTTATATGTATCCATGTGTAGGTATATTCCACTTTTCTCAATTAATTAATTATTGCTTTCAAGTCCAGATTCCTCTTTTGATTGCTTTTTATTTTGCCTTTATTTAATTTGCTCCTTTTACCTTATGCCTTCTTTCTTCTGCTTTTATTTTATTTTTTTTTCTGTCCTTTTGACTTCTTTTCCTTCTGCTGATCTTTGCTATTTTGATTTATGCACGCCCGTCTGTCTGTTCATCGTTCAGTCCTCACAATAAATCGGGCAAATTCTTCGTAGGTTTCCCATACAAAAATTTTGTTTTTACTACATCGGAATAATTTGGCATCAAACAACAGATGCATTTAGTTACAAGTTGAATTTTCATACATGCATTATCGCGAGTACCAAAAGAGAGCTTTTATTGGATATAGAGACGATATATGATCCTATGGCTTATATCACAATATCAACAATCATTTTAATGCAATCTGTTTAGTTAAATGGATTAGATTGAAATGCACAGCTATTAAAAGGCAGATGAGAAGAAATCAAAGCCAATATCTTAATCGTAAAAAAACCTTGAATTCCTCGATGGATTGAGACAACAGGCAATAATAAGGCGAGTTATATGCATTCAGTGATGCTTCTCAACAAGCCTACGCTGTGGTGATATATTTTAAAACTGTTCATGAGCAATGACAAGCGCAATACCGCATAATTATGGGTAAATCGAAAGTCGGACCCATAAATACAATTTTCTTTCCTAGGTTTGAGCTATGCGTGGCACTATTAGCAGCCAGACTTACTAAATATATAAATGGAGCTCTGGAGCTACCGAAGACGGAAACTCATATGTGGACAGACTCATCTATAGTTTTAGCAGAGATTCGAGGTCAAATGCACTACCTTTGTTTCTAACAGTAAAGGTGAAATTATTCAGACTGTGGGAAATATTCCACAGCAGCATGTGCCTTCAAATCAGAATTCTGCTGATCTATCGACAGGCCTACTTGGTAATGAAATTATTGAAAATCAATTATGGTGGACAGGACCCTACTGGCTGTGTTGAGGTATAGATGGCACAAGAACTAGATGTTGCATTCAGTACCAAAAAAGTATACAACATTTATATGGCTGGGTGGTCCATTCCGGAATGGAACACAATATTAGAAATGATGTACATATACGTCGAGTGATTCATAATTTTTCGTATCTAAAGTGTTGAGGAAGTTGATCAAATCTATACAAAACTGCAATTATAAAAATATTTGCTTTCGGCACGGTCTAAAATATGTTATGGTCCATTCCAGAATGCACTAACCTTTTCACAATCTGAATACTCTGCTCTAGTATGCCATGCGAAATCTAGTTCTTGTGCCATCTATGGTAGAGGTAAAACTGAATGGCCAATTACTGTACAGATTTCTAATGCAGTTCGAGAGATTAAGAAAACTGTAAAAGTTTACTTTACTACCGAGTCATGTGTTTACCTACAAATTTTGGAAAGATTTTCTACATTCGCGTAGCTTATTGAGGTCACAGCTTACTATTACAGATTTATCCGTCAAGCAAAGTAACAAGTCAATTAGTACAATTGGCTTACCACAGAAGAATGGGAGATAAGTTTATGCTCCTGAGTAAAAATTCTCCAAAACATCGCATTTTGGCAAGAAATAGCTAGATTAGAAGAAAAGACACTAATTGATCCATTTTTAGACCAACAAGGTACGTTACGTGTCGACGGAAGACTTCAGAGCTCTGTTCTTAACTTTAACGAACGTTATCCCGTGATATTACCTAAAACTAATAAAACTAATACCTAATAATTAACTAAACTGATAACTACTACAACATTACCATTGCTTGTGTTTTCATGAGGAGTTCAGTTACTGGTGACATTGCTTCGGAAAAGGTACTGGCCTCTCGACGCTCGGAACACTATTCGACATCTTTAGGTACATTACATGTTATCGTCAAAAGCAGTTCATTCAGAAGCTGTCAGCGATTTAACTATATCAGCATTCATATAGCTGTCTTGCGTAGATTTGTATCTCGTAGACCTTTATGCAAGCACATGTACTCTGATTGTTTCACCAATTTTATAGGAGCTAATTCTTATTTGAGAGATATCCAAAACCATCACCATGAAATTGGAAGTAAGTTAGCATGTGAAGGGAGGCAGGTGTAAAATCTGACAAATTTCATCTGCGACGCATAATTGGTAATTCAGTATTGACCTTCGAAGAACTCACTACAACAATAACTCAAGTTGAGTCATGTATGAACTCCAGGCCTTTATGCCCACTTACTGCAGATTCATCGGACTTAACAGCTCCAGTCTACTGCACCACCTCAAAAGGATTCTGCGGAAAGAAGCGAGAATCGCTTAAACAGATGACAATTTTGTCAAAAAATACTACAATATTTTTAAAGTCGATGGAGTGGACAATATTTAATGGACCATTCAACAACCCAAAACTCTCGAGAATACTTCCCAAGCCATGAAACAGAAATCTATATGTGTGCGTTCGGAGTCCGTTCTCTAAAATCTTCTATAATTATGGTTATGGAAAAATGTCAAACATTGACTTTATATATGCTATAGAGCCTAACCTACTATCCATACAAGAAAATAGTCTTCTTGTAACTTACAGCTTGGATCATTACCTTCCCAAAGGCTACACTTCCTATATACCTTACTTAACAAAATAATAAAATAGTTTTGATTACAAAGTAAACTTACCATTTTACGCTCAATACCTCTCCAGCTGAGTGATAATTGCATGTGTGTATGTGCAGCCGGAATCCGAATCTGTAGGCAGCTACATTCGATATCATCAGCCCCACGGCATCTCATGACGGCACAGTGACATTACAATGACTACTCATCTGAGAATTTTTGTTTGAGAAATCGTAGTCATTAGGTTAAGATAATTTATTTTAAATAATTTTGTTAGGAAAGGTATGAAAATTTTATTACGGTTCGGCAGATAAGAAAGCAGCCTCAAGATTATCAGAACACCATTTCTCTGTATGAATAGTAGTTTAGAGCGGGGCAGCTAGTCAAATCAAACTTGTGTCAGTTTTACATAAGAACACGGCAAATATTTTAGAATGTAAGGACTACGTTGTGCCTCGCATTGGGTAGGGATGGAGTCTGTTTCATGGCTTGTGAAGTATTCTCGAAGGTTTTGAACAACCTAATTTGAATAAAGGAGACATGGTGTTAGTAAAAGATGACCAAGAATTTTAGATATAAGGTATCCTGGTAACTGTGGTCTAGTGCGCGTCGTTAGTGTTCGTATGAAAGAAACAATCGTTAAACGACCAATTACAAAAATCGCGCGTTTACTTTTTAAGGACAATGAAGTACCTACATAATCGTGTTGATGCACTTTCAGTGAACAAAAGCAAGATAATCAGTGAAATCATTTGAGTTCAAACCCGAAATTTTATACATTGTGTTATATATTGAGCATAACCACTACCACTAATAGTCCAAATAACTACTCACTTTTATAACTTTGTCATATCTATTTAATTCAAAACTGGGATCCATTACTCTTCAACTATCCACGCTCATGTTGATTTGCACAAGCAGTTCGAGTATATTCAAAAGTTCATGTGCAAGGATAACAGTATTAAGATAACGCATGAGTTTTAATTGCATTATTTACATCTCTAAGAATTTCTGTATATTGATAAATTAAATCAGTTAGCCTTTTTTAACTTAACTGTCTATGAAAAAATCAATCAAGGAGACATGCAATTTTTTGACACAAAAAGTTTTTCTTTAAAAAAGATAAAAATAATAAAAAATAGTTAAGTTGTGAAATAAAGAAGTTTTCTTAATTTATCGAAATCCCACATATCTTTAAAGTTGTGAACCCAAGGAGATTTCTGTATTCAGTGAAAATAATACACATACGCATTCTGAGATTTATTTAAACCATTAACAAACGAGTTTAAACTTTAAGCAAATAAATTTAAACCATGAACAAATGATTTCAAACCCTTACAAATAAATTTAAACCTTAAACAAATGATTTTAAACCCTTAACAAATATATTTAACCCCTTAACGAATGAGTTTCAACTGTTAACAAAAAGACTTAAACCTTTAGCAAATATATTTAAACTCTTAACAAATTTATCTATATTTAAAATATTTTATTTCAACTGAAGTAAGCATTTCATACAATTTTGCTCAAATTTTGATAAATAAATAATCTGCAATACTTCTGACTTTTCAGTGCAACAGTTGATCATCCCCTGCCTCAAGGAATAAGTAAAACCAAATCCAAAATATAGTTGAATAAGCCTTTATTTTAGAAAACGATTTTTCGATAGGGTTTAACCTTGGCGAGTAAGTAGGCAAAAATTTTAGTGTTAAATATTTTTGAGGTAATACAACACGAACTTGTTATGTTTCGTGTATTCTAGCATTATCCATAATTAAAAATGAGTCACAAAGCATTGGATTTGTTTCCAATTTTTTAACAAGTTCGCGCAGAAATAGAGAAAGCCTATCGGAATTGCAACTTGAATTTGCAAATTCTTGGTTATTTATAGCAGCAATAAGTGTATCGTTTCTGCCCTCTAAATGTAAATTTTTGCACTGTAGTGTTAAAATTTCAACTGCTCAGACTTGCTTTCTTTGTGTACCTAGAAAATTTTAAAATTTGTGCAAAAAATGTCATATACAATAATTTCAATATTTAATTAAATGCAAAATGAAGAGAAACTTTGTGATTGTACCCATTAAGTCAGGGGAGAAAGTATTTTAAATATGTATTTGGTGCGCATTTACAAGCAGTCGTTTTAAAAATATTATTTTTATATTCTCATTTGAATTTGATTAGAGTATAAATTTGAATTTTATTAGAGCTCTAGGCGGGGGGCGATCGCCCCTATTGCTCCCCGCTGTATCCAACCTTGCCAGATGTAATATATTTACGCCTAAATTTACGGACTTTTCCTTCTTACTAGTCCCTATCAATTAAAAGCTCGTTCTTGCATTTTTGCTCTAAACAAAACTTTTCTCTGTGCTTACCTATTTATTTGCCAACATTTTCAACGGGAAAAATCTTATTTCGTGGAATTTATTCGCAGCTACAATCCGTATGAGAAAGGTATTCCTTTGGTAAATTACTATAGCATAAAGAAAAGAAAAACGAGTAGATATATATAGATATATATACATACTGTTTTGCGTAGTAATGTAAGTCTTGCCTTTCCTAGGATTTAGGATTAAGGTTAATTAAGAGAAAAAAAAAACAGAATTATAGTACCTACGTATCCTAGCAATAGATATTGTTTACTTATGGATAATGGTCTAGTTGTAATAAGTGTTGTGATGACACATAACGCTATGGAGTATTAGAATTTCAGTTCTTCCTCTATCACTCTCCTGAAGCCCCCTTTCATCAGCGATAATTGTATAAGTTTCGCTCCTCCGCAATTTTCAGGTCACAAGAGAAATTGCACACCTTTGCCGGCCAGTCAAGCGAGGCCGGGGAAAGTCGAGGAGGACAGTCTATCTGTGTCCTCACTTAATTACAAGGTAGGTGACATAAGGGTCCTTTCAGGACCGGATGTGTGTGCTGCATGGTTAGTCAGGCACGAACATTTTTTGTGTATATGGTGCGTAGCAGCGACCGGTAGGTATTTGGGTTACCCACCGCACAGCTCTTCCGCAATAGTCAAGGTGCTAGCGTGCTGCCCTGTATGCAACACTGTTCACGGCATGAGCTGTCAGCTGATGCTGACACTTAGTTTCTAACTCGTATGCTACTAGAACATATCGATTAAATATGTACAATCATAAGATTTGTAATCTTGTGTCAACCAGCAAATAAAATATAAATAAATAAATTAAAAAAAAGATTAAAATATTTTACTATCAAAATTAAATCAAGTAAGATTGCTTTAATTCTTCGGCTTACAGCGGTACGAGTGGTATAATTTGAACATTAGTTGCTTTTGCGAAGGTATTATCACAAAATGCAGACAATATATCCAGAAGAAAAAATTTGGTTCGAATAATGCTGAAACGTAATGGATACATTCCGCCTGTTGGCCTCTTACGGGCGAAAACGAACCATTAATTCTAATCTATGACAAACCCCATAGTTCCACTTACAACAGTAGAACAGAATAGTATGACAAGGAAATATAAAAAAATATTTTACTATCAAAATTAAATCAAATAAAATTACTTTAATACTTTGGGTAACCGTGGAACGGGTAGTAAAATGACAACAAATGACAACATTTTATTCAGTTTTAAGGCGGATGCTACACACTATAGTCGAAAGCAACTGCAAATCGACTTCGTCGCGACCAGAAGTTACATAGATCCAGATCTAGACCCTGAGTCTGATAGGTTTTACAATTCCACATTTATGCAACAACGTCTGAACATCTGAACATCTGAACAAGTTTGTCATCAAGTAGAGAGAAAGAAAATTTTATTACTAGATAAAATATTCAAAAAGAAAACAGAGACGCTTTTGGGAAGTTATTAATTAATTAATTAAGAATTTTATAGCCTACATCAGGATTTTTCCTTTTAACGCCAGCAGGAATCGAAACTTATTTTATTGAATAATTCAAGGGGATAGTTTTATCGGCATATGCGTCAAACTCCTCGAAGTAGTTGAGGTGCGAAGAGTACAGGCACCTCAACTACTTCGAGGAGTTTGACGCATATGCCGACAAAACTACCCCTCAAATTTGGGACGTGTGTGATATAAAATTAAACCTCTTGCAGAGTGCTATTAAATGGCATATTTTCTTTTCTTCTGTAAGAAACTTTATAGCAGACTTCGGATATCGTAGAAATGCGTGATTTTTGAATTTGTGTACAGAGGGGCATGTAGTTTGGTGCGCGGGGCTGATGTTTTTTAAACTCTTAAGCATTTTGTTTCACATACTTCATGGGAACATTTCAATTTTTTTGATATGGAAGTATACTTATATTAAAGTGCGATAATCCTCTAAGCTTCTTATCGCAGAGAAAAATTACACTATAACGTTCGCAAGAGAATGTAGATGCGAATTAAATGCATATATAAGATCCATTATGTGCCGTTATATGAATTTTTAGTAGTGATGTTTCGCGCGATTTGGAGGAAGGTTAGCAATTCATCTTGCGTAAACTATAGCTCCCCTTTTCAGATTATCATATTGCTATTACAAGTAATTATTCAAGTATCAAAATCAATGAAGTTAATAATATCCACTATACCTAAATATTCATCGTTAAAGAAATCAGCCATGTTTACTTTTAAATCAAGCACATGCACTGCACTACAATCCTGGAAATCATATCTTTAATTTAGCAAATATTGCCTTCCGCATCATTAAGAAAACACGTAAAAAATTTAACCATCTATTTAATTCTTACCAGTTACCATGTATATTCAATACATATTACATAGGTATACCCCACTGGTCCGCCAGAATCTCCAAATAAAAACAGTAACTCTACATTATCTTGCAATTAAACAGAAACGTACATAATATTATCAGATAGTCATTATCATATCCTTGCACAACATGAATAAAATATATTAAAAATACGTTTAAATTAAATATCATTCATAAATAAATTGCACTAAACAGTAATAAATAACTATTTTTTTTTTCACAGCAATTTCAAGCATGTAAGAGCCGACAATTTCGCAGGAAGTTAGAATTCCCTCAATAAACAAAGGGACAAAGGATCATCATGTATGACTTAAATAATCAGAAATATATGAGAAAATGTGCGTGGCATCAAACAGTTGGCCGGAAGTGTATGTACACAAGGATAGTTTCATTGCAAAATAAGAAATGCTAGAACTCAGGTTAAAATTGAATGTTTTACGAGTATTTTAAAATTATATTATCTGGTTCGAGTTTGAAATCTTTGTAATGAAGATTTTCTTTATATCACTGAAAAAGAAAAAAATAGTTTTTATTTTTCTTTAGTGCATTTTATTTATTAAAGTTAATTATTTTATAGGCTTTTTTATTTTTAATATACATATTTCATTTCAGGGTTCAATTTCACACAGTCTGTAGTCACAAGGTCCCCTAAGAAAGCAATTTCTTTCTTAAGAAATTTAGACTTGTCTAATTGTCTCTTTAAGAGTTGGACTCAACATATTTTTCCTACAAGATCTTTTAAGATGTTATTCATCACGCGTTGGGAGCTCAATGTAGCTTTTTTTAGACTAGAGGGTATTCTAATATACTCAATGTCCTCCTTCAAGTGTAAAGTCTATTTTTTGGGTTTTTTGGAATCATTTTTCTGATGCAATCAGGTCCAAGTTTTCGGTAGCCTATGACCATTCGCCAATTATGTTTTCCACTGGGTACAGTTTTTTTGAGACCAGCCATTCCCTTTAACTCGTACACGAATTTGTCTATATATTTCTTTACTATTTTCGACACTCTCGTAGACCCACTTTTCGTCATCACAGCGAGCTGAAATTTGGCACCTTAGAATATAGAGACAACAGGAAGTGTTGATTACTGTAAAATTCGTGTGCATGAGCGTGGATTTTTCAGAGTATCATGAAGTAGCTCAGCATTATATTCAAGAAAGAGACAACTCTATGTTTAGCTGTCGAAATATCAAAAAAATCCTTCCTCCACCGAGATTTGTTTACGTTTGTGCGAAATTCCCTGAGTATGATGGCGTAGTGACAGTGAATAAGAACATTTTCCATGGGAGCAAACGTAATATTTTCAACCATATATCTTGTTGCTCCGCTCTCTGTATTGATTCTACTACACGGCTGTACTGAGCGTTCACTACAGGGGCAACAGATACTAACACAACCAGAATTTGACTACACAAAATTTGACTTATAACACTTCCTGTACTCTCTATATTCTAAGTTTGGCACACAGGTTCATGTCGCATGACAATTGAATCTATCAAAATTTGAAATTTCCATGGAAAACCCGAAAAATCTGGAAAAATCATTTGAAAATTTGGTGCAAATTTGATTAGTGATAAATCCGTTTCAGGAAAATGCAGTGTTCCGATTTTCCGAAAAAAATTTCCGGAATTTTCCTACTTTTCCGGAATTTTTTTCTAAATTATGCAGGATCAAGTTCCCTATCAACTGGCATCATTACTTTCTCTCCGACAATGGTGAAAACTTGCAGAAAAAATCGAGGAAAATTCATGTAAAACGCTTTTCCGGAGTTTTTCAGACCAAGGAACCGTTTGAGCGTTGCTTTTGTGGAAAACTCCATGGAAAACCCGGAAAAGTGGGAAATCATCGGAAAAATGTTCATCGTTATGATTAGTGATAAATCTGTTTCAGGAAAAATGCAGAATTTTCCAATTTTTTTGGAAAATTTTCCGACTTTTCCGGAAAATTTTCCGACAGAAAAGTTTTATAAGCTATGCGGAATCATTTTTTTCCGTCCTACAGGCATCAATACTTCCTCTTCAACAATCATGAAAACTTGCATGAAAAATCGAGGAAATTTCATGTAAATTTTTAAAAAAAAATTCGTAGTAATAGTTACTACTAAAAGTCTGTGGAAAACATGGAAAATCGGGAAAATTCATGTTATATGGGATCAAGTTGGAATACAGCTAAAAAGCGGTGTTTAAAACATAATTTGAATTTCAGAAAACCGTTGCAGTATTCCAACGATTTGATACTCGAAAAATGTTTGTTTTCGGATCGGCACCAAACATGACTTAAAAATTGTTTTAAAATATCTCCATGCAGCACGTAATAACAATTTAGTTAACATGAAAAAGGCAGAAAATAAAATAAGTAAAAAACAACTGAGGCCAAGCCGCATGAAAAAGTAGAAAATAAACTTTTCTTCACACACAGAGGTGGACTCAGATTTTATTCGCTGACAATCACCGATATATTTCAGTATGATCAATCAGAGGTAATCTCAGATTTTATTCGCTGACAATCACCGATATATTTCAGTATGATCAATCAGAGGTAATAAGTGATTTGATTCATGAAGAGAAAGAATGTTCAAGAGAAATGTCCCAATCGAAAAATCTGAGACCACCTCTGTGTGTGAAGAAAAGTTTATTTTCTACTTTTTCATGCGGCTGGCTTGGCCTCAGTTTTGTTTGAAAACTCGTTTTTTACTTATTTTTAAAAATTTTTAGGTCAATCCAGACTGGGTAAAACTATGACGAATAACGCCCTCCTTAAACATTTCGCTATATCTTTGAATTTCCTTTAGATGTACGTATGACTTTAATTCTTCAATTAAGAGCTGTTCAATGAATCCACTCTGTGATCTGTTGAGACGAGATATTAGAATTGGCCATACATTCTATATTGAGCATATTTATTTCTGAATATTCACTTAATTGGAATGTGTTGACTTTAATATTTTGTTCTAGGAAAATTGTTTGTTCGTGATCAAATTCAGATCGCGGTGTACAAAAAGCTTATCTATATTTTTTCACGAATTTTAGTTTCATGTAATTCCTTTAAAATTTGAGAAATAAATATTATGAAAATTCTTTGTATTCTATGTAGTTTCTTCCTTGAATCAAAGTAAGGACTTCAATAATTTATGCGGTGGGTATAAAAACCTAAAGTTATCATATCATTAGGTAGTCAGAAAAATGAAGGTAAGCAGAAGTACTGAGAAATTTTAAAATTTTTTTGAGGAGCGGTAGCTTTGGTATCATAAACGATTAATGTGTGAGTACTGGAATAGGTTTCTAAAATTGTCGGCGACGACTGCCTTATAATTTCCTAAGTATTGTCAGAATATCTAAACCATTTTTTCATGGTTGTAAAGCATTTTATCTTCTTTAAGATTGTTTTTTAATTAATAAAAATCACTTACCTACATCTTAAAAATTAATGCAAATATACAAAAATGTATGCTTTAATTTTTGTTGTTAGCTTGAAATATTATTATAAATTATCAATCTAATAAATAACATATTATTACAATAAAGAATTTCTATTTATATGTAATAATTTCCATTTTGTAAATATTTTTCTTACTTTGTGGCCGCACTAATCGCTCGCAACATAAAATGCATATCTTATGCCATGATACAAAGATTAACAAGTATGGCCGAATTATCTGTCAATTGGTTGCTTGCCAGATTTGGCGACAATTGTCACAAATTTGTTCGTCTCAATTTCAATGGTCCTTATCAAAGTGAAAAAAATTTTCTTTGTGGAAATTTCTTTGTTTTCCCCCTAGCAGATAATTACTTTTCCCGAAGTGATTTAAACGAAGAAACTAATGTTTTGTTAGATATTTTCATATATTCAAAACTTATTTCAGTCAATAAAATGCGAAAAACTCAAAACAAATTGGCTCGAAATGACATTGTCACTTCATGCCGTAGCAACACAAAAAATTCCTCTCGAATCGACCATACCTTGTTATCTTTGTATCATGATTTTATGCCAAGATAATGTCAAAATTTCTCACAAAAAAACGAAAATATTGTGAAAACGAAATGTAACAATAGTTTGACATTTATATTGTACCACTATACCAGTTTTTATGGACAAAAATTTCACAAGAAACTGAACAAAGTGTAACAAAATTCCTTTGCATGACAAATAAAGTGCGATTGATTGCTGTCTGTCGTATACGTATTATTAACCAACATCAGACAATAAATTTCTCTGGCAAAAATATAGGCAAATTTCCAGTTTCAATTGCTTTTATTTTTTCCTGTTTTTAGATATTTTAAAAGTCCGAAATAAAGATATTAAAAATTTTCAGATATAAATAATTTTTTTTCAAAAATTCGTGTATTTTTTACAACTTGTTTTAAATACCTATATACAATTTATTACAGTTTGACAAAATGACGATATTGAAATGTCACAAATATAAGTGGATCAATTCTCACAGAATTTATTAACTTAACTGTGGCAATCTCAAATATTGTATATGTGACATCTTATGTGACAATTGGCGTCAACCCTGACCACAGCTTCAAATAATATTTGTGACATAATTTTGCCGACAAAATCAAATTTGTTGTTGTTTTGTGCTTATGTCATATCTGGCTACCCGGGTAGTTTCACTTTTTGTGAGATATCATCAGTTTATATTAATTGAAGTTTGTGTTTTACACTGATCCATTCTTGTCGACCAATATTTTTTCTCGTTTCTATTATGGCACCATTTTTTACGTTCCATGCTTTACCTATATCAGTAACATCAATAGTTATTTCATAAGCGTAATATTTGAAAAATTTACATAATATTGTTCGATTTTATCAAATGTCGTGTTGTATCGTAGACGTTATATGTATATTTACCAACAGTGAATGCGTATATAAGCCCTGCCATATACCTATTTTATTTCATGAAATGAATCTTTACTCATTTCAATGCAGCATGAATATAATGAAATTCTGGGAAAATGAAAAGCCTTAGTAGAATGAGATGAATTTCGGAATATTCTGATTTTCGAAATAAATAAAGCGGTAATTATAATGTGATAACATGTATGTATGTAAATATAAAGTAAAGAGCTGAGTTAAGGTAATTGACTACATTTAGTACAATAATTCCTTGTTATTTGCATATTCTCAATGCTTTTAAAATATCAACTATTAATATAAAAGTTTGTTTGCTGATCTGTGTAGAAAGACGCCCCAGATTTTGATTTTATCTATAAAGGTTACATTCGATACAATTACTGTAATGATTCATGGAGAAGTAGTGATCGATTTGTAAAAAATATTAGCAACCCCGGAATAAAAATGTTTTTACGATGACATCGCCAAGTCAAATAATTGTCGTCCTTGTTAAAAAAAAAACTACTATTGTTTCATAAAATGATTGAATTTAATTTAATTATTGATAATTATTGTTTGATTATATCAATTAGTAGGTTGAGTTCATGCGGTTCATTCGAGCATCACATCAACGTTTGACATTAGAATCATTACGTCCGGCATGATCCCTCACCCGTGCAATATTTAGATCTCTTTGTCATTCATTCTCGCCAATCGTGATGTTATATTATTAAAATTAACTAATGTTAGTCGATTTTTCACTTTTTTTTATGAAACGTGGTTGAATATTTTCACGCTTTATACCACTAATCACACATTCTGCCATAAAGAACATTCAACAGATGAGTGAGTAATCTAGGCGATGTGAAAGGCGATTTAAATGACACTAATGATAGTTTCTCATTCACGCGATTACCTTTCTGCTGCTGCCGAAGCTAATCACAATTTGTACATTTTCATAGTATAATCGTTAGCGACATGCAGTCTGCTTGAACTTGGCACATTTTCATAGGCTGCATGGAATTATCTTTCGTAACTAGAATAAATCGTGTACTTTGGATATAGTAGAGTGTAGCCGACTCGTTATCATTTATGCAACTAATAAAATTTAGTTGCAGTATGCAGCCTGCTTGGCGTTTCTCAATGTTTGCATTCCATTGTGTAATCAATTAAGTAGAATGCTCAGAAAGTTCAGTCCTCAGCTGTCAAACATAAGTATATATGCATGTAACTATATCAGACAAATTTCCATAGCTTATCTCAAGCGGAAAAAAGAACACCATTTTCTTATCATCGCCTTTGAGTTCAGGCCTTTTATTATTTTAGTTTTTGTGAGATTACTTATCTTCATTTTGATTAATATTTAAAAGAGCGGAACATAATAGTTTTCAGTACACGTTTTTGTATCCTTAAGTATCTTTTGTACTGATTTGTAATTGGCAATAATGTGCAAAGAATGTGAAGTCCTGTTTTTTAATATCATTTCAGCCTCTTGTATTGGTGGGATTAAATGCTACCATTGGATAATTTAGTTGTAGAGATCCTTTTAAAAGTTTTAATCCACGACTAGACACAGCTTTTTAAAATTTTTGCCTTTTTTAATGGTTATTAATTACATAAATATCTTGATTTAATATTTTAAGATTTCCATAGATGTGTGTATAATTATTAAATAGAATTAATTTGTTCGAACAATGTGTCCTGTACATATTTATATTAGCAAGAAAGAACGTTTTCTAATATTAAAGATTTTTATCAAAAGAATGTCTAATTATTAGAATGATGTTAATTATTCGGTCCTTATGATGATTAGGAAACTGTGAAAAATAACTAAGATTTTTTTTTATAAATTTGTAGTGTAGGGAAAACTTACACGGGTCAGATAATTAAAAGTTTTAATTTTAAAATTTCTCTTTTCCTATTAAAATTCGTTATCGTTGAATTATTCTTTTTCTAGTTTTCATTTCGTTATCATTCAATTACTTTTCAAAGCGTTTCATCGTTTTACCCGTTCAAGCTACAAAATCAATCTCCCCAAATCTTCTTGGTTCTCGAGCGCACTTACCTAACTTTCGTGACCCAATTCTGCGATCAAAAAGAATCAGCAGAATTGCACATACTTTCCTCGCTTATTTATAGCGTAAACAATTACTTGATGACAAGAGGTCAATGCTTTTTGCGAAGACACTGGATTGATTGCAGATTTATGCATGTTAATCCAGGTCGGGAATTTCGCAATTTGTGCTTTATTGCACGAGTATATACATGTATTCTTTATATTTCGATTACAGCAGTCTACGAAGTCGGAGGTATTAGACAGCCATAAGGGGGGGGGGGGGGGGATTAATCGAGTACATACCCAAATTCCCCTTTAGCGTGGTATTTTTTCCAAAACTGTTATTTCTGTCTCAAAAAAAGAAATACGTCTCGAAAATTCCAAACTTACTCTAAGAAAACGAATACTAGTGAAGATGAAATCTTATTCGATTATATCAATTCGACATGCATAAATATTGCTATCCATAAAAAACAGAAAAAAGCTGCATTGTTCTTCTTCGCCAACTTATTCGTTGCCCAGAGATTCCTCGAGATGGCTGTTTTGTTCAGTATGTCCTGTAGATGCATAGATATTACGATATCGTACGTCGAAATGAAGTAATTTATTATGACTTTTACTACTGCATGTAACTGCATTTACTGTAGCTACGTACTACAGACTACTGTATTTAGTTTTATAGCTACATATACTATAAGCTTATATGTAAGCAAATAGATTGATTATTCTAAATAAAAACGTTATATTAGCATAGTTAAAGTTGAATTGATTTTTATTAATTTGAAGAGGTTTGAAAACTGATATAAAAAAAATGTAATATAAAAAAAAAGTGTAATAAAGAAATGTGTTTTATTTATAAATAAATATCTAATTATTAAAATAATTATAAAAATTAAATTATATAAAAAACATTTTTTAAGAAAAGCCTTTATATAAAAAATTGACTAAAAAGTAAAAAATAATATTTTTCCTATCAAAAAATTACATTGCTCGTTGTATAGAAATAAAATTGTGCTTCGCAGAAACATCTGGAAAATATTCTTTCACATCACTAATGTACAATTATTTTGACCGCCCCAAAGCTTTTAGTTTCACGATGTATGAATCCAGAAATGTTAAGAAATGTTAACGAAAACTATTTTTTGATACTATAAAAATATATTTTATATAATTTTATTTTTTATTTATTACTCTGCACTACGATATTATCGAATATAATACATTTCTACCAGAGCGTCATCATTACATATTTTCTTTCGAGTAATTTTTATTTAGTCGAGTTCTGCAATGCGAAGCGCACCGAGTGTTTCTACTCTGGTAAGAGCGACTTATGCTTGGCCTTATATGAGTAGCTTTCATTCCAAATAAACGACTGCGTGGACTTACCTTGGATATTGTGTAAGATGACCATGATAAGACTGTTGGCAGTATTTTCCTTTCAACCATGTCAAAAAGAGCAGAGAGCTGCTAGGAATTTGGATTAATCTTGCGAATGCCATCTCTACCAAAGTCTACGATTCTATTCTACTCGTAAAGCCCTTTCATTTATCAAGGGGGGTGTGAAGAAAAAGCTATTCCGCCATCTTGAGGCATCCTCTATATTGAGTTAAGAATTACGTCAAGTAGCTCATCGTATTCTACTCTCAAAACTCTTTCATTTGATACCCGTATCAAAGTGATTGTGCAGAAACAGGTCATCCGCCATATTGAGGCGTCAGCCATATTGAATTAAGAGATTATATTACAATTTCAGTTGTAATTTAACAAATTAAATCTGCCGACATCTTGGGCAGCCCCGCAAAAATTAGATTTTTCACGTGATAGTGAAAACGGTCTTTCTTAGAACAGAGTTTTTTGGAATATTAAAGCTATATATGTAAATGATATGATATTTTTGGTAAAGTACTGTAAGAATATAGAATAGGGTAAGTAATTCTTGTTGTGAATATAGATAATCAATTAATCAATTAGGTAATTAATGTGAAATAAGAATTGGTTGAATCGTTTTTGGCTAGGTTATTGTTCTGTGAAGCAAAACAAGACTTTACACAATATGTGGAAACAGATTATGTCTAAACGGTAGCTCTAATAAAAGTTGTAGTGCATCGCATTTCATAACAAACTCAGAATTTTTGGGTGAAGGCCGCCACTGCGAAATCTGCAAGTAAATACCTAGATTAAGACTAAAAAAGCTAGAATTGGTCTAAGACCAATTATTATGGTACTGTAAGATGAATGCCCGTATGTAATTTCGCATAGTCACCCCAAAATCAAAGGCTTTGGTTACCTACGTTCCATGGTTAGGTATACATATATATAAATTGTTAGAATTAAATTGAAATGGATACTAATGAAGCATTTAATGCTTACATGGATTAGGGTTAATTCAGTACCGCGCATGCAGTGCCACTTTAGTATTTAACAAGTAAAATAGCTAGAATATGGTCTAAGAGCAATTCTTATGATACTCTAGATGAATGCCCGTATAAAATTTCTCATAGTCACCCATCTGTGCAAGTTTGATTTTTGAAGTTGTTTTTCGCATATATTTCTAGACTGGTTCGTCGGACAGTAAAAATTATTATAACTAATTTCATTGGATTTCATATTCTGAAGAACTTTTCAGTACAATAAAAACGTCTGGGACTGATCGGTATGATAGGTAGTAAAAACGTCTAAATTTTTGTATGGCAATATCTGTTCGAGTTTGCAAGAAATAATTCTCATAAAAATTAAATAAATGCAGACACCCACGAGTTCTGCTGGTAAAAATTGAAACATGATATGCAGCTTGTGCATGGAATGTACGTGCTATGCAGCTTGTGCATAGAATTTGCCTGATAAGCAGCGTGTGCATTGTACATAGAATTGTCGCGGTAAAAGTCGAAGGTACAGAGTAAGTAATTGGATATGTAGCTTGTGCATGGTCAAGCTTATCAATATGAAATTTTCTCGGTGCTGTGAACGACAGCAGAATTCGTGGGTGTGAGTAAAAGAGTAGGTACGTAGAATAGAATTGCAATGTACAAAATATTATTTAAGTCAGCAATTTTTATATATAAATTTAATTCGAATAAGAAATAAAGCGTAGTTGATAGAGAGATTTGGTTTTAATTGTACATCGACATCCAAGCTACCACGAAGCTCTGAATTGCCCCCTACCCAAGGTAAGGCAATCAGAACAAGCTCCAATATTTTTAATCACTGAAGAGTCTTGGTACAAGCACCAACGACTCTCGCATCAAAGTCAAGGTCCAAGTACCATTGACTCAACCAACGAATAACAATTGCATCGATAAAGGCAAAAGAGCCTTTAAACATTTTTGGTGACCCCGACGTGATCAAGTGCATCACTTGATAACGATTTCCTACCACAAGGAACCGCAACCAACTGGATGATCTATGGGGCCAGTTTTCATCCACAGATGCCCTTATTAAGACCAGACACGCTGACCAGACAGCTCACCGCTACTTCACCCAATCGTATTTTGCTGGGATCAAGGCAGTTTACCACATAGGCCGAGATCAGATATTAGGATTAATCAAATCCATCCCTCCAGAATCAGCACCACTAGCAGGAGAATCAAGTACCCGAGCGCAACAACAAGATAAACTTAGTGCCAATTCTACAGAACAAGAATTCGTAATTGGCTCAGTAAAAACAAATAGAAAAGACCAGATGTCTACCACTATGAGCGATTCAGCCAATAACGAAGACATGTTAACCAGATATATACGAAAACAGAAGGCTGGTATCCAATCATTACGCCACCTTCTGCAAGGAATAGAGTCAGGCGATCAACAGCTTCAAACCAGGCAGTATTATCAATGTAAAATCAATAGCATTGAACGATACTGGTCTCAGGTAGAGAGTTCTAACATGGAAATATGGCAGATGGCAGATGACCCGTCAGAAGTTGACTACAATGCTGAGGAATATTTCCAACTCGAAGACAGAATACAATCTACCATCATCCGGCTCTCTGAGAAATTGGCCTAGTGTACCACAACAAGAAGCAATGAGGCGACAAGTAGTGGTGTGGCGTTGAAGCTACCAAAGCTTATAATTCCCACATTCGACGGCGACTACTTGAAATGGAGCCAATTTTACGATTTATTTACACAGATGATACATAATCAGCACATGAGCAAGTGCCAGAAAATGTGGTACTTAAAGACCAACTTGAAGGGAGAAGCCGAGAAGCTCATTCGACACTTTACATTATCAGATGATAATTATACGTCTGCCTGGGATACATTGAAGTCTCGTTATGATAATAAAAGATTGTTGGTGACAGCGCTCATCGATAAACTGCTATCGCAGCCCAAACTTACCTCAGAAGGTGCGTCAACTATTAAAGCATTGCACGACTCAACGAGGGAATCCCTTATGGGCCTAGAAAATCTGGGTGTTCCCACAGTTAATTGGGACCCATTATTATTGCACATTTTAGTGAGAAAATTAGATAAAGCCACACATAATCTATATGAACAGTCGCTGGAACAACCTCGAGCCTTGCAATCAGTAGAGAAATTCCTCAATTTTCTGGAAACTCGCTTTCAGTTCCTGGAAGCTCTGGGGCAGAAGGACAAGCCAACGGATGACTCACGGCGAAAACTAAACCAAGTTCCCAGTAGGGTCAATTCATGTGTATCCACCAACTCACCTCAACCGACATGCATAGTTTGCAAGGAGAACCATCAGCTTTTTAGCTGTCATAAATTCCTGCAGTATACACCTGTTGAACGCTTAAGATTGCTACGGAAGAACAACTTGTGTATTAACTGCCTGAGGTCCGGACATTATGCAACCAACTGCACATTAAGGGGATGTACTCATTGCTCCAAAAGGCATAATACATTAGTGCATCTACAAGGCACACCACAAGAAAAATCGAGTTCATCACAAGCAATGACATCTCAACCTCAGCAACCCAAATTAGCTGAATCTACAAGCCAATCCATGACACTAGCAACGCAAAAGGTTAACCACCAGGAAGGTTATGTATTGCTCAGCACAGTTGCAATAAATCTTACTACACATGATGGAAAGGGTATAATGTGTAGGGCGATTCTCGATTCCGGATCCCAGGTGAATCTCATAAGTGAGAGAATCATCAAGAAACTAGGTTTAAAGGGAACTCCAGCCCTAATGCATGTGCAAGGCATCGGTCAATCGAAGCAACAAGCAAATAAACGAGTAAGCGTGTTAATCCAATCACGCACAAGTGGGTTTTCTGCCAGACTAGAAGCATTCATCCTCAAGCAAATCTTAGCACCACAGCCGAACCGAGAAATTGATATTTCAAAGTGGAAAATTCCATCCAATATCAAGCTGGCCGATCCTAATTTCAATACGCCAGACTACGTAGACCTATTGATCGGAGCGGAATTCTACTACCAGCTTTTATCGGTTGGGCAGATAAGATTAGGAGAAGGACTGCCAACATTACAGAACACTGTGCTCGGCTGGGTGTTGGCTGGTAAAATAGACCAGATGCCACAAAATCAAAGCCTCTGTTGTGTATTTAACAGAGACCAAGAAATGGACCAACAACTTGAAAAGTTTTCGACCTTGGAGGAAGCTTCTGATGAAAGGAAAACATTCACACCGTCAGAAAAGCGATGTGAAGAGCATTTTAACCAAAGTGTCAAAAGAAGTGATACAGGTCGTTTTATTGTCAAATTACCATTCACGGAAAATCCACAACAACTAGGTGAGTCTAGAGACATCGCATTGCGTAGGTTCTTGTCAATAGAGCGAAAACTTATGAAGAATAGTGAGCTCCGCTCCGAATATGTTGGGTTTATGAATGAATATCAAAACCTAGGCCACATGCAAGAGGTCGATGTTGAATCAATTACAAAACCATATTATTTCATTCCACACCATTGTGTGCTCAAGCCAGAGAGCACGACAACCAAATTGAGAGTTGTGTTCGATGCCTCTTGCAAAACATCCTCAAATATCGCATTGAATGACATACTTGCGGCAGGACCAACAATACAAGACGAACTATTCTCAATATTGCTCCGATTTCGAATACCACGCTTCGTCTTCACGGCCGACATTGAGAAGATGTATCGGCAAATAATGGTCAATGACGACGACCGAAAATTCCAACTAATTTTTTGGAGAATCAGCCCAAATCATCCTCTAAAATGCTTTCAACTGAATACGGTTACGTACGGAACTACCTCCGCTCCGTATTTGGCGACAAAATGTCTGCAAAAATTATCTCAAGAACATGCCGCTTCATATCCACTGGGAGCAGAGGTACTGGCTAGAGATTTCTACGTGGATGATGTGATCACAGGATCAGATAGTCTGTCTACTGCTTGTGAAATGCAAACACAACTGATAGCGTCACTGGCTAAGGCAGGATTCACGCTCCGAAAGTGGTGTGCAAACCACCCACGACTACTGAAAAGTATTCAACCAAAGGATATAGAACCACAGCTCACATTTGGCAGTGAAACTGAGGAGCAAATAAAAATTTTGGGTCTCACTTGGTTACCAAACTCAGACTCATTTTATGTCAAGACCACCAAGGTTGAAAGGAACGCAATCACAAAACGAACAGCATGTTCAGATATAGCACGGCTATTTGACCCACTTGGAATCATGTCTCCAGTAGTGGTTACTGCCAAGATATTCCTGCAACGACTATGGGCGTTAAAATTAGATTGGGATGCATCTATACCAATGGAGATGCATACACAATGGGTCAAGTTTCGTAATGACCTACAATCATTAAACGACATTAAATTTCCAAGACATGTACTGCCTGAAGAACTATCAAAATCCACGCAGATATACACGTTTGCTGATGCCTCCCAGAAGTCCTACGGAGCTGTAGTGTACGTCAGATCTCTAACCAAAAATAATCAGATCGTAGTACGACTGCTTTGTGCCAAGTCGAAGGTGGCACCAATTAAGCAAGTTACTTTACCTCGACTTGAACTATGTGCAGCTAAACTAGCAACTGAGCTCACCACTCGTGTCAAAAGAGATTTACATCTAAAAAACGAGCCGATTTATTACTGGACGGACTCGGAAATTGTCTTGGCATGGTTGAATTCATCATCTTCATCATTCCATACATTTGTGGCCAATCGAGTGGCGAGTATTCAGGAACTATCCAATCCTGAACATTGGCGTCATGTCGGCTCCAAGGAAAATCCGGCTGATATTTTGACCCGAGGATTAAACCCTGACAAGCTGAAATCTTGTAACTTGTGGTTTTATGGCCCTCTATTTTTACACGGCAGTGAATCATCATGGCCGCAACCATATTCAAAGAATATTGAGTGTGATTTAGAAAAGAAACAAACTGCACTGCCCATAACCACACAGCAGGATTCCACACACTTCATTCACAAGATAAATCACCATAATTCGTTCAAAAAACTAACCCGCATCACAGCATATGTAATACGTTTCATAAGCCGATTGAAACAGAGAAGCAAAAAGATAAGCACAACTAACACACAATCACTCATGGCCGAAGAACTCAATGAAGCTCTTATAGTGATTGTTAAGGTAATGCAGGCAGAGTGTTTTGACAGGGAGATTAATCAACTAAGGCGATTTAAACATCTAGACAAAAGCAGCTCATTGATTAGTATGGCACCTTTCTTAGATGAAAGAGACATCATACGCGTTGGAGGACGACTACAAGCTGCCGGCGTATCCTATGAGGCGAAGCACCCAATACTACTGCCGTATTCACATCAGTTCACTAAGCTTTTGATGACCAAAATTCACGTTGAAAATCTTCACGTTGGTCCACAGACTCTCCTGGCAATCACGAGACAAGTTTTGGCCAGTAAAGGGCAAAACGATTGCAAGATCCATCGTTCAAAATTGTGTGCGCTGTGCAAGAGCGAAACCAACAATGATGTCACAGGTAATGGGCAATTTGCCTCCTCACCGGGTTCAACCTGCACGGCCATTTACAAATGCTGGTGTGGACTTTTGTGGGCCAGTGTGGACACATTATAAGGTTAGAGGAAAACGTCCACAAAAAACCTACATTGCAGTGTTCTGCTGCTTTGCCACCAAGGCAGTTCACCTGGAAGTGGTGAGTGATTTGACCACACAAGCATTTCTCGGAGCTCTTAAACGATTCGTGGCAAGGAGAGGCCACTGTCGAAACATTTATTGCGACAACGCAACGAATTTCATTGGCGCCAAAAATGAACTAGAAGAGCTGAAGGAAACCATATATTCTGACAAGGCGAAGACAAAAATTGCTGCAGTATGTGAACCCAAGGGCACCGACTTTCATTTCATTCCTCCACGTGCCCCTCATTTTGGGGGTCTCTGGGAGGCTGCCGTTAAATCGGCTAAGCATCTACTTAAAAGGACAGTTGGAAATGCATCCTTGACGTACGAGGAGTTAGAAACCGTTGTTGTCGTAATATAGGCAATTTTGAACTCGAGGCCAATAACGCCTCTCTCATCAGATCCCAATGATCTATCAGCACTAACTCCTGGACACTTCTTAATAGGGGAACCGCTTACCAGCACAATTGATCCAAAATCAGAACTAGTAAAAGCCAATCTTCCTACTAGATGGAAATTGGTCGCCCACCTGAAAAATGAATTTTGGAGCGGTGGTCCAGATAGTACCTGAATGAATTACAACAACGCACTAAATGGAAGACGTCAAGCCAAAATATCGAAACAGGAACGTTGGTCGTCATTAAGGAGGACAACCTGCCTCCACTTAAATGGCCACTAGGAAGAATAATTAGCGTCATCAAAGGTGACGACGGTGACGACGGCTTCGCTCGGGTGGTTGATGTCCGAGTAGCAAACAATGTCCTGCGTCGACCTATACATAGGTTGGCACCGCTTCCCATATTAAATGAGGAAACACCTTTGGCGGATGAATCAATATTAAGAGAAACTAGTACCAGTACTAAAATAGACTCAACCATTTCAAACTCGGCATCAACACGGCAAGACCGGTCTAGTTTAACGGCGGCAAATAAAATTCCACGAAAGAAGGCACGATTGTCAGCAGGGTCCGCAATCAGCATGCTACTAGTGCTTTATTTGTGCCTACCATTAAGTATAGGATCACCTGTTCAAATAACGCCATTCAAGTCTCAGCCAGGGCTCCACTTTGAAAACCTTGGCATCGCGAGCGTGATTTCTAATGAATGGAACCGCATTGTCTATTATAATATGACACCCTATTGGAGAGAGTTCGAAGGTCTGCTGAATGGAAGTCGTGTGTTACATGACCTCTGCAATTCAATCACTAGAGAGAAATCATGTAGAACTATAGTGACACAACTGGAGCATCTAAAGGCAGAGCTGTCCAGCAATAACGAACTATTAAGGCCACAAGTGGATGTCGAAACAAGCCGAACTAGGAGAGGAGCCGTGAATTTTGTCGGAAACATCGCCAATGCATTGTTTGGAGTATTAGATGCTGATTACGCTGAGAAGATGTCTCAGACGATTGAGGATGTGAAGTCAAATGAAAACCACCTTCTTAATCTGATCAAAAACCAAACAACAATTATTGATTCGACTGTGAACATCATTAGGAAAAATCACGAACAGTATACCAGCCAGTATAAAGAAATAGATTCAGAGTTGGCCCAACTTGCCAACTTTAGTCAATTTACTGCAGAGGAACTTCAGCAAGAAAGACTAACCCTCCTGTTTACATCGCTGTCCATACAGACAATTCTAGTAGCGTCAAATATACAGAGAGTTCAGTTCGCTATCATAGATACGCTTACTGACACTCATAACGGACGAGTTAGTCCCCAATTGATCTCACCCAAACAACTAACACCATCAGAAACCACTTATCACCGTCATTAAGACTCCCAGTGAGACCAGATGATGTTCGCAGCTTATACAACTTACTGAAGGCAGCAGCACGAGTCACAGCAAGACACATTATCTTTAAGCTCAGTCTGCCATTGCTTTCACCTGAGGATTTTGAACTGTTTCGGATAATACCGATACCAGTACTCATCAATGGTACCTTCATCAGAATTACTCCATCATCTAAGTTTATGATCATCAACCTACATCGGGATCAATACTTCCCTCTCACTGAACCAGAAGTACAATCGTGCATCTCCATCAATGAAGGTCATCATTT
Organism: Dioctria linearis; assembly: GCA_963930735.1. Lineage (NCBI taxonomy): Eukaryota > Metazoa > Arthropoda > Insecta > Diptera > Asilidae > Dioctria > Dioctria linearis. The sequence goes on along the minus strand of OZ005740.1, from coordinate 216,421,820 downwards.
ATGTAAACAAACTCATCCAATTTACAATCGAGGGTCAAGTAAAAGCTCCTGTGAGGTAAATTTGATAAATGGATTATCACCAGCGTCATCATGCCGCATCGTTGACATCGGAGATGAGCCCCAGTGGATCCAACTAAACAATCCAAACCAATGGATATTTGCGATCAAGGAAAGGGCATTGGTGAAGGTCGTTTGTGGCACCAACGTCACGACAACAACAATGGAAGGATCGGGTATTATGAAGCTACAAGAGCATTGCATGATAAAACAGAACGAAGTTACGGCTCAGGGTCACAATATCTACCCAACTGTCAATAGGATGTCCTACACTCCAATAAGTAATATCACAGACATCGTGAAACCAGAGGAGTTGGAGGCTGTAATACACAAGGCATCACCATACAAGGCTCAGTTTCGAGAACTGGAGGAAGTCAAACAACGCCTCGATCAACAAATCACCAACAGCGAGCTACCCAATAGACTCCAGGCACATGATGTTCATCAGTATGCCGTAGGATATATAGCGATGTTGCTAGCAGGCACTATCGCTGTATGTCTGACATGGAAGTGTAAAGCTAATAGCTGGAATTGGTACCGAAACCCGGATGAATGCCCAAAACCAAAACCTCATCCCAGACGGATCATTGCAGACCTTCCACAACCAATCCCTCATCCAAGCCGAAGATCGGCCGGGGATTTTGAAATAACCATCGAGAACCAGCCATAGTTGGACTACCGTCCAACGCGGGGGAGGATGTTCGAGTTTGCAAGAAATAATTCTCATAAAAATTAAATAAATGCAGACACCCACGAATTCTGCTGGTAAAAATTGAAACATGATATGCAGCTTGTGCATGGAATGTACATGCTATGCAGCTTGTGCATAGAATTTGCGTGATAAGCAGCGTGTGCATTGTACATAGAATTGTCGCGGTAAAAGTCGAAGGTACAGAGTAAGTAATTGGATATGTAGCTTGTGGCATGGTCAAGCTTATCAATATGAAATTTTCTCGGTGCTGTGAACGACAGCAGAATTCGTGGGTGTGAGTAAAAGAGTAGGTACGTAGAATAGAATTGCAATGTACAAAATATTATTTAAGTCAGCAATTTTTATATATAAATTTAATTCGAATAAGAAATAAAGCGTAGTTGATAGAGAGATTTGGTTTTAATTGTACATCGACATCCAAGCTACCATGAACTCTGAATTGCCCCCTACCCAAGGTAAGGCAATCAGAACAAGCTCCAATATTTTTAATCACTGAAGAGTCTTGGTACAAGCACCAACGACTCTCGCATCAAAGTCAAGGTCCAAGTACCATTGACTCAACCAACGAATAACAATTGCATCGATAAAGGCAAAAGAGCCTTTAAACAATATCAAAAAGGAGATTGCCCGATTTAACCCATTTTTATACCCTAGATGATACAGTATACGTAAAAACCCTAAATTTTTTTTATAGCAACACCACGAAAAGTTACATTTTCTGACACCTTTGGCAGATTTAGTCCATTTTTGAAGCTTTATTTACTATTACGCTGTGAAAACATTGTGACGAAATTTCAACGCTCTACGCGAGCGCACTCTCAGGCAGTGCTCAAATTCTATATAGTGGAAAACGAAATTTTTGTATGGCAACCCTACTAAGGAGTTCCCACATTCGACATATTTTCGAACTTAAATTTACTTATTTTTAAAAGCCCGTGTGTTAATTTCAGCTCTCTAACTGAACATGTTCTCGAGTTATCGTGACATGCAAAAATTAAAATAACTTCTATTATTATGCGTGGATGTTCAACCCATTTTTCTCTACTAGCATTATTTCGGTGCATTACAAACGGAATGACAAACTTAGTATACTCTATGATTTCATCTAGTCCTAGGGTATAAAAAAATGAAAGGAATATGCGGTGACATGGTGGCTGAAAAAGCTCTGAAAGCAGTGTTGGGCGTAATCTGATTGCAGTGTAATTTAATTACAGTAATTACAGTTTAGTCAAATTACAAAGTAATCTAATTAAATTGTATTCGATTACATATCAATCAGATTACTTATGAGAGAATATGTAATTTATCAAATGTGTAATCTGTTACAATATAATTAGATTATTTTGTAATCTAATTACATTGTAACAGATTACTTTGTAGATTACTTAAAAGTAATTAATAATATAATAAAATGAATTGAAAGAAAATAATATTGTTCTCGCACGAAATTAGTTTTAGGGAGTTTTATGAAGAATTATAATACAAATTACTTAAATGTCTTAAATGTAATCACATTAATTAGATTAACATGTAGTGGGATTAACTTGTAATCGATTAATGTGTAATCAGATTAACTTGTTATCACATTACACGTTAATCGATTACATAATGTAATTATGGAAATGGATTACATTAGTAATCTGTTTCAAAGTAATCTGATTACAGATTACATAGTTAATTGTAATTGTTAATCATTAATCAGATTACATTTTGCCCAACACTGTCTGAAAGTTAGTTCTTTGGATTTGAAGAAAAGTGATCAATTCACGGGGATAGTCGGTGACTTGATAGTTAAATTATGTATAGTAAAAATAGATGTACGCGATAAATTACTAGTTAAATATATTATAGTAAAAATAAAAGTGTAGCACGAATTGTGAATTCCTAAATAGATACACGGGCGAAAAACTTTTCGGCTGAAGATAAAACATAAAAGTTGTGATTTTCTTAAAAATCTAAGATAAATATACTATTTTATTAGTAAAATTATAAGTTTATCCTATTTCTTATGATTTTATTAAAAATTTTAAATTAAAATTAAATCCTTCAATAAATTCAAAAAACCAATCTTAAAATAGTCATAGAAACTGAAAATGTTATAATTTTACTTTAATGCTCCGCACATTAAAATGTTTAGTAAAATAAGTGGAGACATACATACAAGCGAGAAGGCACCATCTATCTTAAAATAAAGAAATATACACTTTTTATCAGTGAACTCCGTACTGCACTAGTAAAATCACCAGTAAAATTTTTGCTTGCGATATTACCAGCGCAAAATTTGTATGAAAATGTCACATTTTACTCGAACTAGATACTAGGGTTAATGTCAGAATATAATGACAAAATTAAATGAACTTTTCCACTGCAAGCCTTGAATTACGTAGAATGAATGGAAATGATACTTCACATGACAAATTCAAAAATATTTTTTGAAAATTCAAAAATATTTTTTGAATTTAAGAACTTGTATTGTTCTAAGTTGGTGTAGAACAAGTCTCTGTTTTCGTGCTAGTGATTTTTTCTGTTAATTTAGTGATCGTTTATCATTTATTTGGTGTTTGAGTTTAATTTTATAATTTGGGCTTTTCGGTGCCGTAGTGCTGTTGTGATTTACTTGTTGTGCTCCCGACTTGGCTTTAAACACAAATAAGTGCTCGCAGCTGTGTCGATGTTTTTGTTTGCCGATTTAGGTTCATTGCTTGTAAATGACTTTTATTCATTGTTTATCTGCAACTGTGATCTTCTTCGTTATCAGCGGTGCTTCTTTGTAAAGATAATTTTTTATTAGTTATATATGTTTTTTAATCGTTTGTTATTGTTTTGCAAATATATTTTCACCCTCTATCTGCTCATTGTTGAAGTACTTGTCTTAGCGGAGACAACTAAGCGATACTTGCCGCGTGCATTATTGTTATACTCACTTCACGGGCACAAACCTTTCACCGGCTTGGTACACTGCGGGTCAAAACTCTTAATTCTGTAAGTTTTCATTTTTACTTTGGTTTTTGTCTCCGAAAATTTTAAAATTTTATTGAAAAATTTTATTCAATCGCGGTCACTTTAACATGGACTTGCAAAGTCTGCCCTTCTAAAAAACCAGAAGATATGATTGCATGTGATGGTAAATGTGGTAAATCTTTTCACGCTTCTTGCTTGAAACGGAGCTCTACAGCCCCTACTTCTGGACTTACTACTTGCAGCGAATGCTCGGATATAAAGCCCTGCCACACTTTAAGGTTTTTAAAAAGTTTTACCGAACGTCTTGACTCTCTTCTGTTCAGTCTCACATTGCGGATAAATTTAATAGCTTATCTATGAACTGGACTGGTCTTGAAGTATTTTCCGAAGACCTTAATACCTTGAATGGTAAAATTGACAAGCTACTTAATCTTGTTGATGTACTAAGCTTGAATTCAGATAAATTGCTCGAAAAGTCACATAACCTATCTTGAAAGGTTCAAAATTTGTCTGACCCTCTAGTTGATATTCATGCAATGTTTTCTAAAGATGACTCTCCGTCTGTCCCTCTGAATTCAAGCAATACGCTACTCATTCCAGTTATCAATGACGTTCGGCGTAGCTTAAGGCGTGTTGAAGGCGATATCGAGTCTTGGTCATCTACGGTTTCCGAAAACTCAAGGCTAATCAGCTCCATGGTAACTGATGTCAGGAAGTTGACTCCAGGGGATAAGGAATCATCTGACTCTGACTCTCAACCATTACCTATCGTGCAGCAGGGAGTTGACTCTAACTCTAACTCTCCTGTATCTGATGCTCATATTAGTGAACTAGCTACAAACCAGAGGAACCTGCGCAGATGCCACCATAATAAGGCGATTCGCTCAAATCAGCACTCTGTTCAATCTACAGCAAACTGTGACCCAGTTAACATCACATCTACTTCCATAGTAACGAATGATTCTGCATCTGCGTCCTCTTTAGGAAATGGTATTGGCATCCCTTTGAAACGTCGTGTGAAGACATCTTGAAGTATCTTAAGTCCAAAACTATCGCAACGGATGTTTTTTCTTGTCGAAAAATTAGTAAATACTGTAAACCGGTCGCATCCTTTGTTTTAACTGTCTCAGCGGATGTTCAGGACAGGTTATTGGATCCCACATTTTGGCCCTCTGGCGCTTCTCCTAAGCTATTCGTACCTTCTGGGCGCCAACTTACTAATACAGTTAAAATAAATAGTAATATCTCAAAAAACTCAAATCGCTCTCCCTTTACTATCAAAACGTAAGGGGGATTCGGACAAAAACTGCACAAATTTTCAAATCCTGTTGGACATTGTTTTGATATAGTTGCTTTTACTGAAACTTGGCTGCATCATGGCTTTCGCGATGCTGAAATCCTTGACAATTCTTATCAAATTTTTAGAAGAGATAGACAGTGATTCTGAAGCTCGTGGCGGTGGCGTACTCCTCACTTGTAAAAACCACATTAATTGCAGTCAAATTGAGCTTCCTAATTTCTCCAACACTTTCGACATCGAACTTATCGCTCTCAAGTTGTCTCTCTTAAAATATGACTTATACATACTTTGTTGCTATATTCCTCCTGATTCCGTAAATGTTGTTGTATGACCTACTCATTTTAAAATCTAATTTTATCCATGGTAAAATGAAACCTCTTGACGAATTACTACTTATTGGTGATTTTAACTTACCCAATATTCAATGGGTACTTAGTGGAGATGACGATGACTATCTTCCACTTAATTACTTGACATCAAGGGAATCACTTTTCCTTGACACTATTTCATCTCTCGGTCTCAGAGAATCAGTAACGTTATGAACGACCTGGGTAGGCAGTTAGACCCGGTATTTTTTACTGACGCGGGTCTGCCTCGTCAAATTTTCAACCTAAAAATTGCAACTTCAGTCATGTGAACGACTCTCATAACGATTCATTCACTATCCTTTCAATTACACAAGAGGATATACTCGTTCATATTAATGGGCTTCCAAATGGCTTCACAACTGGTCCGGATGGGATCCCTCCAGCCTGTTTTAAGTCTTGCTGCCTTTCTCTGGTAGCTCCGTTGAGAATTATTTTCCAAAAATCGCTCGATAGTGGTTGTTTCCCTCAGCTATGGAAAAATTCCTTTTTCATACCTATCCACAAAAATGATATTTCTAACTATAGGCCTATTGCAAAATTATCTTGCATGCCCAAATTATTCGAATCTATAATTTCTTCTCAACTATCAACCTCCTGTAATAATTTACTCTCTTCAAACCAACATGGGTTTATTTCGGGCAGGTCTACAACCACTAACTTGTTGGAATTTGTCTCAGATAACATTGGCGGATTTACAAAAGGCTACCAGACAGACTGTATTTATACAGACTTTAGTAAAGCGTTCGACAAGTTATCTCACTCCGTGATACTCTTTAAAATGGACAAGTATGGGTTTCCTATAACATTTCTTAAATGGACGGAGTCTTACTTAGATAACAGAACATATCAAATCTTATTTCGACATTCCATCTCAAGAGTCTTGAAAGCTTCGTCTGGCGTACCTCAAGGGAGTCACTTGGGCCCCTTGTTCTTTATTCTGTCTATTGATGACATTGTCTCTGTTGTGAGGTATTGCAAGGTCTTGATTTATGCTGACGACATTAAACTGTTCGCCCAGATTAAATCTTTTAACGATTGTGAGCAGGTACAGAGTGAGCTTCACAGATTTTACGATCGGTGTAAAAGCAATAACTTGACACTCAATATAGACAAATGTGAGGTTATGACTTTCCACAGAAATCAGAAACCAATTTCTTACGATTATGTGTTCTCGAATTCCTCGATTCGCCGTGTGGGTGCTGTTTGTGACTTGGGTATCAAATGTGACCATAGATTGAATATTATCTCCCACATAAACTACACAGTATCAAAGAGTAGTTCCATGCTGGGCTTTATAAAACGTTCGTCCCGAGAGTACTCGAATCCCACAATAACTTTGCGTTTGTACACTTGCTTTGTAAGACCACTTCTTGAATACGCTATCCAGGTCTGGTCTCCATTTTACGGTACACACATCGACCGTATCGAGTCTGTTCAACGAAACTTCCTACGATTTGCTCTCAGGCACCTACCCTGGAATAATTCATTAATTCTTCCACCCTATGAGGATCGCTTGAAGCTTTTGAATATGCACTCGCTTAAGAAACGTCGCATAGTTGCCGATGTATCTTTTGTGCATCAGCTTTTAAACGCGAATATTGATTCCCCGTTGTTGCTTAACAAAATCTCTTTTCGTGATAGTAGGCACGATTTGAGATGGCTACCTCTGTTGCATGTTAACTCCCCAAGGTCTAACTTTAGCATGTATGAACCTGTTAATCGCATGTGTATTACTGTTAATAATATGGCTGAGCATTTTGTTCTCGACGTTTCTAAGCATGTTTTAAAAAAACGTCTATATAATATTTAATCTATTTTGTTTAATGTTTTGTGCATGTAATTTCATCTGGTGTTTGGTTTATGTTTAGTGTAACATACTAATACTAACACCGACTAAGTGATGAATCGCATGTATTGTTGAGACGTTTATTTATTAAACGTGTCCATGCAGCGAGCTTGTGTTAAGCTGGTTCTGATAGTCTATTAAAAAAGAATGTCCATTTACCATAGTTTATAATTTTTGCCACAACTTCGGAAGCAGTTGACTAATTTGTCGAACTTTTAGGCATATATTCTGACGTTTATTCATTGCAAATTCATTTTAGCTTATTTTGTGGGTGAAGAAAAGGATAAATCAAAATGAATTTGGTGAATATGAAAGTACGACAAATTTGTGATGATATGTCAAAATATGTGACTAAAATATACTCCTATGCTACGACAAAATTTGAGAATCACCTCCAAGGTGCGAGAGTAAGATACTTCAACGGATACAAACAAATACCGCTCGGAAAACTAAAAACAGGCTTACTGATACTGCGGACAACGCGGAAGCCGAAAAGTTGATGAAGTAAAATGGTGTCTGCCCGCCTCTTAAAAAAATCTATGTTGCCATACAACATTCAGGTAACTGGCGAACGTTTTTCTAAATCGAACGAAAACATAAAAAACAGTCGAAACCGACCCGTAAGGTTGAGACTGAGAAAGTAGTCCACATACCTGCACACGTTAAAAAAAACTGGTCAAAATTCCCACGAAAATTAATGGCGAATTTATGTGCCTCTCAAGAGAATTGTAGCCACGTATCTTTATAGGAACTCTCTCACAAAGTAAGTAGATACAATACAATAGAATATAATACAGAAATATTTTATTGAAAGATCCTGGCCAAGGCCACGTCCTTAAAGAAAATAATAGTTGCTCTATTTCTTAATGTTAATGAAAGTGCCCAAAGTTTAGATATTGTAGATTTTGAAGTGAAATTAATTTTACATGACGATATTATTACTTTTACCGCGGAAACTATAACGCCTAAGCTTCCAA